>CM062297.1:873089659-873522159 GCA_031216915.1 Pictodentalium vernedei | reverse complement strand
TACGCATAGCGTTTACTGAAAAATGCCACAAATACGAATATAATAGATTTCAAGCTTTAAGAGCATGATCATATGGAATTCGCCGCAGAAAAGCAATCGGCGTCGACAGTGTCATATACGACACTGTCGACGCCGATTGCTTTTCTATGGCGAACTCTGTGGGGGTTTTTTTAAAAAAAATATTTATTTGTTGCATTGTTTGATTCGAAGGTAAGCTCTAAGCTATATTGCAAGCATCAGGGAAATCTGGCCAAACTATATATTGCCGAAACACTGCAAAACTTTCGATAGAGTTTCAAACTACGCATAATAAACTACGCATAATTTGGGGACAATTATCTTATTTTGGGCATAGCGTTTACCGTCGTTAGTTGGGAAGAAATTAAAGGCCTGCTTTGGGGTTAAAGATAAACATTTGGTAGAGTTGTGCACATGATTATGTGTTTTCGCGTACGCTTATTGTCAGTCAACGAGCAGATGGTGTCGATAATTAGCAACGCATTGGAAAGAACGGTGGATAATAACTCAATCCACGTCACTATCGAATTATACGGAACCTCCATATAACAACAAAAAATGGAACCACCCACGTGCTGCAATTATTATTGCGCACAGCGATAAAATTTAAGGTCAAGGTATATCATTTAAGAGAAATCAAAAACGTATTTTGCAGGTTAACTTTTCAATGTGGTGATACATCGCAGACTATATATAACACAACAGTTTATTTATTACTCTGTTTCTTGTTTTTGACAAGGTGTTCGGAGCTGTTTAATAAGAATGCGTTCCGATAGCTCCCTCTAGCAGTGTTCCTCTCAAACGCTTTAATCCAAAAGAAGCTCTGGTTTGTTTCAACACCTCAGAATAGAACATGACAGTGAGGCCGTTAAATGAACTTTACAAATAGCTGAAAAGTTCATTTCGTTTTTGTTTCACGTTAGTTCAAGTGTGGGTATTTTGTTTCCCATCAAGTGCGGGTATATTATTTCCCAATGGATGACGATCAGCCTGGCAGTGTTATGAATACCGAAATTATTATACGGGATTCCATTCCAGGAGATCTGAAAGATATTTTTGATTTATATGACCAATCGATTGGAACTCCGCGAAATTACCTTTTTTTAGAAAATACGCTGCAGTGTTATCCCGGATGTGGAAAAATCGCGACATTAGGAGGCAATATATACGGTAAGCTGTCATACTTTTCTCTAATGACGTCTTTAACCCTTTAGCCAACGCAGAAGATATCAAAATTTATTATTTTAAATATAATTTTTTTAAATTTTTTCAAAGAATTTCAGCAAAACCGTCTCATGTGACCTCTCATTGGAACGCTGCTGAATCTGCATATTACGCGGGTGGATGTGGGTTAAATTCATCCAAATAGCAACAACAATGGTGTACCCACCTGTGCTCAAATTATTCGGTATTTACAGATTGTTTTCAAAGCTTTGCAGTGTTTTCGCCATCAGGAATTTGGTCAAGTTCCCTGGCTCGCTGTGTAGTGTAGAGTATAACTCTGTATTCAAACAACTTAACAGATCAATAAATTTTAAAAACACAGAGGTCGCCAGCCGTACAACCACGTGGGCCAACCGGGATTACATGCCTTGCACAAGGACACAACGCATTTGGGGATGGAAACCTGTACCATTCTATTTGAAGTTCAATGCCGTAACTACCGAGCCACAGCGATCCCTCAGTGTTAACTAGGATTATATAGAGAGTAATCGCTTGACTCGAATGGTTACGTGAAATAATTCATGAGAGGTGAGGGACGCTGTACAAGCACGAGTGCGCGAATGCGCACGCGCGTTTTACAATATAGTCCCATAGTTTTGTTGTGTAGGTGCACAAAGGATCATTGTCCTGATTGGTAGGTTTTGCCTGGCAGTCCCCACTTTACAGATCTCACAATCAATGGTGTGTGGCTTTGTTTACTCTTTTGCTCTGGTTTCAGGGTTTACTTTGCGTTAAAAACAATATGGTAAAAACCGTTCATGTTATTAAATTATGTTAAAGTGTATTTACCATTTTCAGTCAAAAAGTTATTGCCTTGAAATTGTTGATTAACCTGACCTTACCATCAATCAATGAGCATTGACTTGTTGAAATAATGCATGAACTGAATTAAAATTCAAGACATTCAACTAACTGCATAGCACCTAAAATTAGCACTTCAACGTGTTTGTTGAAATTCATATCGCTGTTGCCCTTCGGCTAGTGTCCATTCACGCCTGACCGTTTGGTGGCTATTACTGTTAATGAAAATGTGAGTACAAATTTGGGCAGATTTGCAAAACAGCTGGGAGAAACCTTTTAAAAAGAAGTTCGAAGCATGTCAAGATGTCCAAAGATTTACCGAAATAAAGTCGACCAACTTAGATAAAACGGGATCCACAGACGAGAGGGCCATGGGGCTGGATTAATGTTGTGGTTGGAAATGATTGTTTTTTTTTTTTAATATTGTCTCATTTTTGGTTAACTGTTTTGTGAACCGACTTTATTTTGCTTTGGGTGTTTTCATTTTCACACTACGAGTCAGACGCTCGATAACTGAAAAATGAATTTTGGAAACTTTTCGAAGAGTAACTAATGACAACACGGGAAAGGAACTAGTATAAACGGTGCTGGGAAAAAAGTTCCGACTTGTACATCATCAGTTGAATACAGAAACATTTATGTCTTAGCGGCGATTCCGTTAAATACAAGGGTTTAAAGTTTAATTGAAGTGTAATAAATAGAGGATATCTTGTGTTTTTGAGTGGATACAGAAAATTATCTCATGAGTGACCGAGACAACTGTTCATATTTTTTGCGAGCGCTTGGGCGAGTGAAAATAACCATTTATCTCTGTCACAAGTGAGATAATTTTCGGTATCCACTCAAAAACACTAGATATTCTTTTTATTATACGCTTTCTATAAGAACTGATAATTCCGCTCGTTTCAACCATGAATTGATGCATGAAAGTAAACAGTGCACTGAATCATTAATACGCGGAAGTGATTTGATCGATAATCGGAACACACAGTGTCTTGCAATCTGATTCAGTTGGTGGGTTTCTAGTCCAAACATGGCCTGAAAGTCCGTAAAATAGGTTTTTGGTTTGGTACGTCCTTTCCAAGGACGTACCAAACCAAAAACCTATATTACGGACTTCCAGGCCATGTTTGGACTAGCGGGTTTCATGCATCAATTCAAGGTGAATACATGTTGAATTATTGCTGGAAATGATCGGTATCCACTCAAAAACACTAGATTTACTTTTCAGTATCTGTTTCTAGAACAAATTGACCATTTACAATGATATTTTGCCTAGTATTCACCTTGGAAGTGGAGCTTTGAAAGCCTCCGTTTTGATTGATACCGTGAAAGAAAACATTTCTATATCTTCAGAGTGGGGGATACGATTTCTTTCTTTCCGCAATGTCTTCGATAATCTATCGTTTAGCGTATAATAAATAAAGATTTTATTATTTGGTCGGTTTTATATTGGCCGAGATATCAGTCCTCAGTAACTTCACAACAACTTTCGACCTTCTATCTCAGGCTGATACGAAGTTACCTCGAGTTGATATCTCGGCCTATATGAAACTAACGGCGCTTCCGTTAAATACAAGGGTTTAAATTGTAATGGACGTGTAATAAAAGGAACAAAGGAAGTAATTACAGAATATTAAATCAAAGGGTGGAAATACAGACTATCAAGATCATATCGCATTATAACTAGTCAAACACTGGGAAAATGTAAACGATAAACGATTGGAAATACGGAATGAGATCGAGGAAAAGTTATTACACTTTGTGTGTAGATAAATAGAAGTGGAGGAGGTACGAAAAGTAGTCTCCAAGTTAAGGAATGGACAACCGGGAGGGGTGGATGAAATTCCTAACGAGTTCCCCAAAAATGATGGAGGGGGCCTATATGAAAGCCTAACGACCCTATTCAATTTAGCCATGAAAAAGCAGGAAGTCCCAAAAGAGTGAGAATATCCTAACAATGGTTCAGAGATTTGGGACTCGAACTGAACGAAAGTAAAAACAAAGTTGTCCCCTTGGGTCGTAAAGTGGAACCTACTCGAAGGTGGAGAGAGAGAGAGGGATCTGTATTCCTGGAGGTGGCAGCAAACTTCTTAGTGTGGGAGAGACACTTGGTTACGAGTACTTGCGGCTAATCTTAAGCATTACGGGAAGAGGCATCTACCGAACCACACGAATAAACTGACGGTGAAGGGGAAACGAATTCTTAATCAAATGAAACTTATATGGAGAAACAGCTTTAATGAGGTTTTCGAAGGGAAATCAATTTGAGAAGTGGTGGGTGTACCAAGTATAATATATGGTACGAAGTGATATCTCAAAACCAAATGGCTTTAAAGAGCCTGAAAATCTTGCATAACGATGGAGGCCGATGGATAATGGGGACGAGTAATGCCGCAGTACTAGAAGGAAAAGGAATAAGTTGTGAGCTTGGATGGATGGTGATGGAGGACAGGATAGACTTAATAAAACTCTGCTATCTTAACTATTTGGTAAATCTTCGCAACAGAAGATGGTGCAAATAAGTGTTCGAGAAAATTTGGAATTCAAATATAAAGACAGGGTGGATTGTCCAAGTTAGGGAGTTAATAGAGAACTACTCACTGGAGATCTCAGACTTAGAACCAGACAAACACAGGGTAACAAAATCGTCAGAAAAATGTCATGGAGGATTGTAAGCGGAAAAGGTCAAAGCAAATATGTATTTGGGTAGCCTGCATGATAAAGAGAAGACAGGTTTTAAAGATCACCTAGATGGCAGCTTTGAGTATTTGAGTGTGTGTGTGTGGGGGGGGGGGGGGGGGGGGGGGGGGGGCACTGCTGAACAAGCAGAGACCGCGGCCGCTGGAACTTGGTGGAAAAATTGGGACGGACGATGAAAAGGAGTGCCAAATGTGTAATTTAGGAATACGGGAGACCGTGCACTTTTTACTAGAATGTCCGAAATACCAGGCTGACTGAATAGGTTTCACTGAGAGTATAACGGGAAGTGGGATGGGAGAATGATGGATAAGTGGTTAGTGGGTTACACAAAGGAGGTGGTCAGTACGCTTATCGGAGAGACAGAGAATTATGGAGTGCGTGATGTCATCAAGCAGTTGGTTTTCGGGTGTTGGGAGAAGAGAAGGGAACGAAAGGTAGGCAGACAGTTGGGAGAACCGGGTTAACTCCCTTCATTCTGATGTCAAAATATCCAAATTTCAAGTAGCCATTTTTCCCATAATGCAACTGGGAATTTAACCAATTCAATTTTGTTTGACAGAGCTCAATGAGCTCTGTCAAACAAGATTGAATTGGTTAAATATCTAGTTGCATTATGGGAAAAATTTGCACCTTGAACTTTAGATATTTCAACATCAGTGTGCAGGGGGTTAATGAAGGCCTCCTCACCAAGAACCGCAACAAATCAGCGACCGACCAAATGGTTATTACTATGTACAATCTAATATATTCGGCATTGCACAAAGAAGCAGTATAATTAGCTCTTCAGATTTCATTATATAATATTAAAATATTCCGTGGAATATTTGTACATTGGTTCTCCAAAGAGAACGAAAAAATGGACCAGCATCCGATATAGGTATACTAAGATTCAATCAGTTTCAACTCACAACTCAAACTTTCAAATATATTTTGAATAACGAAATTCATTGCACTTCTGAAATGGAACTATCCATGTGCTGCAGTCATTGTTGCATACGGCGATAAAATTCAGGGCCACGGGATACCAGTTAGGAGAAATCATGAACGTACTTTGCAGGTTGACTTTTCAAGAGCTGATACATCACAGATACTGTATAACAAGACAGTTTATTCATTACACTGTCAGGGATGTGACGACAGGGAGGTATGGGGGTGTCTCACCCCCCCCCCCTCCCCCAGCTAGGAGTATTTTTTTCAATAGTTGGAAATTCCGAGGTCAAAAATCAAATAGTTGGAAATTCAGTAAATTAATATTGTTCATGAAAAATATTAAAATTCCAACTAATGATGAGAAATTTTGATCTTTTATTTCCAACTGGAAACTGGAGTTTCAAATGTCCTACTCTAAAATTGACATGGCCTCAAAATTTCGACTCTGACATCAATCCGGTAAATTTTCTGACCCAGACACATTATAAATGATGCTTTTTCCGTTTCAGGACTAGTGAAAATTTTCAGAAGGGTTCATAACCCTTTCCCCAACGCAGACGATTTGAAAATTCATTATTTTAAATATCAGTTTTTAATTTTTTTTAAACAAATTTCAACAAAACCATATCATGTAACCCCTCTTTGGAACGAGCTCGACCAGCTGTTGATATTTTACACTTCTTACGGGCACGATGTGGAGGAGAGTTGTAACTAATAATTCATCAGTAAAAGATTGATGAAAACCCTTAATCGTCGAATTTGAAATTGTAGTCGATAATGGGTGTTCCCGACGATTAATCGACTTCTCGATTAATCATGACAGGCCTGCACCTGTGATAAGTTTAAAAAGCGATTGCGAGGCGACGGAAAATTAAAAAAAATCGAGAATTTTGTTGGTGTTGTTGTTGTTGAACATTGTTTATTTATAGCAACACGTGCCCCAGTCCCCTGAGACGGTGGCGGACACTTTTCAAAATTCATTATTTTAAATATCATTTTTTTTTTTTTTTTTTTTTAAATTTCAACAAAACCATATTATGTGACCCCTCTTTGGAACGAGCTCAACGAGCTCGTTCCAAAGAGGGGTCACATGATATGATTTTGTTGAAATTTGTCGAAAAATAATTTTTTTTCAGCAGCTGTATTTGCATATTACGTGGGCGGCACTCAGAGCTGCTGTGCAACCACCTATCGAAACCACTCACAGTTGAAATTTACACCGGTGCTCCCCCCCCCCCCCCCGCCCCAGCTGAAACCCTCTAGCCACACCCCTGTACACTGTTTTCACTTTTTGACAAGGTGTCCGGTGCCGTTTTATTGGAACACCTTCAAAGAGCTCCATCTAGCAGTGCGCTTCACAAATGCTTTAATAAAAAAGAAGCTCTGGTTTGTTTCAACGCCTCAGAACGGAACATGGCACCGAGGCCGCTAAATAAACTTTACACAGATAGCTGTGAACATCTGATATCAAGTTGTTTGTTTCACGTTAGTTCAAGTGTGAGTATTTTATTTCCCAATGGGTGACGATCAGGCAGATAGTATTATGAATACCGAAATTATTATACGGGATGCCATTCCAGGAGATCTGAAAGATACGTTTGATTTATATGATCAATCGACTGGCTCTCCGCGAAATTACACTTTTCTTGAATACACACTGCAGTGTTATCCCGGATGTGGGAAGATCGCGACATTAGGAGGGAATATATGCGGTAAGCCGTTATAGCTTTCTCTAATGAGGTCTTTATATTCCCCAAAATAGCAACAATAACACAGTTATGATCAAATTAATTGGTGTTCAAAAATTGTTTTCAAAGGTTTTGCAGTGTTTGGGCCATCTGGAGTTTGGACAATTTCCCCTCTGTATGGTACACATCTGGATTCAAACAAGCTAACAGGTCAATAAATGTTAACCCTTTACCGAACGAAAAGGCACATCCACCCGCGTAATTTATAAATTAAGCCGTTGAAAACAATATATTTTTCCAAAAAATCAACAAAACTATATTATGTGACCCCCCTCGTTGGAACGAGCTCGCTGAGCTGGGTCCAAGGGTCACATGATATCGTTTGATTGTAGTTTTTTGAACATTTTTTAAAAACAATAATTAAAGTAATGAATTTTGATATCGTCTGCGTTGGATAAAGGGTTAAAAACACAGAGGTCGCCACTAATAAGTAAGCTGCCTCGATAGTGTTGTATAAGCCACTGTCGATGTAGATTACTTTTCATTCGCAAACTCTGTATGACAATATTTTCAAATAACTTTTGCTATTGGTGTTGAACGACAATTTCACAGCCAAGGTCACCTCGTGTCGGTCAGTCTTGCCGGTGGATGAAGCCGGATACATCCACCGAGCAGCGGCGAGCAACTACCAGGCTCCCAGCATACTAACTCCGCACAGGCAGGGATAGCATTGATTGAATACAAGCAAGTGCATTATCGACTTGCAGTACGCCTTAGTACACAGCGCCAACCGCGTGTGTCCACGTGCTCACGTGAACAATCGGGATAGTATGTCTTGCCCAAGAACACAACGCAGTTACTCCTGGTGGCGATCGAAGCATGGACCTCTCGGTTTGAAGTCCAACGCCGTAACCACTGAGCATCCGCCCTACCCAGTGTTATCTGGGTTATAGAAGATTGGTAGTCATGTTGTTTGCTTATTTGTTTGTTTGCATTTTTAAAAATATTGAGATGAGTAGCTACGACCAGGACATCTGATGATCTGCAACACTGGACATTTACAACAAAAAATGTCAAAACTGCACATATGTGCGACCTGCTTATTTTTTATTGCAGCTTATATTTATATACCAGCGGCGTAGCCCTGGGGCTGGGGATGGGGGGGGGGAGGGGGTAGATTTTTACCTATGGAAGATATACATACTTGAATCAGGCAATATTTCTGCCAATGGACCTCCGGGTTACCCGGAGGTCCATTGGCTGAAACAGTGCTTGTGAACAGGCCATATGTACAGAATTTGATAGCCTTACTATGGTCATAACGCGTAGATTAACGCGCAAGTCGACGTGCTATTTGTGCGCATTTCATGACAGGACTTTTAGTTTTAACTGTAAGATTGGTAGTCATGTTGTTTGTTTGTTTGCATGTTTAAACAATATTTTGATGAGTAGCGACGACCAGGACATCTGATGATCTACAACACTGGACAGTTACACCACAAAATGTCAAAACTGCACATACGCTCCACCTGCTTATTTGTATTGCAGCTTATATTTATATATCAGCTGCGTGGCCCTGGGTCTGGGGGAGTAGAGTTTTACCTATGGATGATATACATACTTGAATCAGTCATTGGCAGCAGAAAAAATATTTTAGTTTAAACAATATTTATTTTTAGAATCTATGTTACATTCATACATTTCATTGTTAACAAAACAAGATTTAATAAAATAAAATACCGACATACATAGTGTAACGATCAACAAGTTACTGTCAAGATGAGGGATTCGACAGGAAACATCAAGCTTAAATGAGTCGTCTCTTCCATTTTGTTTTTATCGTAACTCCCACCCCTCCCCTTCTCCCACCACATATATTATATTCTGGCCATCCCATCCCATGTTATACATCTGTCGAGGTACAACATTTACGAAATAATAATAATAACACTTTGGCCGGCCGCTGATTTGTCGCGGTTCTCCGATGAGAAGGCCCTGGTTACCCCTGTATTCCCAACTGCTTCCCTTCTCCAGACAACTTACATAACTCATCAGCTTACTGTTGATCCATGCTCCAGAAAACTACACAAATTGTCGGCTTACTATTGGATCCATGCTCCAAACAACTTACATAAATCGTCGGCTTACCTTTGGATCCATTCTCCAAACAACTTATATAAATCATCATCTTGCTATTTGATCCATTCTCTAGACAACTTACATAAATCGTCGGCTTGCTGTTGGATCCATTCTCCAGACAACTTACATAAATCGTCGGCTTACCTTTGGATCCATTCTCCAAACAACTTATATAAATCATCATCTTGCTATTTGATCCATTCTCTAGACAACTTACATAAATCGTCGGCTTGCTGTTGGATCCATTCTCCAGACAACTTACATAAATCGTCGGCTTACCTTTGGATCCATCATCTTCAAAACTTACACAAGCATTAGCTTACAGTTGGATCCATCCCACAGACAACTTACATAAATCGACAGGTTACGGCTGGGCCAATTCGTCTGACAACTTACATTAGCATCAGCTTACTGTTGGATCCCTATTCTCCAGATGACTTACATAAATCATCAGTTTACTGTTGGAATCATTCTCCAGATGACTTACATAAATCTCCAGTTTACTGTTGGATCAATTATCCAGAAAACATACATGATCATCACCTTACTGGTGGATCCATTTTCCAGACAACTTTCATAAATCATCATCTTTCAGTTGGATCCGTTCTTCAGACAACTTACACATGAATCAGTTTACTGTTAGATCCATTCTCCAGACAACATATACAAGCATCAGTTTACGTCTGGATCCATTCACCAGACAACTTACATGATCATCAGTTTACTGTTTGATCTATTCTTCAGACAACTTACACAAGCATCAGCTTGCAGTTAGATCCATTCTTAATGCAACTTACGCAAGCTTCAGTTTACCTCTGGATCCATTCTCCAGACAACTTACATGATCATCAGCTTACTGTTGGATTCATTCTCCTGACAACTTACATAAGCGTCAGCTTAATGCTGGATCCATTCTCCAGACAGCTTACACAGGCATCGGCTTGTTGTTGGATCCATTCTCCAGACAACTTGCGCAATCATCGACTTGCTATTGGATCCATTCCCCAGGCAACTTATATAACTCACCAGCTTAGTGCTGAAGCCATTCTCCAGACAACTTACACAAGAATTAGCGTACTGTTGGATCCATTCTCCAGACAATTTACATACGCCTCAGCTTACTGCTGGATCCATTCTACAGAGGACTTATACAATCATCAGCGTGCTGTTGAATCCATTCTCCAGACAACTTACACAAGCGTGCGCTTACTGTTGTGTCTATTCTCTAGACATCTTACACAACCCATCAGCTTGCTATTGGATCCATTCTCCAGACAAGTTACACAAGCATCATCTTACTGTTGGTTTCATTCTCCAGACAACGTACACACGCATCAACTTACTGTTGGATTCATTGTGCAGACAACTTACATAACTCCTCACCGTTCTTCTGGATCCATTCTCCAGACAACTTACATAACTCATCAGCTTACTGCTGGACCCATTCTCCAGACAATTTATATAACTAATCAGCTTACTGTTGATCCATTCTTCAGACAACTTACATAACTCATCAGCTTACTACTGGTCCATTCTCCAGACAACTTTCGTAAGCATCAGCTTACTGTTGGATCTACTCTCCAGACAACAGTTACTTACACAAGCATTTGCTCACTGCTGAATCCATTCTCCGGGCAATTTACACAAGCATCGTCTTACTGTTGGATACATTCTCCAGACAACTAACATAATCATCAGCTCACTGCTAGATCCATTCTACAGACAACTTGCATAACTCATCAGGTTCTGTTGGATCCATTCTCCAGACAACTTATACAAACATCAGCTTACTGTTTGATCCATTCTCCAGAAAACATACATAAGCTTCAGTTTACAGTTGAATCCATTCTCCAGACAACTTACATTTGCTTCTGCTCACTGTTGGATCCAGTTTTCAGTTGACAAGTTTGTTAATGTTGTGTAATCTCTGTATTTGTTTTTCGGGCAGTAAGCCTGTCAATTTGCTGCATGGGGAGAATACATATTCATTTTACATTGCTGAGTTGCACATAACAACCTCAACCGGGTATAACCTGGGATAGATGGGCATAAAGGGCACAGACTCTCGACGCCTTACTACAAGAATGCTAAATGTCATTCGAATACAACTCAACAAAAGTAGCTGGGTTACTTGGCACCAAAAATACAGAGCTGGCGTCATCCATGAATGAAAATGGAAGACTGAAAAGTGTATTACCACAGGACATGTTGCACAGGCGCTATAGCACCACCCTTCACCGATTTGTGCCATTCTGGTACGTGATAATTTGTACCATTAGGGTACGTGATAATTTGTGCCATTATGGTACGTGATAATTTGTGTCATTATGGTACGTGATAATTTGTGCCATTATGGTACGTGATAATTTGTGCCATTAGGATACGTGGCAATTTTTGCTATTCGGGCACGTGGTAATTTGTATCATTCGTGTGCGTTCTAATTTGTGCTATTCAGGTACGTGATAATTCGCTCAATTCGGGACACGAGAAGCTGTCATTCAAGTTCGTTTTAATTGGTTCCATGTAAAACTTCATGCGCAGTTCGCACGTGATGGGTGTGTAATGCTGAGTCGTGGACATCCTTTTCATCCACTCGGTGCCTGCCGGTACGTGTCGCTTGCGTGTATGTAAATATATGTAATATTTTAAATATTTCTCAATCGGTTAACGTGGTAATTGGTGGCAGTTAAAATTGGTAGTATCAACGGGGTGGGGAATCAAATCAGTGAAATGTCTGTACAAATAATTTGAAACTTGTATTTTATCGTCTTCCCAATGAGAGTTGTAGCCCTTCTAAGTGACACACATATTTCAACAATAACACCTGCTTTCCACATGTAGAACCAAGCGACCGAAATTTAATTTTCTCCCTTGCAAAAAAAAAAAAAACTGGAAATCGTGATCGGAACTGTCAGTGAAGTATTCCTGAAAACAAACTCAGTGACACAAGTTTCTTAATTTTAATATATGTTCCAGTCTTTGAAAGTTGTGCGTCTCTAGTTACCATTTGAAAATCTAAAGCATTGCAGACGGCCACGATGATGACGTTAGTACATGGTCGCTCACATGCGCACCACCGTAACCCATATGATCTCAGTATTCATGAGACTTTTTTCATAATTTCTGCAGAGGCCCGAATTCCGGCACAGAGATTTCAATCCAATTCTTGGTTTGAAAATAGTACACTAAGCACAGTAATACATCTAGCAACACATGCCATTCCGAACCTGATTTTATAATTCACAGCCATGGGTGGTAAAAGAAAAAAAACTGTGACAATCAGAAGTGTATTCCGTTATCTAAATGCTTTTCTTATATGACTATGATATTTTTACCCTAAATACCATACTGTTTGACGATTTTATCCAGACTGTTGTATCACACCGGATGAGATTTTCCCAGATCAAAAATCCATATCACACTCCTACGGAAACTGCCGAGAATTTCCGTATGAATAGCATCGGACTATTTATCCGTTAAAAATAGACTTCGTAACTTCGGAAGCCGTTGCCGTTGTTTACAAAGTTTCGTCGGCTATTTTTATGTTCGACTTTCAAGGGAATAAGTAAATCGAGGTAAGCAAATTAAGTTACTGTTAGCGTGTCAGTCATATAATAAACCTATCAGGATAACAGTGTGTTGATCCGTGTCGTAGTATCACGTTTCGTTGAGGTGTCCAGGTTGTCGGATCACACTCGATGCCTGCGGCAGCGAGTGTGATCCGACAATCTGGTCACCTCAACGAGACGTGATACTACGACACGGATCAACACGCTGTTATGATAATATGTATTTATCTTTCACTAGGTACTTAACAACCTCTTCTTCAAACATCGTGATAGTCCGACACACACAACTCTGTTTATGTTACAAAGTAAGCACATGGAAAACACAGCCACGAGGCTTTATTAAGTAAACTTATTAACGCAAAACCCCTTGATACGTTACATGATCGTTCACCAGTACTGATTTGTCAAGTGTGTTAATGTTAACTGTGTCGAAAACGAATGTCATAATCTGTCAATACAACATATCTACACTTCTGGGTCAAAGATAAACATTTGATAGAGTTGTGCACGTGACAATGTTTGCTTATGCATTTTCAGGTACACTTACTGTCAGTCAACGAGTAGACGATGTCAATAATCAGCAACGAAACGGACAGAATGATGGATAATAACTCAAGCCACATCACGCTATCGAATTATACGGAACCTCCCTAGAACAACAAAATGGAACCACCCATGAGTTGGAGTCATTACTGCACACGGCGATAAAATTTAGGGTCACTGGGTACTAGTTAGAAGAAATCATGAACGTATTTTGCAGGTTAACTTTTCAAGAGCTGATACATTGTAAACTATGTATAACACATTCATTAAACTGCTTCCACTTTTTGACTAGGTGTTCGGTGCCGTTTTATTGGAACACCTTCAAAGAGCTCTCTCTAGCAGTGCTCCTTACAAATGCTTTAACCCAAAGGAAGCTCTGATTTGTTTCAACACCTCAGAATAGGACATGACACCGAGGCCGTTAAATAAACTTTATAAATAGCAGTGTATATCTGATATCAAGTTTATTTAATTTTTGATTCACGTTAGTTCAAGTGTGGGTATTTTATTCCCCAATGGATGACGATCAGGCAGGCAGTGTTATGAATACCGAAATTATTATACGGGATGCCATGCCAGGAGATCTGAAAGATATGTTTGATTTATATGACCAATCGATCGGAACTCCACGAAATTACATTTTTCTTGAATATACACTGCAGTGTCATCCTGGATGTGGAAAGATCGCGACAATAGGAGGAAATATATGCGGTAAGCTGTTATACCTTTCTCTAATGAGGTATTTGGGGCGCAGTGGCTCAGTAGGCAGAGGTGCAGGCTGCAAGCCGAGAGGTCCTCAGTTCGAATCCCGCCAGCGGCAATCGCGTTGTGCCCTTGGGGAAGACACTTCACCCCCGTTGTCCACGTGGGGACACAGTGATATGCCTTGCCTATGGACAGAACGCAGTTACCCCTGGTGGGGATTGAACCGTGGACCTTTCTGTTTGGAGTCCAACGCCGTAACCACTGAACCTCCGCCCTACCCAGTGTTATCTGGGTTATATACAGTTAAAACTAGAAGTCCTGTCACGTACTGTGCGCTTATCTAGGCGTAATTACGCGTAGAGATTGCGCGCAATTGCCATATCGAAGGGCATCCAAAGCACGGCTGGTTCTCCGGGTAACTCATAGCAAACACAGGCAATGTTTTTGCCAATGGACCTCCGGGTTACCCGGAGGTCCATTGGCTGGAACAGTGCTTGTGAACAGGCCATATGTACAGAATTTGATAGCCTTACTATGGTCATAACGCGTAGATTAACGCGCAAGTCGACGTGCTATTTGTGCGCATTTCATGACAGGACTTTTAGTTTCAACTGTAAGATTGGTAGTCATGTTGTTTGTTTGTTTGCATGTTTAAACAATATTGAGATGAGTAGCGACGACCAGGACATCTGATGATCTACAACACTGGACAGTTACACCACAAAATGTCAAAACTGCACATATGCCCCACCTGCTTATTTGTATTGCAGCTTATATTTATATATCAGCGGCGTGATCCTGGGTCTGGGGGAGTAGAATTTTACCTATGGAAGATATACATACTTAAACCAGCTATTGGCAGCAGAAAAAAATATTTTAGTTTAAACAATATTTATTAATGCGAAATTAGTTGTAGTTGTGAATGCATTAAAGAGAATGATATAACATAAGAAATTGGTGCACTTACCAATAAGAATGAAGATGTGAACAAATGATAATAATGGAAACATCAAATAGAAGCGATGACATAGAAATGCAACTTGTATCAATGATCTCTGGAAACGTTCTGACTCAAAACTTCTCTGCAAGCGTGACACTCCTTTTCGGGCCTGTTCCATTCACCACTGCAGGACACACCAGCGACTCGTTAGCATCCAGGACACTTTTACATCACTATTCCCTAATTTTAAAAAGAATCTCCTCCACCCAGCATTGAATCCCATGAGCTGAACATCACAACAGTCATATAATAAAAATTCTGTTATCCATCTACTTGTCAAAACAAGGTTTTCTTGTGGAATCATTCAATTACAATTAAGCTTCATCAGCATGTGACATTTGGTCAAGATGATATTAAAAGTTCAGACTTCTGTTTACGCAAGTCCAATAAACAAAAAAAAAACAAAACAAAAACATCTCCTGATGCCGATACCATAAAAAAAACAAAAAGTTCTTTCCACTCCTGGATATCTTCTTTAACTGGCCAATGCATCACTTAAACCAGTTGAATCCCGTAGAATGACTTTGCGTTTCTAACACTCTGCCATAATACTTCCTCCGCTGGCACATTGATGATTCGACTCAAACCCAGCGCTACATTGCCAATAACTGCAGGAGTTGTTCCTGATCGGCCAAAATATGGAGCGTCCGATTCAATCAATATTCTGTTTGGTGGAACTGCTCGAACTCCCTCCTTCTGGAATTCGTTAAATGATGTGCACATGCCTGTGTATCCGAAAAACGTATTCGGGCGATGGTAGCTCCAGGCACGGACCATATCTTTTGACCCAGTGAAACAATGTAAATGTATATATTGATCTTGGTGTGTATTTGTAATGATTTTTTCCAGAGCGACGAAAGATGTGTCATGAGCCAGTTCATCTGAACCCCGGATATGTAGAATTACAGGTTTTTCTGATGCCCGAACCAAACTGAGAATGCGCTGAAACGTAGCATCCTGTTGCAGAATGTCGCCTGTCCTCATGCCATGCTTAGACCTGTCGAGGCCAACCTCCCCAACAGCTACAACAGCAGGGTGCATAACCAACTGTCGAAATGTTTCGAAGTTGTTCCTTTCCTCCAGCTCATGAATCTTTTTTGGATGACACCCAATGGCTATTTTCCACTGTGGGTGGTCCTGGAGCTGCTGAATATCTGGCCAGGTACGGGGATCGCAGTATACCTGTACTCCCCCCGCTACCTGCACTGGCATTGAAACCTGCATGGAATGATGACTGATGATCTCAGCTGAAGTGGCATGTGGTGATGTGCGGAAATGTGCTCGCATACGGTCGAGGTGAAAATGACTGTCGATACCAGGGAGTACAGACTTCCTCGCAGCTGACGAAGGCTGAGTCGGGTTGACGTCTGAAGCCTTAGCAATAGTTGTTACTGCTGACTTTCCAACTGCCTTTGACCTCGTTGGCTCTGGTTTCTCCCCCTTTTCCGGTACTCTAGCCGATGGTTTCTTAACTGGAGGTGATGACTTCCGCTCCTGACTCGGCTTTCTGGATGAAAATGTCCTTGACCGAGACTTACGGCTTGAGGGTTGAGGTTTAGAGTCTTGTTTCGCAGCATCTGCTTTACCAGAGGTTGTATCTGGCACAGACTTCTTGAACATTTCTCGACGCTGTTGCCACCGTTCTTTCCTCCTCTCATTCCTAGTCTTCTTGGGAGCCTCATGTTGCGTTGCCAAATGCCCTCCATACTCATCGCGAATAATAAGAGCAGCAACTAAAGCCCTAGGAGCTTGCTCTGGTAGCATACCTGGGGTGATGAGAGCCCTTGATTCATCAATATCTGCCGCTGGAATATGGCCCCGATCCAGTTTCTCAACCATGATGTGTATTGAGAACAGTTTTGAACAGGAGCGAGTAAATTCCTCTTTTGCGGTGGCATTAATTAAGTTGAGGATGGCACCAAGGACCCGCCAATGGAAAAGGCAGGCATTAGAGTTAATGTACGATGTGATCCTGAATCCTTCCACTGGAGCGGTTACGCCCATGTCTTGTGCAATAGCATTAATGTTCACCAGAGCCCTTTGGCTCAGGACTACTGGATGTGGTAGAGAAAGTTGATTGTCATGTTCATTAACTGAATGGCGAAGAGCACTCAAAAGTTCCTTCTCATCCCGGTTGTCAGGAGACTCAGTAGAACATATCATCCTAGCCAATTTACACAGGTCTGAACGGACCTCATCTCGAAAACGCTTCGGGACTGGGCCTTCATCTTTGTCGAAAACCCACCAACAAGGCCAACAGTGATTCCTGTAAAAATGAGTTTTGTACTGGTTCCGAACTGACGCTTTACAATCGGCTACTATGCATCTGTTTTCTGTGCTGGTCTTACACTCAGTGGTCTCTCGCTCGTCTATTTCCATGTTGGATGATGGTAACTGACTTGCCTGTGCACAAGGCAGCGTTGCACTCTGAGATGCATCTCCGTCATGACCATATTGAATGGGTGTGGATGAGGTATTATTTCCTTTCGGGTTTTCATCCCGCAGAATACTTGTAGTTGTCCCAGGATTTATTTCCAACGTGGCTACTTTCACTACACCACTATCTGTCCCACGTAAATGACTATCAGCTGAGGTTGTCTCCGCGGGTAGTCCAAAAGTTTGACATGAGAAAAATGAATCACCCATGCTCGGTTGAGTTTCTGAGAAAATTCCTGGCTGCTGTGATAATAAGGGGTCCCCTCGAGCATAAGACATCCTTGCTGAACTCCGAGGACCAGAAGACGTTTCTGGTGATTGTGAGAATATTGGGTCTCCACTCAAGTATGACACTGAGGTTAATATTCTTTCTGACGGCGGCTCTACTGGAAACATTAATTGTTCAGTTTGATGAAACGTAGAAGAAACAGGTCCAACCGAAAGTACAGATTCATCAGCTAATGAAGGCAAACCTGACAACCGGTGCCAAGAAGTTGTTTCTTGTGTTTGCGCCGACCGATCAGATGCATTAGCAACAGCATGAACTGTATTTACCGGTGGTGATTGAACAGTCTTGTTACTCATACTTGTCCGTGGGCTGGACTGAGGAGATAAATCCATAGCGACTGGTGGACCAAGTGGTGAAGGTGACTCATGCTCCGACATTAACAATGCTGTGTCATCTGTTTCACTTGTGGTTGACATCACTTCACGAAGAGCTGGAAGATATTAAATAACCCATAGTTAGGTGGGAGGTCCTAACATTTAGGACATCTATAAACATCAATGTGGTCTGCTTGCTCTTGGGTTATGTCAACACACTCTCCATGATACCACTCGTCACAAAAATCACACTGCAGCATAAACTTACCACCAGACTTTTTTCGACCCAAGCAAAAAATTCCGCTTTGTCTTCCAACTATTATCTCACCTGTGTCGTGAAAATGCTGCAGGCATTTGACGAGCCACTGGGGTAAAGACCGATCATGACATTTTTTCATGCGATCATGGTGTATTACAGTAACTGAATTTTTTAAATGAACTTTATAGAGATGAGGGGTGAATACCTCACCAACGATGCCTGGGCCTTTCCAGTAAGGGCAGAGTTTTCTAGTTTTGCCCTTTTTGGAGGCTGTGTCGAGTAAGTAAACCAGGTCGCCTAGTTTATAAGCATACTTATTGACTTTGACATCGTAATCACGTTTCATTTTCTCGCAAGCAACTTTGAGATTTGACCTTGCTATCTCATGACAGCGTTTTGACTCTTTCACCAGATTCTGAACATACTCGGCTGCATTCCCATACTCATTTGTTTTTGCTTGAAAATTGAAAACAAGATCAGTGGGATGATTCACCTCTCGCCCCAGCATCATCATGTTAGGCGTAAAACCTGTTAAACGGTGCACAGACGACCGAATAGCTCCGGCTAACTGGGGTAAATATTTATCCCAGTTCTTCTGTGTTTTATCAACATAACACCGAATCGCATTCATAAGCGTTCTATTTTGTCTCTCCGCTGCCCCATTCGCTGAGGGTCGATACGGTGTTGTGCGTGCCTTGTGAATGTGAAGTGCTTCACACATGGGCTTGAACAATGAGGATTCGAAACAGGCACCTTGGTCGGAGAATAACTGTAAGGGACAACCAAACCGCGCAAAAAATTCATTTACTGCGGCACAGGCAGCCGTTTCAGCCGTCTGATCCCGTAGTGGGATGAACTCAACCCATTTGGTGAACTGACAAGTCATCACGCAGATATACTTGTTCCCCTCCTGGCTGAGAGACAACGGCCCTAAAAAATCTATGTGCACCCGTTCCATGGGTGCACCTGCCTGATATGTTATTTGTTCTCCCCGTGCGTGTCTGTTCGCTTTTTTTCCTTGGCTACACTGTGTACATGCCGCTATGTATATTTCCAGGTCTTTAGACATGCCATACCAGTAGAAATGCTTCCTGAGGCGTTCTCTTGTTCTGTTGATGCCCAAATGACCCGATGCTGGAATGTCATGATAGAGGGTTAAGACTTCATGTGCAAATTTCTTCGGTATTACTGGGACTTGATCCTCGTTTCGGCGGATTTTATACAGCAGTGCATCCTTCAACAGAAATCTTTTCCTGTTGATCCAGATATACTTGGTTGCCTCACTGCACCTGAATAACTCTCCCTCTTCAGGCTCCTTCCCCAACTCCAACCACTCAATGACAGGAAGCAAGTCTGCATCTTTTCGCTGTTCATCCACTAGTTCGTCTAGTGTGCAAATATCAGCTAGGAGTGATTCAGGGTCAATTTGGGAAGTGTGCCTCACCCTCAAAACTGGAAGGTGGTTTCTATTGTATTCAAGGTCAATGTGAGACTGGGTCCAACCAGTGTTCGGGCATATGTAACCCACAGGTTCGATGGGATCATCCCATTGGTCGTCCAGGTTCCAGGGTAGTCCTGGAAAGTCTGGTTCAGAGTTACTGTCAGTGTCTGTGAAACTCCTGACCTGGTTGACAGTTTCCTCACTGTCATCCAAAAACTTAACAGTTCCCTTAGTTAACTGCACGATATCATCTACCTCGTCTTCAAATTTAGCCCAACTGTTATGGATCCTGGTGCAGTATCTGCACCCACCGCAGGGGAGCTCATCCAGGCTGCATCCTGGAAAGTATTCTTCACAGGTTTCATTAACTGGGATTCTTGACAATGCATCTGCATTGGAATGGCGAGTACCCTTTCGATGCTGAACCACCATATCGAACATACTGAGCTCCTCTAACCACCGGGCTAATTGGTTTTGAGGCTCTTTAAAGTTCATGAGCCACCGAAGGCTACTGTGATCTGTTCTCAGCAAAAACCTCCGGCCCAGTAGGTAGTGGCGAAAATGACGGGTAAAACGTACCACCGCAAGAAGCTCGCGGCGAGTTGTACAGTACCGTCTTTGTTGGGGTGACAAGGCGAAACTACCGAAAGCTATGACCTTTTCCTCACCATCTTGAAGTTGTAGCAACTCCGCCCCTATCGCGAAATTACTGGCATCTGTGTCTAAAATGAAAAGGTCAGTGGAGTTTGGCAAAGCCAAAACTGGTGGAGATGTCAGAATCTCCCTCAGCTTGTCAAAGGCTTGCTGCTGCTCCCTTTCCCATTTGAACTCATTCTTTCCAGTAATTCCATAAAGGGGATAGGCGACGTCCGCATAGTTTCGGATGAAAGAGCGGTGGTAATTAACCAGACCACAGAAACTCTCAACATCTTTTGTGCATTGTGGTACTGGCCAGTTTTTCACGGCTTCAATGGATGAATCAAGCATTTCCACGCCGTTCTCACTCACTCGTCGACCCAAAAATTCTATGCCTTTTTGAAAAAAGTCACATTTACCAGGTTTTAGCTTTAGCTTATATTGACGAAAACGGGCTAGCACTTTGGCAATGTTTTCAAGATGCGAGTGCTCACTCTCTCCAACTATAACCACGTCATCGATATACCCGATTGCAATGTCCCAGTTCAAACCTTGGAGTACAAGGTTCATGACTCGACACCAGGTGTATGGTGAGCCAGAGAGTCCGAAAGGCATCTTCAAAAACTGGAAAGTTCCATACTTTGTCATAAAAGCAGTACGGGGACGATCAGACTCCTTAACTGGCACCTGATGGTATGCAGAAAGGCAATCAGCTCGCCCAAACCAGGAATTTCCGCTCAGGGTGTCTAAACAATCATCAATTCGAGGTAGTGGGTAAACTTCCTTTTGCGTTACCGAATTTACAAGTCTGTAATCCACACACCAACGCATAGATGAGTCCCGTTTTTTCACCAGAACTGGGGGTGATGCCCACTCTGACATTGAGGGCTCAACCACTTTGGCTTTTAACAACTTCTTCAGATGTGTTTCCTCCTCGTCTGCAAAGCATGCTGGAGTACGTCGCATTGCTTGCTTAATAGGACGAGCGCCTTCCACCAGCTGTATAGAGTGCTCTATAGCTGTGAAGTTTCCTAAATCATACTCGTCCTTGGCAAATACATCCTGAAACTCATGCAGGAGTTTCTTCAAATGATTTGCTGTTTCCGGAGAAATTAATTTTGAAGAGCGATCAAACAATTCCCTGAGGTGCTCTGGGAGCTCAAGTGGTTCACCAATGTCCTGATGAGCAATACCCTTATCAGTCCTTTCTGAATCTGCAAACTGGCGAACTGTGGCTTCCGGGGAGGTAGCCTCCCCAAACCAGGTCTCCGCCAGGTCAACTTCTGAGCCTGCATTCAGATCGCTGTCAGGTGACAAAACCAGGTTGACTTCAGTCGCCTCCCCGATGTACTCTCCTTTATTTACATGCTGTGGGGCATTGCTTGTGTTTATGAAACAGATTTTCGGATTGGCATACCCTGCATGTAAGGTAGGAACCACAAAATCACTGTGATTTGCATCTGTTTCCATCAAGAAATCAGCAATTGGTGGAACGAGGTCGCATTGTAGTAACACAACCGATTTTGGAGGTATAGAGGTACCATGTTGAACCACAACTCTTGCACATTTGGGATGATTTGCACCCCTTGAGTGGGAAGTAGGTAGACTACTTTTTCCTAAAGAAACAGAGCCTTGATGCACACTGATGTATGCATCATGCTTCTTTAAAAAATCCACTCCTAGTAGCATTTCATTTTCTATTGGCGCAACATAAATGTTTTCATGGAAATCATGATCACCAATAGAAAATTGTACGGGACCAACTAATGTACCTCTCATGTGACCATCTCTTGCTGCAATTCTAAATTTTAGGGATTTTATCACCGGTGGAGAAGGCGTCAATTGTGAAAACAGCTGATCTGACATAATGGTGACATCGGCTGCAGTATCAATGACCGCGTCAATAGTTTTACCAGCAACTGACACAGGAACCTCAATTGTTGAGGCTGACTTGACCCTTTGTATAGTCAATTCGGTGTCTGCGTCATTAGTGCCATTAATACAACTTGTGAGGTCATTGTTAACTGGGCCAGGACTTAGACCTCTCGGCCCCGCCCTTGTCCATTTAAACCATCTTGAAATTTTACCTTTCTGTCTTTGCCAGGACGGTTATCTGGATCCCTGGACGGACAGTCCCTTTGGTAGTGTCCGTGACCTTGACATTTGTAACAAGTAACACTGCCCGGTGATGGTGACCGTGACCGGTTTTTCTTTTCATCGCCACTTCTTTTTTCTGAACCGTCTTGTGGCTTTGAATCGGTATTCAGTCTTTCTAACCCTGCTGAAAGTTTATCTAACACTTTATGAATACCTTCAAGGCTAGATTCTAGGGCTAGCGTTCGTGCTTTCAATGACGCGAATTCTCCTGAGTCACGCCCACCAAATTTTTTGGTATAAGCACCCCTAGATCCAGATGTTGTATCTGATCCAGAGTCGGAAATACTTAGAGCCCCCTTTTTCTGAATACCGGTTTTTAGTCTTGTTCCTTCTTGGGTGTGTGGCTCTGATGGATAAAGAATCATCACTATCATCAGAATTATATGAAACTTGCCGTACCTCCCGGCGTGGACTTTTATTGGCCTGAATAGCAGCATAGTTATGCTGGTACCATCTAATACGATTAATTGCCTTTTCCATGGATTGGGGATTCTCCATGGCAACAAGTTCTGCTGCACGAGAATCCGAACATCCTTGGCAAAATTTCAGGACAGCTTGGCGAAAAGTGAATTCATTTGAACAGTCTTTGAAGGCTTTGGTTGCCAAAGTTAATACTGTCTGTGCCCACTCCTCCAGCGACTGACTTGGTAATTGCTTAGCCTGCTGGAATCTGAGTTGCACTGTTTCTGGCAAGTCGTGACAACCAAACATGCTTTCCAATTTGACCAGTAGTTGATCAATGGATATGCCAGGGGTTTGTTCTGTGAGAAGTGTGTAGTATTCGCTAGCCTTACCAGATAAACACCAACATAAAGCTTGCTTGCGCTCTTCGGGTCCCTAGCCCTGTGAGTCTGCATAGCTACCAAATTTTATTTTGAATGGTTTCCAGGTTTCAGAACCATCATATGAAAAACCTCTCGGCATTCTTGGAAGGCGATCATACCTGGATCTATGGTCCTGTGAATAATTAAATCCTGGTCCCCCACCTGCTCCATGCCCTCCTGCTGGTTGAAAGTGATAACCATAGGTTGTCACACCTCCTGACTGACCAACGAGGGGGTCTCGTGGTGGTGGAAGTGGCTGAGGCATGAAGAGCGAATTTGGTGGCCCGGGATAAAGTGGAGGTGGTGGAGGATAAGCATAACCTGGCATACTTGTCGAACATGTGATAGGAAGATTTGCAGAAAAGGTTGCTGCACCCCCTAGTGCCAGGTTATTTTCCTGCCGGGAAACCATACATGGAGGTGGTCTACATGCGATTGGGTTGTACTGACAGGTACCCAGAACCGTGGCATTATCATACACTGTTGTGTTGCCCATGGTGTACAGCGGTGCATTCTGGATTGGAGGTTGCCCCCAACTTGAACACACGTTCATCGCTGACTGACTTGGGTGAGAGTAACTGTATGGTGAACTGAGCTGTATCGAGCTTGTCACTGGGTTTACAAACGACAGTGGAGGCCAGGGCTGGGTTTGTTGGACATTTACTGAATTCGATCCTAAAGACCCAAAGTGTAGGGGTACACTACTGAAATGTGTCGCAGATTGGGTCTCGCCTGTCAAAACTGTAGATAATCCAAATGTAACAGCAGGGAATTTCTGTGAAAGATCCTGTGTCTGCAATGTATTTGGCACCATCGGAAATGCTCCGACGTAAGAATGTGCTGATAATGGTTGCACTGACACAGGTACAAAAGTAATGTTTGACTCTGATAATTGAGACAATCCATGTTGTTCACCAGCTTGTCCCTGTGTGACACCTTGAATGGGATGTATGCTTAAATCCAACTGGTTTTGCTTTGACATTCTTTCCCGAACAGTTTTCATCCAATTTAGCCGTTCATCCAATGTTGTCTTGGACCCAGAACTGCTTGGATAATGAGTGACATTGGTGGGAAACTGGGGGGGTCCCATGCATGTCTCTCACACTCGTGGGTAGAGTTGTATATGTAGTCACTGGTTCGGTAAACATTACAGAATCCCATGTGCTTTTAGTACTCACTGTTGAAACCTGATCTCGGTCTCCAAAGTTGTGAGTGCCAAGTGAATGGGTGGTCATGACATCGGTGGTTTGTACAGTACGTCCATGCCCCCATATAGAATCTAAACCCTGCGTATATTTTGTTGATGATGCTGGAGTACCTATGGGTGGTAACTGAGGACTTGATGTCAGCCCCTGGTTGTCAAGGGTTGAGAAGTCCAGTTTTTCCTTAGCCTGAGTACCAGAAAATAATTGGCCTGGCCTAAAAAATGACTGGATAGGAGGATGTCCATAATCTATTGTAGGCGATGGAGTTAAAACTGTGGGTGTTGAAAAAGGTTGATTTCCTGCATCCACCACTGGTGTTGTTACTGTTGTAGTTAACCCAGGCAGACTTGGATGACCTGACTCGGGTGTCGAGCCACGGGTCACCACCCCATCTGCTGGAATCCAGTTGTCCACATTTTCACCTACTTTGGGACGAGAGAAATCTATCACAGCCCATTGTTCCTTTGAACCCACGAAATGAGGTATTTGGACGAGGTCATCTCCAGAGAGGCATCCAAACTCCCTCCTTCGTTGGATTATTTGAGCTGAAATTTTCGGCCCAACTTTAGGGATGCATTGTAATTCATCAAATGTTGCTGTGTTGATATTCATTTTATAATCTGACATTTCTAAAACTCAGAGGTAGTCTCTGATGTGGGAAAATTTTTCTGGCTTAATTATTTTGTATTTTTATTTTATTTTTATTTTTTTTTTAAACCGAAACTCTTCCCACCAACAATAATTAAGAAGGTGCAAAAAACGTCTTCTTCAATTACAAGTACGGCACAACGGCAATCAAAGGCATTGCAGTCGCGATGCAAAAAAGGCAATACTCGAAAATAGGCAAATATGAGTTGGAATGGATAATTTGAAACCACGCCGTCGAAATTGCAGAGTGGCGCGAAATTAGGTTACCCCCACAAAATTACCAAATACAAGTTAACGGACAACGCCAATTAATGCGAAATTAGTTGTAGTTGTGAATGCATTAAAGAGAATGATATAACATAAGAAATTGGTGCACTTACCAATAAGAATGAAGATGTGAACAAATGATAATAATGGAAACATCAAATAGAAGCGATGACATAGAAATGCAACTTGTATCAATGATCTCTGGAAACGTTCTGACTCAAAACTTCTCTGCAAGCGTGACACTCCTTTTCGGGCCTGTTCCATTCACCACTGCAGGACACACCAGCGACTCGTTAGCATCCAGGACACTTTTACATCATTATTTAGTAACATGCATACATTTCATTGTTAACAAAAAAAGATTTAATAAAATAAAAATACCGACATACACAGTGTAACGAGCAACTAGTTACTGTCAACATGAGGGATTCGACAGGAAACATCAAGCTTGAATGAGTCCTCTCTTCCATTTTTTTTTCTTATCCCCGCCCTTTCCTCCACCACATATATCTTGGTCACCTCCTCTCCCTGTTAGACATCTGCTGTGGTACAACATTTACAAAATAGCAGCCCCTTTTGTGACAGGCAGGCGCATTGGAATGCCCCCACAGAGTGTATATATAGTTAGTGATTTCATTTCATGATCGCAATATTGCTGATTGTGTTCAAGGCTTGCAGATAAAGTTTTCTTCTTTAGGCGCGCAAGCGATCTTTGTCCTGATTGATAGGTTGTACCTGGCAGCCCACACTTAACACATCTCCTAAATAAATATGTGCGTGTGTGTGTTTTGTCTACTTTTTTTTTTGTTTTTCGGTTTCAGGGATTACTTCATGTTAACCCTTCAAGACCTGGTGGTATCCTCCATGTCATTTCAACGGTAGCAATTAGAAGAGTTTATGTTCATTATTTGGGGGTAAACCAATTAATATTTTTAAAGTGCAGCCTTCGGGCTGATTGGTCTACACACACATTCACTTGGCAGTCATTCTACTTAATGAAATTATGACGTATCAGGTTCGTAGGGTTCAAAGGTTCATTCCCACTAGACCAGTTCCCTGTAGACCAACTCCCACGAGGCCAATTCACAAAAGACCAATTCCCCTTAGACCAACAGGTGTGGTCTACTTTAAAATTAATTCTATATCAATAATTTGATATAGTTATAAATATTTATAAATGTATTTAATGTTATTGATATTCAAGCCTGAAAATAAGCAGTCTGGCATTTGTAGAGTGAGGTCCCCAGAGGGTGAATTTGCTGATGCTATCCCATACAGTGGGTCAGTTTATCCTCTGGGTACCTCTTTCTGATTATGTTTGAGACCGTGATTCTGGTTGAAGTTCACAGAGGGTAAATTTAGTGATGCTACCCTGCAGGGTAGCATCACCAAATTCACCCTCTGGGGACCTTATTTTTCAGATGATAGTCTGCTTATTTTCTGGCTTGTCGATATTTTATAGATGTTGGGCAGATTTTTATAAACAATTGTTTCCTTAATTATCCTTAATCAACCCTTTATCAGAAACACTATGTAGTTGGTCTAAGGGGAATTGGTCTTGCGGGAAGACACCGGTTCAAAATGTTAAAGACGTTACGGTAAAAAAACGTACATGTTATTTAATGATGTTAACATGTATTTACCATTCTCAGTCAAAAAGTTATGGACTTGACATTGTTCATTAATCTGACCTTGCCATCATTCAATGAACATGGAATTGATGAAATAATGCATGGAATGGGTTAAAATTCAAAACTTTGAACTAACTGTTTCGCACAATAATTAGCACTTCCCGGTTCTTCCAATCAGTTCCCCTCGCTAATTATGAAAGTTGGAGGATTGGGCTGTCACCATATTTCATAAAGGAGATTAAAGAATACACATTAGTAGTATGTAATGTGGTTTTCACCTCTAGGTTGCAGGATCTCATTGCAGGATCTCATGAGACGTCATAGTCACGTGACCTAGTGGCGTCATGTTGTGTTGTCATGGTAACCCGCGTGAGCGGCCATCTTGTGACGTCATCTCCATAGTGATACGTGGTATGAGTGCGCATGCGCAGCGCGTGTTGTTAAGGTGATACGTGTTTCCGTCGTCCATTTTGTATATTGGAGGCCGCCATCTTTGTTTCTATGGTAGCACGTGATTTCTATGTTATCCAATTTTTCTGCAATAAGACGGGGTATGTTCGGTGGGTGTGTTCGATTGAATCGGAGTATTTTCTGGAACGACTTCCCTGGATAATTACCACAAACAACCCGACAAGTTTTACTATTTCGAATTCTTCCAGAATTCTCTGCTTCTATCTATATATGCAATAGTTATCGTTTATCTGACAATGTTCCTTTATTCTAGAGTATACTCCAGTAGCGTAGAAGAGCCTATCAACTGGAACAGTTTACCTTATTATTGCTATATTTAGCCATTTCTGGTCTATTCTTGTTAGTTCTGACCCTATTCTAAGTACTCTTGTTGTTTCATTTATCTAGATCATTTATAACCAATCAGATTGCTTGATTTCCCATAATCTGTATGCAGAGTTATCTCCCTTCTGTATAATAAAAGCCTATATCCAATGACCATATCCCATGGAATCCCATTTTTGGGAAACACCCGTGGCTATGGAATCCCTTTTTTGTCGTATGAGGCCATGAGGGCTATGTAAAAGCCCTCAATTGGTCCTCATTTATTATCCCTCATACCCTCATTGAATTTTGAGGTTATGAGGACCTTGAAAAATTCCTCAATGAGGTATAATTTACTACGACTCTTAGCCTCATTTCAGTATATATAGACAATAAACATATAGTGTGTTTTTATATCTGTGTTATACAACGAGTTGAAATATGGTTTATTTTTTCGAGGCTTCGCCGAGAAAAAATAAACCATATTTCAACGAGTTGTATAACACAGACATAAAAACACACTATATGTTTATTGTTTTTATCTGATAACAAACAGACACCCGTCTCGTGCGTCTACCCGACTTATATATGCTTCCCACGGGCCTCCAAAGAAAACCAGTCTACGAGACAAAAGAAATAGGACAAGGCGCATAGAGTTGTGTCCCTTACATTACAAAATCGATGACGGCGATTGTAAAGTGCGATTGCACTTCTTGCATCATGTAACTGCGCTGGAACAAAATAAATTTCAACTATTTTATTAACAGTAACAAAACGGTGTTTCAGTAGAGTTATTCTTTTTTTGACATAGTTCCAGTTTTCTTCCGTGTTTTATGCTGTAGTCCCAATATAACAAATAATTTTGCGTTTGTTTACAATTTTTACGAAGTGTTTTTTTTTTCAGGTAGAGCAGACGAACTTTTAATTAGCGCAGTTCCGCGAGTACTTTTGATCGAGGCCGTGACTATAAATAGTTCGCAGTCGCCGCATACTAATTACTATTAACATTCAAGTAATTTCTACAATGTTTTGAAGCAAAATTTTAGGTTGCCTTTATTGAAGCAAAATAAATAAGAAATGACACCATCAGAGGATTTTGACAAAGTGCAATAAGCATACAATTAAAACCTGCCCTGTGATATAACGATGTTTCATGAATGAATGAATGAAAATGGAATTGAAAGAGGTCAGAGGTCGTTCGCATAAATTATAATTATATACAACACCCGTTGTATATACTTCAAGTATATACAACGGTTGTTATACTCTATGGTTATCAGATAAAACAGGTATATCCTATGGAATCCCATTTTGAAAAACACCTGTGACTGTGGAATTCCTTTTTTGTTGTATGAGGCAATGAGGGCTATGTAAAAGCTCTCAATGAGGCCTCATGTATTATTCATCATACCCTCATTGAATTTTGAGGTTATGAGAGCCGTTAAAAATCCCTCAACGAGGTGTAAATTCCAGCTGCGAGTGGTTTCGATAGGTGGTTGCACTGCAGCGCTGGGTGATATCTTTTAACCCTTTGCCCAACGAATCGCCCGCATCCGCCCACCTAATATGCAAATACAACTACTGAAAAATTATTATTTTCTGAAAAATTTCAACAAAAACATATCATGTGACCCCTCTTTGGAACGAGCTCGTCGAGCTCGTTCCAAAGAGGGGTCACATGATATGTTTTTGTTGAACTTTTAAAAACAAAAAAATTAAAAAATGATATTTAAAATAATGAATTTTCAAATCGTCTGCGTTGGGTAAATGGTTATGAACCCTTCTGAAAATTTTCAGTAGTCCTGAAACGGAAAAAGCATCATTTATAATGTGTCTGGGTCAGAAAATTTACCGGATTGATGTCAGAGTCGATATTTGGAGGCCATGTTAATTTTAGAGTAGGAAATTTGAAACTCAAGTTTCCAGTTGGAAATAAAAGATCAAAAATCATTTGTTGGAATTTTAATATTTTTCATGAACAATGTTAATTTATTGAATTACCAACTATTTGATTTTTGACCTCGGAATTTCCAGCTATTGAAACAAAATACTCCTAGCTCTCCACCCCCTACCCCCCCCCCCCCCCCCCCACACACACACCTCTTGTCGCCACGTCCCTGAGTATAAAGATACAACACCTGATACCTGATCTGGCGTTCCATAAGTTACCGGAGTGCAAATAATTGCCCTTCTCAATGCAGCTATTATCATCCTACTGACCAGCTCAGGTCCAAACCTGAGCTTAGGCTCAGGATTGGGCCTGAGATGGTAAGTAGTCATAATTGTCCTCTGAGAGCAGGAGACGTGGCGCCTAAAGAATGTCTGTCCTGAAGAACTAATGACCCAAAACATTTTTTTTATCTTGTTCTTTCTTGAGTCCACAAGGTTCTATTAAAGTGGATGTTAATCGATATTCTTCTTCAAAAGTCGATCGTGAAATTTCACAATCGTACCAGCCTACACACGTAACCTTCTACGTCTACTCCAAAGGCTATCGACTTCCACCTCAACTGTACCACTAGAAATTGTGTCTGACCTCCACTTCTGCTAGATTCTACCTCCAATGTAACGTTCTTCAACTGCTGGCCTGAAGCGTAACTGTGGGGAAAGTTAGCTCAATAAAAGAGCTCGTCCACTTTAAACATTTATTTGCAAAAAATTGCGGTAACCTGCGGTACTTCTCAAAAATCGATAGCCAGATTACCGGTTACAGGACAACTATTATTTATTTATTCATCTGCTGGTGTTTAAGGTCACATATTTCTCCACAATGGCTAATCATGACTACGACAGTTTTACGGGTGGAGAAAGCCGGAGTACCCGGAGAGAACCACCGAGCAACAGGCGAGCAACTGTCAGCTCCCCAACATACTAACTCCACACAAGCAGGATAAGCAATGGTTGAAGACAAGTGCACCATCGACGTGCGGTACGCCTTAGTACACAACGCCACCGTGCCCCCACGTGGGCAAAGGGGGTGAAGTGTCTTGCCCAGGGAACAATGCGGTTGCCGCAGGTGGGATTCGAACCGATGACCTCTCGGATTGCAGCGTGCACATGTACCTACTGAGCCACCGCGCCCCCTAACAGGAAAATACATACATCACATACAATATAATTACCAGTAACAACGACATGTGCAGAGAAATTCAAAGCACGAATTGTGCCTGTTTGAAATAAAAGATTTGTCAAGCAATGTTTAGCTGGTATACGAAGGACGAGTCAGCGATTATCAGCGTATGCACATACACTCTAATATATTCGTCGCTTCACGAACAGGCACTATAATTACTGAATAATCATTGTAAGAATTAACTCTTTTTTCCTTATGTAATTTTAAAATACGTCGTTGAAACACACAGAACGACACCTGTGTGTGAATGGGTTATTCGGTATGGAACGAGTGCCAGCGCGAAGGATAGAACGAGAGGCTGCAGGCATGTGAGTCGGTCTGTGTTTATTACACGCCTTTCCGTCTATAAAAAAACATTATTTGAAGGACACTCAGCAATTCATTTGACACCCATCAACAAAAAGAACACATTTTGTCGCCAACCAAATTTGCGAGGGGAACATGTGTTACTCTTTCGTCCCCTGAGTTCTAATGTGTTCTATATGCCTAGTGGCGTGCCTACTGGCGTGTCTACTGGCGTGTCTACTGGCGTGCCTAGTGGCACATAGAACACATTGGAACTCCGGGGACGATTTTTAGCTATCGCTAGCGATTCAAATTGTAATTGCGATACACGATTTGTAGAAAATTCCAGTGAAATTTCGCTTCTTTATAAAAATACTCCTTCAACGACTTTTGTTCATTTTCATGTTCCGCATGGTTCAGTCAGGGACCGACCTGGGCATGCGCCAGTGCGTATTTGGTTCTGAAACATCAGGACCTGGCTCTTAAATCTCAGAAATAGGCTTCTCGGTTGGCGCGTAACTTCTCAGATCATATTTTGATATTCTTTCGATGGATAATCGAGAGAGACACTCTTACATGTATTATATCTATGACTATCATTTATCATTGTTGTAGAGTGCTTAAGTTAATACTTCAAGTCTTAATTACCAAGCATTAATCTTCACTGTGGTTTCTGATCAAGTCTTGGCTGCCTAAATAGGCAGCCAAGACTTGATCAGAAACCACAGTGAAGATTAATGTTTGCTATAGTGTACGAAATGAAAATGATGAGAGCTATTACATACTTGCAGTGTGTGTTACAAACAGCAGTGTGACTCCGTAAATTGAAATCTGGCGCATGAATTGAAAAAATAGGCTCCGAGGCTAGAGCGTATTTTAAATAGTCCTGATCGGTCCCTGTTTAGTGTTGCTTTAGATGAAGATTACATAGAACAGGCGTGTAATAATATTAATTATTTGCACATCCAAAGAGAACGGAAAATGAACCAGCATCCGTTTTAGGTGTAATAGGATCATTTTCAACACAAAACTCAAAATTTCAAATATATTTTGAATGACGAAATTCATTGCACTCCTTAAAAGAACTTGCAGAACTGATTGATCGTCTAATGTTCAGTGACACAAAATTCACAGGGTCCAGGTATCTGACGAAAATGAATGTTAATTTAAAAAACAAAAGTGTTGGAATTGTGTACAGTGCAGTGGAGGGAAGGAAGCCTAAGTGGAACGACTCAATATACTTAATACTTAGGTCCAATATCGCGGAATTAGAAAACCGTGGACTCGGTATAATTCTGATGGGACACTTTAATGAACACATAGGCGATAAGGAAGAAGGCATACAAGGCGAGGATAAAAAAGGTCAACAGGAATGAAAGGATGCTGTTGAACTTCACAAGTGAGCTCAGTCTGAAGATTTTGAACAGAGATGCAATGTGTTAGGGGACATAAACCTTGGAGAGAAACGACAGCAGAACAATAATCGACTATTCTCACAGATACCGATTTATGGAGCAGGGTGGGTGATATAGAAGTGAGCGATAAGGTTAAAAGGGAATTGGATAGTGATCAAACTTAATTACAGTTGTGATAAGGGGCAAAACGCAGTAGTTTTAAGGAGATTTGGAATCCCAGAAAGTATGCCGATTGGGCGCAGTTTGATGAAAAATTGAAACCAAAGCTTGAGAATGTATACAGGGAGGGCAATGTCCGGGAAATGGAAGATGCCATAGTTGTGGGTCTCGCGAAGGCAGGGAAGGAAAGTATAGGAAAGATTAGGGCGCCAACACGGGAATATGGGTACCGAATGAACGACAAATTGAAAAGGGCAATAAAAGGCAGAGAAATCAAATGTGCTGCATACAGGAGGAGTAGAAAACTCAATAGGGTGGATAGCAAGAAGGCCAGAGTAGCAAAAGAAGAATACCAACAAGCACGAAATAAAGTAAAGAAGATAAAGAAGATCATAAGAGGGGGCGGAACTGCAGTCTTATTTGGTTCCTCTCCATTGTTGTCCAGGCATTTCCAAAAATGAATGTCATACACTCTCTTCAAATGCGCATATTCGTCAACTTAGTATTTGAACCCATAACTTGGTACTACCAATCAACTAAAACACACGCAACACTATCTGAATCTGGTTAATTAAAAATATACAATCAGAATGTAAGAGAAATAATTTACTGTCAAATGCAAGGTTTCAACCAGAAACATTGCATGAAAAAATGCCGAAACCAGTCATTTTCTGCAGCCTTAAAAGCAAAATTTATCCACTACCTCAACTTACATAACCCTGGTGCATATAATCCCCTGTTTCAACTCTGTGACCAAAACATCAAATTCTCTTATTCAACAAATAACCTAATGTAATCATATATCTGATACTAAATATACATGTCCAATTTAGATGGCATTAGTTTCAACATATGCCCTTTGAATAGAATGTTAATCCATGAACAATAGTCGAAACTGTAGAGCGGAACCTTAAGAGAAAACAAGTGTGATCTCCCCTTCGATTTCATTTCTGCTAAAAGAATCTGGTATCTGTACTGAGTTGAATGAATAAAAACCCTAAGTTTTTATTTTCAACCAGCAAAGAGATACAGAATGGTCTTTGTGGCTGCTGTACAGGTTTTACTGGCATTTTTCGCCCGATTTTCACTATCCCGCGCCACCTTGTCAACCCCCCCCCCCCCCCCCCCCCACATTACCCCGAGCCACCAATGACAGCATTTTTAGCTCAACTTGACAAAATAAAGCTGAGCTATTGCCATCACTTCTCGTCCGTCGGCGTACGTACTACGGTTGTACATACGTACGTTAGTACGTACGTCCACAATTTCCTTTGGCACACCTCACAGGTCGCATTTATGATCAGATCGCTTTGAAACTTGGTATTCTTGTTTGGGGTGACCTCTAGATGGGAGCGATCGATTTTCTTCAATTTCCGTCAAAAAAATATTGCTGCGGCCAATGTTCTTAGAACTTAGTTTAGTCGGACCTCAATATTTCCCTTTGGCACACCCTACATGGCACATTTATGATTGGATTGCTTTAAAACCTGGCACGCTTCTTCAGGGTGACCTCTAGATGGGAGCTATCGATTTTCTTCAATTTCCGTCAAAAAATGTTGCCGCGACCAACGTTCTTAGAACTTAGTTTAGTCAGACCACAATATTTCCCTTTGGCACACCCTACAGGGCACATTTATGATTGGATTGCTTTGAAACCTGGTATGCTTGTTTAGGGTGACCTCTAGATGGGGGCTGTCGATTGTTTTCCATTTCCGTCTAAAATGTTGCCGCGGCCAACATTCTCAGAACTTAGTTTAGTCAGAAGACCTCAATATTTCCCTTTGGCACACCTTACAGGGCACATTTATGATCGGATTGCTTTAAAACCAGGCATGCTTATTTGGGGAGACCTCTAGATGGGAGCTATCGATTTTCTTCCATTTCCGTCAAAAAATGTTGACACAGCTAGCGTTCTTAGAAGTTAGTTTAGTCAGACCTCAATATTTCTCTTTGGCACTCCCTACAGGGCACATTTATGATTGGATTGCTCTGAAACATGGTATGCTTGTTTAGGGTGACCTCTAGATGGGAGCTATCGATTTTCTTCAATTTCCGTCAAAAAATGTTGCCGCGGCCAACGTTCTTAGAACTTAGTTTAGTCAGACCACAATATTTCCCTTTGGCACACCTTACAGGGCACATTTATGATCGGATTGCTTTGAAAACTGGTATGCTTGTTTGGAGAGGCCTCTAGATGGGAGCTATCGATTTTTTTTCCATTTCCGTCAAAAATGTTGTCGCGGCTAAGTTCTTAGAGCTTAGTTTAGTCAGAAGATCTCAATATTTCCCTTTGGCACACCCTACAGGGCACATTTATGATTGGATTGCTTTGATACCTGGTATGCTTGTTTGGGGTGACCTCTAGATGGGAGCTATCGATTTTTTTCCATTTCCGTCAAAAAATGTTGCCGCGGCCAACGTTCTTAGAACTTAGTTTAGTCAGACCTCAATATTTCCCTTTGACACACCCTACAGGGAACATTTATGATCGGATTGCTTTGAAACCTGGCATGCTTGTTTGGGGAGACCTCTAGATGGGAGCTATCGATTTTTTTCCATTTCCGTAAAAAATGTTGCCGCGGCCAACGTTCTTAGAACTTAGTTTAGTCAGAAGCCCTCAACATTTCCCTTTGGCACACCCTACAGGGCACATTTTTGATTGGATTGCTTTGATACCTGGTATGCTTGTTTGGGGAGACCTCTAGTTTGGAGCTATCGATTTTCTTCCAATTCTGTCCGTCAAAAAATGTTGCCACTGTCAACGATCTTTGAACTAAGTTTAGTCAGGCATCAATATATTCCTTTGGCATGCCCTACAGGGCACATTTATGATCAGATCGGTTTGACGCTTCGTATGCTTGTTTGGGGTTACCTCTAGATGGGTGATATTGATTTTCTTCGAATTCCGTCAAAATATGTTGCCACTGGCAATGACCTTCGACGAACTTAGTAAAAACTTAGTGCAGTTAAGCATCAATATTTCCATTTGACACACCCTGCAGGGCACATTTAAGATTGATATCGCTTGCAAACTTGGTGTGGGGTGACGTCTACATGGGAGCTGTCGATTTTCTTCCATTTCTGTCAAAAAATGTTGCCGCTGACCTTTGAACTTAGTTTAGTCAGACCTCAGTATTTCCCTTTAACACACCCTTCAGGGCGCATTTATGATCGGATCACTTTGAAACTTGGTATGTGTGTTTGGGGTGACCAAGATGTGAGCTATTTTTTAATTCCCATAAAAAGTTATTGTCGTTATCACCAACCTTTGAACTTACTGCATTTGTGCATCAACTTATCCCTTTTGCACTCTCTGTAGGGTATATTTATGAATTTCCATAACCCACCTCCCCCCAAAAAACAACAACATTGCCACAAAGCAACGACCTTCTACTTAGTGCATTTGTGCATTAACATCTTCCTTTGGCATGCATCAGAGGGTATATTCATTATCAGGTTGTTTTGAAACGTTGTATGCTTATACAGGGTGACAAAGATGGGAGCTATTGATTTTCTTTTCATATCCATCAAAAACTGTTGCTGTTAGCAATAATCTTTGAATTTATTGCATTTGTGCATCAACATTCTTTCACATGGACTACAGGCCACATTTGTCATAGGATTGTTTTTGAACTTGGTGTGTTCATTAGTCAAGAACTCTAGATAAGAGCTGTTGATTAGAATTCATTTTTGTGAAAAAAGTTGCCATTTACAATAACCTCTGGACATACTGCATTTGTGTATCAACATTCTTCCTTTAGCCAGTCTTACAGTTTACATTTAAAAAATGCATGGATTACTCTGACGTTGTGCACACACAATGCTGTTATGTTGAAATTTCATCAAATAACATCGGTACCAATGATCTTCAATTTTGCCATTTCATTTATAACTTACCAAGTTCAAGTTTGTCAATTTGAGCTACAGTGTCATTGACAATTTTATTATTATTTCTTCAGCTTCATTGACTGTCCAGGCCGTTTCAACAGCACTGTTAATTACAATGAAAACGTTAAACAATAGGCAGTAACAGCAATTGTTTCGAGTAGGCGGGGTTGGGGAAGGGGGGGGGTCAAGATATAAAGAGGCTAACCGTTTAACGGACGGATGACATACATACATGGCACAGTGACCAAAACGACAAAGTAGACATCATGACTGTAGCGAAAAATAACAAGTCTGTTCACAATTACATATATCTATCATGAATACAGGGCTCTGTGTTTAAGCAATGCAAGACTTTTTCTCAACGGGTTTTCGCAATCTGGCATAAATTCAAAAATATTTATACCAACAAATTTCTCAGAATTACCCCACTTATTTGCTTTTCAATTATGCAAATGTGACACAGTTGTATTTTGTTTCGCCAATCAAATTGTCCAGTTTTGAAATTGAACAATGAAAGCTCCCAACTCTAATTATGCAAATTATGAAAATGTGGCCCAGTTGTATTTTGTTCAGCCAATCAAATTGTCTAGTTTTGAAATTGACCAATGAAATTGACGGAAGGCTTTATTTATCACTGATTAATATGAAAACAAAATATCAACTGTTTTAAAGTGAACAAAACAGACGAGTCATATGATAAAATTATATATCTGATACTAAAAATACATCTGCAATTTATTTGGTATTAGTTTCAACATATGCCCACAGTTTAGTATTTTACCTATGTGCAGTATTGCGAAACTGTAGAGCAACACCTTAATTAAAGCAATAAGAATGGGAGAAGGGGCCGAATTCGACTGTATTTTGGATATGGAAGAATAAAAGGAACAAAGGAAGTAATTCACAAAGTAATAAAGCAAAGGGTGGAAATACAGACGACCAGAACTAGCCAAGCGCTGGAAAGAGGTAAACGGTAAGCCATGGGGCAAGGGGAATGAGATCGAGGGAAATGTATCGAACTTCGTGTGCAGCGAAATAAAAGTAGAAGAGGTTCGAAAAGTTGTCCGCAAATTAAGGAATGGAAATGCGGGAGGGGGTGGATGCAATTCATAACGAGTTCGTAAAATTGGGGGAGAGGGTCCATGCACAAGCCTAACGACTATATTCAATTTAGCCATAGAAAAACAAGACGTCCTAAAAGAGTTGACAGAAAAGCAAGGTCACATTTATATCCAAACGGGGAATAAGGACGTATTTCGTAATCATCGGAAATTCTCTGTCAGTTGCAACATTTGAAATGTTTTCTTTAAAGGCCTGTATGGGCGATAAGAGGATGTGATTGAAGAGAAGGGGGTTTTAGGGAGGGATCCAGAAAGGCTTCAGGAAGGGAAGGAGAGTCACCGACCATGTTTTCACATTATCCGAAATGATAGAATCTGCGAAAGCCAAAACGAAAAAAAAGTTTGTGTCACTTCTGGATGTTAAAAAGGCATTTGATAGAGAATGTGGGGAGGGCAGGGATGTGGCGACAGGGGGGGGGGGGGTCTTAGCCCCCCCCCCCCCCCCCCCCCCCCCAGCTAGGAGTATTTTTTTCAATAGTTGGAAATTCGGAGGTCAAAAATCAAATAGTTGGAAATTCAATAAATTGTTCATGAAAAATATTAAAATTCCAACTAATGATGAGAAATTTTGATTTTTTATTTCCAACTGGAAACTTGAGTTTCAAATTTCCTACTCTAAAATTGACATGGCCTCAAAATTTCGACTCTGACATCCATCCGGTAAATTTTCTGACACTGACACATTATAAATGATGCTTTTTCCGTTTCAGGACTAGTGAAAATATTCAGAAGGGTTCATAACCCTTTACCCAACGCAGACGATTTCAAAATTCATTATTTTAAATATCATTTTTTTAAATTTTTTTTTTAAATTTCAACAAACCCATATCATGTGACCCCTCTTTGGAACGATCTCGTTCCAAAGAGGGGTCACATGATATGGTTTTGTTGACATTTTTCGAAAAATAATATTTTTTCAGCAGCTGTATTTGCATATTACGTGGGCGAATGCGGGCGATTCATTGGGTAAAGGGCTAAAAGATATCACCCAGCGCTACAGTGCAACCACCTATCGAAACCTCTCACAGTTGGATTTTACACCGGCGCCACATCCCTGGGGGATGGTAGTTTGTTGGAACCCTGAAAACGTTACACAAAGGTGTACAAAGTGAACTTGATCAAGGTAACATCTAGGTAACATAACACCAAAACGTGTGCCTGTGGAGACAGGTCTAAAGCAAGGTGTATCTTTTCGCCACTTCATTTTACATTGTACATAAAAGATTTAGAAGATCAACTCCAGCATCAGGGAGTAGCACTGGACCTGAAGATCTCATGGTTGTTTTCGCAGATGATACGGTGCTCGTGTCAGAAAGCGAGGAAGGGTTAGACAAAATGCTAACAATGATTGGGAGATATACGAATAGATGGAAACTCCGAACTAAATGGAAGCAAAAACAAGTCGGTACCCCTGTTTCGTAAAGTAGAACCTACTCGAAGGTGGAGAGTGAGGGAGTTCTGTATTCCGAAAGGTAGCAGCAAACGTCTTAGTGTGCGAGAGACTGGTGACTACGAATATTTCGGGTAAACTTAAACATTGCGGGTAGAAGCATCGTCCGACACCACGCAAATAAACTAACTGTGAAGAAGGACCGAATTCTTAACGAAATGAAAGTTATACGTTGGGAAATGGTGAGTGTACCGAGTATAACATATGGTACTGAAGTGATACATTTAAATCAAACGGTCGTAAAGGGCTTGAAAACCGTGCAGAACGAGCCAGGCCGATGGAAAGAGAGACGGGTAATGCCGCAGCACTCGAAGCAATCAGGGGTGAGTTTGGGTAGATAAAGATCAAGGACAGGATAGACTTGATGGAACTCTGTTATCTCCCCAAATGCAGATGGTGTAAACTAATGTTCAAGAATATTCGGAATTCCAATACAAAGATGGGGTGGACTGAGCAAGTGAGGGAGTTAACAGAGTACATTCAATAGAGACCTCGGACTTAAAAGTAGGTAAAATCCGGGGTAAAAAATCGTCAGAGAGAAAGTCATGGAGAATTGTAACCCGAATTGTCGAGAGGGAGTGAAAGCATAAAGGCCTTAGAGTAGCCTGCATGATAAAGAGAAGCCAGGTTTTGAAGATTTCCTAGATGACAGCTTTGGGTAGTCACTGATGTTCAAGCTTAGATCGCGGTCGATGGAACGGAGAGAAAAAATGGGATGGTCGATGGAAAGGTGAGCCAAATGTGCAAAGGAGAAATGGAGACCCTGCAACGCATTCTACTAGTATGTCTAAAATACCAGACAGACAGAAAAGAGAGTTACTGAGAGTATAATGGTGGAGTGGGATATGAGAATGAAGGATATGTGGTTAGTGCGTGAAACAAAGGAGCAGGTCAGTATGCTTTTCGGAGAGACTGGGAATAAAATGGGTACGGGATGTCATCGAGCAGTTCGTTTCCTGCTGGTGGGAGGAGAAAAGAGAAGTAGATGCAGGGAGGCAGTTGGGAGCACAGGGTTAATCAAGGCCGTCTCACATGAGAACCGCGACAAAGTGTTATTATTATTATGTACACTTTAATATATTCGGCGCTGCACAAACGTGCACTATAATTACAGAGTAATCATTATAAGAATTAACTCTTCAGTTTTTATTGTGTAATTTTAAAATACGCCGTGAAATATTAGTACTTTGTTTCTCCAAAGAGAACGAAAAAAAGAACCAGCATCCACTCTAAGTATACTCAGATGGAATCCTTTTGAACAACTCAGAATTTCAAATATATTTTGAATGACGAACTTCGTTGCTCTTCCGAGAAGAGCTTGCGAAGCTGAGAGATCGTCCACTGTTCCATCACACACAATTCACAGAGTCCACTGTTCCAAAACCTTTCAACGTTGGACGAAATGTATCAAGTTGATGGTAATGTGGGTGATTCCACAACGAGTCTGCAGTATTCCTTGACTTCATTCCACTATGGGATTTGTGATCGAAAAATACCATTTTGGGAAATGTTTTGCTCTGGATCCTACGAACTGACTTTGTAATCATCATCATCGTCCTATTTAACGAGAAAGTGCCTCATCCCATCGATGTATTTCATCAACTATTAACGGATTTATCTCCTTTAACTAAACCAAACTATGAACTACATTTTTCTGAATTGCTTTGGTCAGTTTGAAGCGTATATTGTTTTCAAGTAAAAAAAATATTCTACGAGCAGGATTAAGAATGAAACCGATTAGCCTCTGGCGAGTCAGCTTCAATCTTAATCCTACTAGTAGAATATTTTTTTTACTTGAAAACACTATACGTTTATTTTGTTTATCCCATAAATCATTTATAGGGCAGTCGCGGCGAAATCGTGCTATTACTCGCTACAAAACACTGCGAGAAGTGAGGAGCACATCGGTCCAATTCGATCGACAAGCAAAAGTACCAAAAATAAACAAAGCGCAGTGATACAGTTCTGTCTAAAAATAATTCCCCTACAAACCTGAGCTAAAGTTGCAAAAATACTTTATTAAATTAACAATGTTTATCTTTCTTAATTTCGTTGTTTATTGTTGTTTTTTTCGTCGACGATTCATCTTGAATTTTATAAACAAAGCAGACGACACGTGCATTTGTTTATTTACACTTTCCTAGTTTGGAAAATGAAACATCACTCATCATGAACCCTCCTTTCACAATCGAACTTTCCAACGCTTGGTTTCCTTGTTAATTGTTGTTCGTTTTATTGTTAGACAGAGTTGAAATGCGACATATACTCTGAAACTAAACATTTCTGCGACGGTCAACGTTTGATAAACGTCGGTTCATTTTGTCTCCCACAAACGCAAAACAGGTAATGAGAACATGAATGCGGTAGAGGTCAGGGGTCAACAAGTCCGTCTCTACTTTTGGAATAAATTTTTTCAGTGTTAAACCTACAGGTAAAATTTATCACCCTACTAGCACCTGCTACTAGGTGAATAGAGCATAAAAGTATCCAATATAGTCAATTTATGGGATAAAAAAGTTTGAAACAAATCTCTGATTTTCCACACGTGTCGCTTTTTACACAATTTGGGAAAGGTATACCCAGGAATGTGGCTAGAGGGTTTCAGCTGGGGCGTGTGTGGGAGGTGGGGGGCGTACCACCGGTGTAAATTCCAACTGTGAGTGGTTTCGATAGGTGGTTGCTCTGCAGCGCTGGGTTATATATTTTAACCCTTTACCCAACGAATCGCCCACATCCACCCGCGTAATATGCAAATACAGTTGCTGAGAAAATATTATTTTTCGAACAATTTCAACAAAATCATATCATGTGACCCCTCTTTGGAACGAGCTCGTATTATTGTACTGTTTCTGCAGCCTCAAAGCGCTGCTTCTACTATTACCAACACTTCAATAGACAGAATCAAATTAGCCATACAAAACTGTGCTGCAAATTTAACAACCACCTCGACGACGAAATTCTATTAGTTTGGCTGCTACTGTTTAAAACTGCTACCATAACTAGCTTCTGTCACAAATATCATGATGCCAGTATACCCATACTGCTTTCAGCTTCTACTACAATCACTCCAAGACAAATAACCGACACTCTCTCACAACACCACCACCAGATTTCTTTGATTATTGTTTTTAACAACTAACACACATCCAGGGTGATATGGTGTCAGAATTGATGCTGCGATTATTCTCGTTACTTCCATCGACTGAATCAACCCAACTGTATTGCAATACAGTCGCGTTGGACTGGCCGTAATCCGCGGATTGGCAGTGAAGTCCACGCAAGCGTTTACCAGGTAATAAAAATCACCAGCAGCAAAATTTTAATTAATGAAGCACCGGGTTGTACCCGGTACTTCATTAATTGAATGTTTGGAGATTTTTTCCTGTAATTAGTGCTTGGGATCTAGTATTATTTTGTCTGTGGAAATATTGCCCAAAGTAACCAGTCCACGGCGGCTGCACTACATAACATGTTGCATATAACTTCTATAATTAATTCTTGAGTTCCCATACAGCCACAAACCGCCACTTCTATATCGCTTTAAAAAAGTCCATTCTTCATTGAGAACTCTAATGGTGGGTTGCATTTTTCTTGACAACATTTTTACATCGTTGTTGACTGCTTATACAGACCATGGATGACCATTTTAGTCATCGCATTTGACTGTTTTTTGTTGAACCCCATTCAAAAATAAGAAAATGGACTTTTCACCATCTTTTTATGTTCTGTAATGTCTTTCCTGTTCATATCAAGAGTGTGCGCATCTCACAAAACACCACCACCAAGTTAATTTAGTTATTGTTTCTAGCAACTCTTTCAACATCCAGGATCATATGGTGTCGGAATTACTACTTCGATTGTCGTCATTTCTTCAATCGACTGAATCAAACCGACTGAATTCCAGCTGTAATCCACACGTGGGCAGTGATGTCCACGCAAGCGTTTGCTAGGTAGTCCTCATCAACGACATTTAATTAATGAAGCACTGGGTTGTACCCGGTGCTTCATTAATTAAGTTGTTGATGATTATTCCTGTAATTAGTGCTTGGACATCTAATATTATTGTGTCCGTAGAAATATTGCCCTCCCGTGGAAAGTAACCAGTTTACGGCGGGTGTACTATATAACCTGTTGTCTATAATTATTCTATAATTAATCTTTGATTCCCCATGCTGCCTCACACCGCCACTTCTAAAAAAAATGTTCCAAGTCCTTAATTCCTTCAGAACTCTAGTAGTGGTCTGCATTTTCCTTGACAACATTTTTACATCGTTTTTGGCTGCCTATACAGGCCATGGCTGACGATTTTGTCATTGCATGTGATTTACAAGAAAGTGTGACTACCATTCTCTGTTGAAACCGATTTAAAACTAAGGAAACGGTTTTTTCACCATCTTTTGATGTTCTGTAATGTTTCTCCTGTTCATATCAATAGTGTGGGTATCGTAATATATCTGATAACCATAGAGTATAACAACCGTTGTATATACTTGAAGTATATACAACGGGTGTTGTATATAATTATAATTTATGCGAACGACCTCTGACCTCTTTCAATTCCATTTTCATTCATTCATTCATGAAACATCGTTATATCACAGGGCAGGTTTTAATTGTACGCTTATTGCACTTTATCAAAATCCTCTGATGGTGTCATTTTTTATTTATTTTGCTTCAATAAAGGCAACCTAAAATTTTGCTTCAAAACATTGTAGAAATTACTTGAATGTTAATAGTAATTAGTGTGCGGCGACTGCGAACTATTTATAGTCACGGCCTCGATCAAAAGTACTCGCGGAACTGCGCTAATTAAAAGTTCGTCTGCTCTACCTGAAAAAAAACACTTCGTAAAAATTGTAAACAAACGCAAAATTATTTGTTATATTGGGACTACAGCATAAAACACGGAAGAAAACTGGAACTATGTCAAAAAAAGAATAACTCTACTGAAACACCGTTTTGTTACTGTTATTAAAATAGTTGAAATTTATTTTGTTCCAGCGCAGTTACATGATGCAAGAAGTGCAATCGCACTTTACAATCGCCGTCATCGATTTTGTAATGTAAGGGACACAACTCTATGCGTCTTGTCCTATTTCTTTTGTCTCGTAGACTGGTTTTCTTTGGAGGCCCGTGGGAAGCATATATAAGTCGGGTAGACGCACGAGACGGGTGTCTGTTTGTTATTAGATAAAAACAATAAACATATAGTGTGTTTTTATATCTGTGTTATACAACTCGTTGAAATATGTTTTTTTTTTCTCGGCGAAGCCTCGAAAAAATAAACCATATTTCAACTCGTTGTATAACACAGATATAAAAACACACTATATGTTTATTGTCTATATATAATATAGACACTGTCCTTTCTATTAAAATACAATCTAGAAGGTGAGATTTACAAATTTATTTCCTGGGAAGAATAAAAACTTGCAAATTACTGCAAAAACACATTCACTTGACAAAGAGGCAAAGTAGACATCAGTGTTGTTAGTTGTGACACTGACAGATATTCTTAATGGAGGATTATCTGTGAACTGGTTGCTTTGAATTAGCTTTCAGTGAAAAGCCAGTTTTCCTTTTGTTGCTTTTAATGCACGAAAACTGCACACAGGACCAATAGTTTATCAAAAGTAACAATAGGAAACTTGGATGTATTTTCAATTGATGTTATAGTTGTTTACTCAATAACCACTTGCTTTTTGGACCTTCCATCCGACACGAGGGGACCCTGACTATCGAAGGTGTCGTTAAACCCCAATAAATAAATAAACAACTGGACCTTCCTCTCTTGTCTAATAATTCCCAATGGATATCTGTTCGTCAAAAGCCGATTTTCGTGAAGATATAACTCAGGAATGCAGCCAATAACAATGCAGATACACCCATAAGTTATCTGTAACTCTGTATATGTGTACACGATAGTTCTTGTCGTCAATTTAATGTTAGGATACCAGTGTTCAAATATCTCAACGACGATATTCTAAGTTTGTGACTGCTTCTATTGGGAAGTACTATCTGTACTGGATTCTATCAATAATAATACAATGTCATTCCTCTGTTATGTCTCTATTGTTATGGAGTCCATCACAACCACTGCTGGCCCAGCAACTGTTACTTTCTCCAAATACCACAACCGAATATATAGTTGAAACTTGAAGTCACGTGACTGTATTATGCACTATTTTGAAATAAGTGCTCTTTTGTCCCTGTCAAACTGCCCTGTTTGCGTTACTCAATTTCTGTGGAAAAAGAGCGTGCCCAACTCTGTACAATTCTATACTACAGTTAAAACTAGAAGTCCTGTCACGAACTGTGCGCTTATCTAGGCTTAATTGCGCGTAGGAATTGCGCGCAGTTGTCATATCGAATGCCATCCAAAGAACTGCAGGTTCTCCTGGTTGCTCATCGCAAACACAGGCAATGTTTCTGCCAATGGACCTCCGGGTTACCCGGAGGTCCATTGGCTGAAACATTGCTTGTACACAGGCCATATGTATAGAATTCGATCGCTTTACTATGGTCATAACGCGTACATTAACGCGCAGATCGACGTGCTATTTGTGCGCATTTCATGACAGGACTTCTAGTTTTAACTGTAGTAAATAGAGATCATTGACATCATTCCTAACCTCTACTGGGATATATGTACATGTAATGATGTTAATATATATTAAAATTCAACTCCATATACAGAGTAAAGAGAGTGAATGACTACTTAATCGACGAGCCATATTTTCTCCACTCGAAAAGTATTTATGATTGTTCATAACAGCACAAGAAATGCTTTCAAACTTTCATAACATGCAACCCGGTGGTCAGTATCATGGGAGTTTGAAGTGTTTCTTGTGTTTTGTCCCCAGAAATTGTGAAAAAATTACTAAGTGAAAAATCTATCCCACAGCGACTTAGTAGTAGCCCACCCTCCACATTCTCTGCCCTCAATAATTTCTGTCTGTTTGATCTGTTCAGCTCATAATTTTACTACCGATCTCACTAATAGCGCATTACTTTTTCCATATCAGACTACTCCATTGTTCTGCAGTAAGGAGGGCCTGAATTAACAAGCATTTTCTGCGCTAATTGAGAAAGGACTTCTAGGGCAAACTGTAGCAACAACTGTGAAAAACATTAAATATTTTATACGGTCAGCTGTGAACGCTATACGCTACGGGTACAGATGATATGAATCCTATGGGTACGTGTAATAGGGCCATATGAAGTGAACGTTGTACTCTATGGATACAGATGATATGAATTGTATAGGTACATGTAATATGGCCATACGAAGTGAACGGTGCACTCTATGGGTACAGATGATATGAATTGTATAGGTACATGTAATAGGGCCATACGAAGTGAACGGTGCACTCTATGGGTACAGATGATATGAATTGTATAGGTACATGTAATAGGGCCATACGAAGTGAACGGTGCACTCTATGGGTACAGATGATATGAATTGTATAGGTACATGTAATAGGGCCATACGAAGTGAACGGTGCACTCTATGGGTACAGTTGATATGAATTGTATAGGTACATGTAATAGGGCCATACGAAGTGAACGGTGCACTCTATGGGTACAGATGATATGAATTGTATAGGTACATGTAATAGGGACATACGAAGTGAACGTTGTACTCTATGGGTACAGATGATATGAATTGTATAGGTACATGTAATAGGGCCATACGAAGTGAACGTTGTACTCTATGGGTACATATGATATGAATTGTATAGGTACATGTAATAGGGCCATACGAAGTGAACGTTGTACTCTATGGGTACAGATGATATGAATTGTATAGATACATGTAATAGGGCCATACGAAGTGAACGTTGTACTCTATGGGTACAGATGATATGAATTGAAAAAGGTACATGTAATTGGGCCATACGAAGTGAACTCTGCACTCTATTGGTACAGATGATATAAATTGAATAGGTACATGTAATAGGGCCATACGAAGTGAACGTTGCACTCTATGGGTGCAGATGATATGAATTGTATAGGTACATGTAATAGGGCCATACGAAGTGAACGTTGTACTCTATGGGTACATATGATATGAATTGTATAGGTACATGTAATAGGGCCATACGAAGTGAACGTTGCACTTTATGGGTACAGGTGATATGAATTGCACACGTAATCTAATAGGGTCATACGAAGTGAACATTGCACGCTATGGGTACAGATGATATACATTGCATCAGTACATGTAATAGGGCCATACGAAGTGAACGTTGCACTCTATGGGTACCGATGATATGAATTGTATAGCTACATGTAATAGGGCCATACGAAGTGAACGCTGCACTCTATGGGTACAGATGATATGAATTGTATAGCTACATGTAATAGGACAACACAAAGTGAACGTTGCAGTCTATGGGTACACATGATATAAATTGTATAGGTACATGTAATACGGCCATACGAAGTGAACGTTGTACTCTATGGGTACAGATGATATGAATTGTATAGGTACATGTAATAGGATCATACGAAGTGAACGTTGCACTCTATGGGTACAGATGATATGATTTGTATAGGTACATGTAATATGGCCATACGAAGTGAACGTTGCACTCTATGGGTACAGATGGTATGGATTGTATAGGTGCATGTAATATGGCCATACGAAGTGAACGCTGCACTCTATGGGTACAGATGGTATGATTTGTATAGGTACATGTAAAAGGACCATACAAAGCGAACGTTACACTATATGGGTACAGATGATATGCATTGTATAGGTACATCTAATATGGCCATACGAAGTGAACGTTGCACTCTATGGGTACAAATGATATGAATTGTATAGGTACATGTAAAAGGACCATACGAAGTGAACGTCGCACTCTATGGATACAGGTGATATGAATTGTATGGGTACATGTAATGGGTTCATACGAAGTGAACGTTGTACTCTATGGGTACAGATGATATAAATTGTATAGGTACATGTAATATGGCCATATGAAGTGAACGTTGCACTCTATGGGTACAGATGATATGAATTGTATAGGTACATATAATATGGCCATACGAAGTGAACGTTGCACTATATGGGTACAGATGATATGAATTGGATGGGTACATGTAATAGGGCCATACGAAGTGAACGTTGTACTCTATGGGTACAGTTGATATGAATTGAATAGGTACATGTAATATGGCCATACGAAGTGAACGTTGCACTATATGGGTACAGATGATATGAATTGTATGGGTACATGTAATAGGGCCATACGAAGTGAACGTTGTACTCTATGGGTACAGATGATATGAATTGTATAGGTACATGTAATAGGGCCATACGAAGTGAACGTTGTACTCTATGGGTACAGATGATATGAATTGTATAGGTACATGTAATAGGGCCATACGAAGTGAACGTTGTACTCTATGGGTACAGATGATATGAATTGTATAGGTACATGTAATATGGCCATACGAAGTGAACGTTGTACTCTATGGGTACAGTTGATATGAATTGAATAGGTACATGTAATATGGCCATACGAAGTGAACGTTGCACTATATGGGTACAGTTGATATGAATTGTATGGGTACATGTAATAGGGCCATACGAAGTGAACGTTGTACTCTATGGGTACAGCTGATATGAATTGTATAGGTACATGTAATATGGCCATATGAAGTGAACGTTGCACTATATGGGTACAGATGATATGAATTGGATGGGTACATGTAATAGGGCCATACGAAGTGAACGTTGTACTCTATGGGTACAGTTGATATGAATTGAATAGGTACATGTAATATGGCCATACGAAGTGAACGTTGCACTATATGGGTACAGTTGATATGAATTGTATAGGTACATGTAATAGGGCCATACGAAGTGAACGTTGTACTCTATGGGTACAGATGATATGAATTGTATAGGTACATGTAATAGGGCCAAACGAAGTGAACGTTGTACTCTATGGGTACAGTTGATATGAATTGAATAGGTACATGTAATATGGCCATACGAAGTGAACGTTGTACTCTATGGGTACAGTTGATATGAATTGAATAGGTACATGTAATAGGGACATACGAAGTGAACGTTGCACTATATGGGTACAGATGATACGAATTGTATGGGTACATGTAATAGGATCATACGAAGTGAACGTTGCACTCTGTGGGTACAGATGATATGAATTGTATAGGTACATGTAATATGGCCATATGAAGTGAACGTTGCACTATATGGGTACAGATGATATGAATTGGATGGGTACATGTAATAGGGCCATACGAAGTGAACGTTGTACTCTATGGGTACAGTTGATATGAATTGAATAGGTACATGTAATATGGCCATACGAAGTGAACGTTGCACTATATGGGTACAGCTGATATGAATTGTATGGGTACATGTAATAGGGCCATACGAAGTGAACGTTGTACTCTATGGGTACAGATGATATGAATTGTATAGGTACATGTAATAGGGCCATACGAAGTGAACGGTGCACTCTATGGGTACATATGATATGAATTGTATAGGTACATGTAATAGGGCCATACGAAGTGAACGTTGTACTCTATGGGTACAGTTGATATGAATTGTATAGGTACATGTAATAGGGCCATACGAAGTGAACGTTGTACTCTATGGGTACAGATGATATGAATTGTATAGGTACATGTAATAGGGCCATACGAAGTGAACGTTGTACTCTATGGGTACAGATGATATGAATTGTATAGGTACATGTAATAGGGCCATACGAAGTGAACGTTGTACTCTATGGGTACAGTTGATATGAATTGTATAGGTACATGTAATAGGGCCATACGAAGTGAACGTTGTACTCTATGGGTACAGATGATATGAATTGTATAGGTACATGTAATAGGGCCATACGAAGTGAACGTTGTACTCTATGGGTACAGTTGATATGAATTGAATAGGTACATGTAATAGGGCCATACGAAGTGAACGTCGCACTCTATGGGTACAGATGATATGAATTGTATAGGTACATGTAATAGGGCCATACGAAGTGAACGTTGTACTCTATGGGTACAGATGATATGAATTGTATAGGTACATGTAATAGGGCCATACGAAGTGAACGTTGTACTCTATGGGTACAGTTGATATGAATTGAATAGGTACATGTAATATGGCCATACGAAGTGAACGGTGCACTCTATGGGTACAGTTGATATGAATTGAATAGGTACATGTAATAGGGCCATACGAAGTGAACGTTGTACTCTATGGGTACAGTTGATATGAATTGTATAGGTACATGTAATAGGGCCATACGAAGTGAACGTTGTACTCTATGGGTACAGATGATATGAATTGTATAGGTACATGTAATAGGGCCATACGAAGTGAACGTTGTACTCTATGGGTACAGATGATATGAATTGTATAGGTACATGTAATAGGGCCATACGAAGTGAACGTTGTACTCTATGGGTACAGTTGATATGAATTGTATAGGTACATGTAATAGGGCCATACGAAGTGAACGTTGTACTCTATGGGTACAGTTGATATGAATTGTATAGGTACATGTAATAGGGCCATACGAAGTGAACGTTGTACTCTATGGGTACAGATGATATGAATTGTATAGGTACATGTAATAGGGCCATACGAAGTGAACGTTGTACTCTATGGGTACAGTTGATATGAATTGAATAGGTACATGTAATAGGGCCATACGAAGTGAACGTCGCACTCTCTGGGTACAGATGATATGAATTGTATAGGTACATGTAATAGGGCCATACGAAGTGAACGTTGTACTCTATGGGTACAGATGATATGAATTGTATAGGTACATGTAATAGGGCCATACGAAGTGAACGTTGTACTCTATGGGTACAGTTGATATGAATTGAATAGGTACATGTAATATGGCCATACGAAGTGAACGGTGCACTCTATGGGTACAGTTGATATGAATTGAATAGGTACATGTAATATGGCCATATGAAGTGAACGTTGCACTATATGGGTACAGATGATATGAAATGTATGGGTACATGTAATAGGGTCATACGAAGTGAACATTGCACTCTATGGATACAGATTATATGAATTGTTTAGGTACATGTAATAGGGTCATACGAAGTGAACGTTGTACTCTATGGGTACATATGATATGAATTGTATAGGTACATGTAATATGGCCATACGAAGTGAACCTTGCACTCTATAGGAACATATGATAGGTATTGTATAGGTACATTTAATATTTATTTATTTATTTATTGATGTTTAAGGTCACATATTTATGCACAATGTCTAATCGTGACCGTGACAGTTTTACGGGTGGAGGAAGCCGGAGTACCCGGAGAGAACCACCGAGCAACGACGAGCAGCTGCCAGCTCCCCAACATCGTAACTCCGCACTGCAGCACATGCAGGGTTAGATTGGTTGAAGACATGCGTATCATCGACGTGCAGTACGCCTTAGTACACGGCGTCATCGTGCCCCCACATGGGCAATGGGGGTGAAGTGTCTTGCCCAAGGACACAACGCGGTTGCCGCAGGTGGGATTCGAACCGAGGACATCTCGGCTTGCAGCCTGCACCTCTACCTACTGAGCCACCACGCCCCCCGTACATTTAATAGGGCCATACGAAGTGAACGTTGCACTCTATGGGTACATATGATAGGTATTGTATAGGTACATGTAATAGGGTCATACGAAGTGAACGTTGCACTCTATGGGTACATATGATATGAATTGTATAGGTACATGTAAAAGAAGCATGCGAAGTGAACGTTGCACTCTACGGGTACAGATGATATAAATTGTATAGGTACATGTAATATGGCCATACGAAGTGAACGTTGCACTCTATGGGTACAGATGATATGAATTGTATAGGTACATGTAATATGGCCATACGAAGTGAACGTCACACTCTATGGGTACATATGATATGAATTGTATAGTTACATGTAATGGGGCCATACGAAGTGAACGTTGCACTCTATGGGTACAGATGATAGGTATTGTATAGGTACATGTAATATGGTCATGTGAAATTAGATTTGATTCGAAATCATCCAGATGATTCGGTTCTAGTCAAGTCGCACTGATTCGAAAATTTTTGAATCGTTGAGATGTTCTACCATGAGTCTCCTCTTGAACTCGTCTTCTTTCGTCAAAGATAATCCTCTTGCGAAACTTCCTTGAATCTTCCGCCTTTTTAATTTACTTGCCCAAACTGACAGGTCGTTGTTGAATATAAGTCTTGATAGGAGACTGGCAATATTTTCAGCTGTAAGAATGTGTAATATTTTCAATTTGAAGAACAGTGATGTTCGATTCGAAATCCACTGTCTGATTCGATTCTACCCAAAATGTAAAATTTGTAGGGCCCAAGCATGTAAGAAATACACTAGAAATGTATAAAAACATGAGTCTTGCTCTAAATGCTAAAGGGACAAATATAAATGTTCCTATCAGAAACCATAAAATTTTATACAATTTTAAACTGCAGTTTCTTCCACACTTGAATCTGCGCCTGTACTGCTTTTCCTTGTTACTTACACGCCCCAACCCACGTCCACGAAGTTATATACTTTTAGGGACCGCAATACATGCCTACCAGTGGCGGCACTGTGGGGGGACTTTGACTTTCTTTGCCCTCGTTGACTACACACCCGATCTCACACACCCATTATTCACATTCACCTCCTCAAACTGTCTCTTTTTATTTCAATTTTTCTGGTCGTCATGTTTGACATCCAAAAGATAGGTGACGATTTCTCCCAAAAGTCACCAGATGGCTTCGTTTGAAAGCACAATTCATTTTTTTTTTCGCAGATACTTAACCCCCTCCCTGAACTCCGCAACACGAAAAAAATCTTCAGTGATTGCTCGTGCCTTAGGAACTGGAGCAGATGTCTACTTTACGAACAATGTGGTGGTCCTAAAAGACCACTTGCGGACTATCCTCCTCGCTACATGGGGAACCTGTCCTCTATTCGCACCCCCCCCCCCCCCCCCCTCCCCAGTGAAGCATTATCTTGTGCCATCACTGGTATCTACAGTGAAACCCTACAGTACATCTAGCCCACCATATGATCTTTTTCTCCAATAATTGTTTGTCTTTGTTTATTCCCCCTTACAAAAAGGCGTGGATTTTTTGTTACATTCCCCTACCCGTGTGTACATGACTTCGAGGCTACATTATAACCGAGAGTCGTCCAAGGAATGACATTTAGACCTTGGATTCATGGCTTCCTGCTATTTGCCTTACAATTTATAGTTAAATTCGTGTTTTTTATTGTCGTTTGATCATCATACGACCAGGCAATCCAAAAATACATTTAGGCCTAAAATAAACATTAAAATAATGATAATTTATTATACGCTCGTCTGTGAATTATCGCAAATTATCTAAAACATATTTCTTGATATCTATCAACTCGATAGATATCGAGAAATATTCCTCAGTAGCTTACTAAATGACGTCACGCTTCGGCGCATGACGACTCATTGAAGGAACGATCAGCTGATTTTTGTCATTGTTTTAAAACATACGCATTTGGGGTCGATTTGGGCTGAATATTGTGCAATAAAATATAGTAAAACAAAGAAAATCTACTCTATTTTAGTCAGTGTCGGGAATTATCTCATGAGTGTGGACCTGAAAGTTTCATTTTTCGCGAGCGCTTGCGTGGGTGAAAAATAATACTTTCAGGTTCACACAATTAATTTCTTCAGTTGCTTCCTAAATGACGTTACGCTTCAGCGCATTTCGTCACCTTGAACGTCGCTAGAGCTGTAGGTTTTTAAATTTCTTGTTCGGTTTCGGTTTTGGTTTTTCAGGTGGAGTAAAACCTCGGTTCGGTTCGGTTTTCGGTTTGTTCATGAGGCCAAATAAAATTCAATAAAATTCCTTCTTATGTCCGGAATCATAACTGAATGGCAGTGAAATTGAATGAAACTCAATGAATGCCCGAAATAAGCTATAATACATGAAGAATCAGGAAGGTCAATATAATAATTACCTAAATATACAGAACTGTTATTGTGCTTGGCCATTTTCGAGGTCTGACACCTACACGCAACTTGAGGAAAGCTGCAAACACAACTAAACTGAAATGTCGGAAATCCACAGAATGTAGCCTTCCCAGAGTAGTGAGAGTACCCAGACACTGCCATTGGCAGTGTCTGGGTACTCTCACTACTCTCGGATGGCTACATTCTGTAAACTTCTGCAGCAAGAGAGTATTTTAATAAAAAACGAAAAACCTTAGATTACGGGATGTCGACGGTTTCGGTTTTTTTAAAAAAAACAAAAAACCTTGGTTCGGTTTGGGTTAACCTACAGCTCTAATTACGTCGCCTTGAAGGAACTATCAACAACTTTTTGTTATTGTCTTGTTTGTAGTCGAATTTGGCTGAATATTGCACTTTAAAATGTCACGTAGCATATAATAAAAAGAAAATCTACGCAAGCGTTCGAGAAAAATATAACTTTCAGGTCCACACTCATGAGATAATTCCCGATATTCACTAAAACAGCGTAGATGTCCTCTTTTTATTATTCCGTCGTATGATAATAATTTTTCTATTTCAGGCGCTGCTTTCGGTGTACCCACCAATGTCGAAGAGGGATACATAGCTAACATTTTCGTCAGGCAAGACCAGCGAAGTCGAGGTATTGGAAAACTGTTGGTGCGTCACTGCCAGGACTTTTTAGGAAAAAGAAACGTTTATCTCCGCACACAATGGGAACAGACAGGGTATTTTAGCCCACTGGGTTTTCTTGCAGACTGCCATCAGCTTGAATGGTGGTATGGACCAATTCCGAACAGATGGATTTCGGAAGAAAAGGGTCACGAAGCTGGACTGGAAATTGTTGACATGAAGAGAACAACAGCCGAATCCTTAGCTGCATTTGACGTCACTGTTCAAGGTATTGGAAGGAAATGGCTGTATGAGAACCTACTCAGTGCGACAGAGAGCATTTCGGGGAGAGTTGCGTTAATCAACAAAAACGTTGTGGGTTTCACTTTTTTGATACATTGTCACTACGGTTATTTTGTCACACTGTTTGCTGATTTGGCACCCATCGCAAATCGTACACTTGAATCTCTGTATAATGAGTCAGGCTCGTGCAAATTTGAAGACTGGATATTGTTTATTTTTCAAAGTAACCGAGAAGCTTCAAAGTTGGTTCGACAGTTAGGTTTTAAACTCCTCGATACTGCCACTGCCATGTACAGTTTACATCCTATGTCATCGTATGGGCACAAGGTTTATAGTGTACATTTATATAGCCATTTATAAGATCCCAAATCTCACCAATAACACTAATCACCGGATTTGAACAGTACATTCGTGAATAAGAAGCTTTTAAGCAGGGACAAGAATATACTATCGTGCATTTCCGTTTCAGCAGATTTAAATATTACTGAAGTCATGAAGAGGACCAATGGGTGTGTAGATGGTATCGGTTATTTCTAAGACCTCAAATCTTCAATCAGCGGATTTGAATAGATCGTCAGTAGTATATCAGGGCCAAAACGATGCTATTTCGCAGGACCCCGAGGTTAGTTGCCACTCAGAAAATTGAAAATAAATTGTTAAACTCATGATTTGCTCCTTCTCTCAAATTTATAAATTTTGCCGGATCACCGATATTGAAATTTCCATACCATTCATTGGCAATCGTAAAAGAAAATCTTGAATTTGCGCGAATAAATACTTCGGAGTTTTGTTCTTGTTTTGATTTTCGATCGCAGACGACAGATATTTAGCAAATCACGTAACAATATCATTAAAAACATTTTTTTCAAGTTCCCCCAAAATCATGTTTGGATGTATGATCTTTTATTCGTCTCCCACTTCGGTATATTTTTAATACTATTTATTAAATTCAATTGTTCCCGAGAAATTATCATTACATTCTTGCTGACTAGAGGCGATGAAGAATCGATAATTGATCTTTGTTTACAGTGTTCAGTCTGCCATCACGCCCTCATGGTGACAATTGGATTGAGTGGGAGGGGCTTCCAGAGTCTTCAATGTTGGATCGGATGTGCGAATGTGTCGACATTCCAAATCATTACGTGATTTGGTTTATACGATTTTGCCGACTTTCACGCTGTATGTTTTCAACCAATCAAACGCAGAGGCGGGGCAAATGGTTAAATCATTAATGGTTTCCTTGAGATTTGTTAAATGGTTTCCTTTAGATTTGTTAAAATGTCAAACAGCGAAACAACAACCCATTGCTATCCAAATTCACGTTATTAGACTCGTTGGTATCGCTACACATATTACAGTACATATAAAATGTCGATCGCCTGAGGCAAGGTTTGATTAATAGCTTTCCCGACTATCAACAAACCAGACAAATATACATTTATTTACATATGCATATATCTATAGTTAAAACTAGAAGTCCTGTCCCGAACTTTGCACTTATCTAGGCTTAATTGCGCGTGGGAATTGCGCGCAATTGCCATATCGAATGTCCTCCAAAGCACGGCAGGTTCTCCTGGTTACTCGTAGCAAACACAGGCAATGTTTCTGCCAATGGACCTCCGGGTTACCCGGAGGTCCATTGGCTGAAACATTTCTTGTGCACAGGCCATATGTACGATATTTACTACTCTTACTATGATCATAACGCGTAGATTAACGCGGAGACTGACGTGCTATTTGTGCGCATTTCATGACAGGACTTCTAGTTTTAACTGTATTTCGAATCGATCTTATCAGACTACCAGGGCCACCTTCTGTCGGGCAGTTTTACGGGTGGGGGAATCCAGAGTACTGGAAGAGGACCATCGAACAGCTGCGATAAGTAATTCGCGGCAAAAGGGAAGTATGGGCAATTAAACCGCCGACATAACCTTTACGCATAACCTTTACACATAATCTTTGCACAATTGCTAAGTTCAGTGCCGGAGAAACTACGGTGAAAGTGTGTGTGCACGGGAGGGGGTGAGAGAAGCATTATTTTGTTATCACCTTTTTTTGCCTAAAACTATAGCTTATGAAACCACATATGGGCGAGATCCTTGAGCGTGTTCCAGTCGGGGTTCACAGGCAGCTTTTCAGAGACCAAACGAATGAACTTTTTAGTTATGCCTTTGCTGGTAGGTAAAGCGATAAAATAATAATAATAAAAACTATTACTGAATAAAAAACCATAGGTAAAATGGTATTCGACAAAATGGGGTGGGGGTCAAACATACACACTCTAAAATCGGTTGGGTTAAAAATCAACCCAAATCGACTGGGTTGAGAGAATATGAACCCAAATTGGGTTCATATTCACTCAACCCAGTCGATTTGGGTTGATTTTTAACCCAACCGATTTAGAGTGCAGGAGCTGAAAAAGTGAGGTGTCTATGAAAGCTCGCGCAACCGCCATCAATGATTAAACTTAACAGACTCCGATCGTAACTTTTAGAGTAATTCTGTTAGAGATGTTTAAATCCATTGTTTTCATAAAAATGTAACTCTGTTTATAACAAAATTGCTAAAATATATTGATTGTCGAACGTCTAACCGTAATGGATGGATTATGGAGTGGCGTATGCATACGTCAATGCATTTGGATATCGCCAGACCAGTTGGTTGGTTCGGGAATAAAACTGAGACAGGTTCAAACATACGGATGCACCGATCGCTAGATTCGACTGACAGTTGTAACTTTGAGTTGTGTACATGTTGTATTGAAGACTAGATTTCCGGCAAAAGGAAATTAAGCTGCTAACGATTTTTCTTTATTTTTTATTCTGAAACCCCTTGAAAAAGTCACTTAACTCGCCATTGTGGCCGAGAATACATAGAATAAATAGGTACTATGGTCGGTAATCACATTTAAACCCCCAGTAGGATAAGGGTTGAACACCCTTGTTCCAGTGGCGTAGGGGATGGGTCCGCAGGGCCCGCATTGCGGGGAAAGGGGCGGCTAGAAGGGGGGCCCCCGTCTTGAAGGACGTCCCAACGCTGGAAGAAAGAGGGAAATGGAGAGAGAGCGAGACTGTGTACCAAATACACATAATTTCAAACTCTCATTTCCACACGACGTACTCTTTGTAGTCTATGTATTCTTCTTTTAACCCTTTACCTAACGTTACGGTCAAAACCGGCCAGCGCTATTCTCAAAAATCGCCAATTAATTTTCATTATTTTTTTCATTTTTTGTCTCAAAAATATAGGTTATGACCCCTCGTTGGAACGAGCTCGACAACATAGGTTATGACCCCTCGTTGGAACGAGCTTGTTTCAACGAGGGGTCATAACCTAAATTTTGAGACAAAAAATGAAAAACAATTAGTTATTCAAGAATTATTTTTGCAAGTGTCGTCTGATTTTCAAGTTAGGTAAAGGGTTAAGTGAACGCTACATCATTGTAACTGATAGGGGTGAAAAATGAACAATATACATACATGGTGCCTCTCAATTCACACATGTTGGGCGTGCGTGTGTGTATCGTAGGATGGTGGGGGTGAAACTTAAAACATGTAATGAAAAAATCTACAGAGTCCTACTTTTAGAATCGATCCTATAGGCTATACCTTCATTTAATTTTTGCTCCCGTTTTAAAGGCAACCACCATTATGAAAGGGCCCCCGTCTCTATCTCGCGAGGGGGGGGGGGGGGGGATATTTTCCGCTACGCCACTGCCTTATTCTATGAGTGGTGTAAATCTGATTACCGGCCCTAGCACATATTTGTTTTATTTATACCATGCTCTTAATAAATAACCGACTTTGACACTTAAGAGACGGAGAAAAAACGACACTTTCTATCGCAAAGATACGGGTTTGATTTGTTTACCTCTGCGCTGTTGGGCAATACTTCAGGCTGCACGTGAATGCTTGATTGACAGCTGGACACATCGTCAAAGTTGACTGAATTTACCTTGCTTTTTCACTCAGATTATTACCAATTCTTAAATTTTGCTTTAAATATTTAATTGTAGGTATATTAAACTCAGTAAGTCATTTACACGTAGTAGATAGTACCGCACAATGTCGTATGTTTGAATGAAACATCGCGAAGTGTGAATATATCGAAGTTTGCAAAGTGCATTATGCCAAAGGTCAAGTTGGATGAATTTCCTACTATAGGTGTAAGCTCAGTAGAAGCTTTACGTCGGTAGTAGGGTTAAAAGCTCAAATTTAGCATACAGGCGTTTCACGTGTGGTAACATACAGTTAAAACTAGAAGTCCTGTCATGAACTGTGCACTTATCTAGGTTTAATTGCGCAATTGGCATACTCAAAGCAAACACATGCAATGTTTCTGCCAATGGACCTCCGGGTTACCCGGAGGTCCATTGGCTGAAACATTGCTTGTGCACAGGTCATATGCACAGAGTTTGATAGCCTTACTATGGTCATAACGCGTAGACCAGACAGTTGAGTACATATTTACGAAAACAAACTTTTAATTTTTATATAACGCCACGACGTTAAAAAACGAAAACATTCGGGAATGGTGACATCTTTACCGAATCCAAAATGCCAAAAAGAGCTATTAATCTGGATGCGCTGTACACGATACAGCATGCGATGAAGACAATTCAGTATCTTGATTACTTGCACCTGGTTTGCTCGGTTACGATTAAAAAAGCAGTGCGGTTGTTCTCGAACATCAAGATGTATTCGCATGTAGACATTGGTACCACATTTTTTTACAGTTTTATTGCGGGCTGGGACACAACTGCGCCCGAGTGGGAACATATTTTCACCTTGTGCCAAAGTATTCACATCAATGTGTTGAAACGCCAACAGCAAGATTAATCTCAGTAATAACAGTACACGAAGCGCGTACGTTCTTGGGTTATATTGTTTCGCACTTGTTCAATCCCTGGCACTGTGTACTGAGGTGTAATGTACGTCAATGGTTCACCAGTCTTCAACCAATGCTAACCCTCAATCCCTGGCACTGTGTACTGAGGTGTAATGTACGTCAATGGTTCACCAGTCTTCAACCAATGCTAACCCTCCTCGTGTGGAGTTAGTTCGTTGGGGAGTCTCATAGATGGTAGCCGCTGCTCTGTGGTTCTATCCGGGTACTCCGGCTTCCCCCACCCGTAAAACAGTCCGACACGAGGTGACTCTGGCTGTAGAAAGTGTCGTTAAAATCCAATAAATAAATAACCCTGGTCGGGTCCACAATGAATGCACCCGGTTTTCTTTTAGGGAAATTGTTAGAATCGCCATTCCAAGGGATGAACGTCAAGCACGGTATGGCAACTGTAATTTCCTTATCTAATGCCCTGTGCAGATCGTTGAATTCAGTTTTTAACCCCCTGCACACTGATGTCAAAATATCTAAATTTCAGGCAGAAACAATTTCCCATAATGCAACTAGAAATTTAACAAATTCAATCTCGTTTGACAGAGCTCATTGAGCTCTGTCAAACGAGATTGAATTGGTAGTAGTAGGACAGGGTCTAGACGGGCCTCATTTGGGGGACCTAGGAAGTGACGCCATACCGCAATGTATTATGGGTATCACGTGGTTGTCATGGTAACCCGTGTGAGCGGCCATGTTGTTACGTCATTGTCATGGTGATGGTGATGTGAGTGCGCATGCGCAGCTCGTGTTGTTAGGGCGATACGTGTTTTCGTCGTCCATTTTGTATGAAGGTGGCCGCCATCTTTGTTTCTATGGTGGCACGTGGTTGCTATGTGACCAAAAGGCTTCTTATAGGACCAAGAGGTCTGTAACAGGTATGTTCGATTGACTGGGAGTATTTTCTGGGACGACTTCCCTGTATAATTACCCAAATGAGCCCGAGAATCCCTCCAAATCACCAAAAACGACTTTATTTGATATGGATTCCCTATTTTATCGGTGTAGCACGTAGTGCTATAGTACCGAGGGGGCCCCGAGATGTGTTCCTTTGTAGAAGAGTAATTTTCTGACTTAAAATTTTCCCCAGAATCCTCGTTTAATTACCCAAATAAACCCGACAAGTTTTACTATTTCGAATTCTTTCAGAATTTTCTGCTTCTATCTACATATACAATAGTTTTCGACTATCTGACCATGTTCCATTGTTCTAGAGTATACCCCAGTAGCGTAGAAGAGCCCATTAGTTGGAACACCTTTGTTTGTTATTACTAGTTTTAGCTATTCTGGTCTATTCTTGTTAGTTCTGACCCTATTCCAAGTACTCTTGTTGTTTCATTTATCTAGATCATTTATATAAATTATAACTAACCAATCAGATTGCTTGATTTCCCATGATCTGTATGCAGAGTTATCTCCCCTTATTACAACAAAGCTGTATCCGTTTCTCATCACCTGGACCATATCCCCAGGCACCCCTTTTTTGCAAAACACCTGTGGCTATGGAATTACTTTTTGTCATATGTGCTTATGTGAAAAGGCACAATGTGCCCTAGCACAAACATGCACACACTGGCACATTTTACATGTGTTATTTGCACATACTGGCACATTTTACATGTACTATTTGCACATTGTGTGCAAGTGCACAATGTGCGACAAAACATGCAGCACATAAGCACATACGGGTATTTGAGGATACCTATAACCTGGTATTGTATTATTTGAGGATACCTTCATAGGATACCTTCTGAAGAACCCCTTTTTGTCATAGGTGCTTATGGGAAAAGGCACAATGTGACACAATGTGCCCTAGCACATAGGCACATGCGGGTATTTGACGATACCTATGACCTGGTATTGTATTATTTAAGGATACCTATAGAGGATACCTACTAGAGAATCCCTTTTTTGTCTTATGTGCTTATGTGAAAAGGCACATGTGACACAATGTGTCCTAACACATAGGCACATACGGGTATTTGAGGATACCTATTGCCTGGTATACCTACTAGAGAATCCCTTTTTTGTCATATGTGCTTATGTGAATACCCGTATGTGCCTATGTGCTGCATGTTTTGTGCGCACATTGTGCACTTGCACACAATGTGCAAATAGCACATGTAAAATGTGCCAGTATGTGCAAATAGCACATGTAAAATGGGCCAGCATGTGCAAATAGCACATGTAAATTGTGCCAGTATGTGCATGTTTGTGCTAGGGCACATTGTGCTTTTTTCACATAAGCACATATGACACAACGCGATTGCCGCAGGTGGGATTCGAACCGAGGACCTCTCGGCTTGCAGCCTGCACATCTACTTACTGAGCCACCGCGCCCCTCCCCACCTCCGCCTTGTCCATAGTCACCACCATATGTCGTGTGATCCAACGCTAGTGTAGTCACCCACTACTATAGTTTTCTACCATCCTTACAGCTTTGTACCACTATTATGAGTCGAAGAGTCGCAAGAGCATTTGCACATTGGGCAATTAAGAGCAATTACTCTTTAGCTCATTTGTTCGATGAGTTGTGTCCCAAGACCATTTATCCATGGAACAATAACTCTTATGGCTCTTCAGCTCACTCGTTGAAATCAAGATCCCTGTTTCTCTGTACTTCACTTACATAATCCCTTTTAGGACAATGAACCCCTTTTTAGCTCATTCGATGAAAACGCCAATCGTGTTTATTCGGCACCACACTTACATAATCACTTTTAGGCCATAGAATCCTTTTCTTCCGAAATAATTCGATGCGTCGCTAGAGCATTTGCTCATTGATCAAATACTCAGTTGCTCGTTCGCTTGACAAGTTTCGATGCGTTCGATCAAGCAGTGAACGGTGTTTGGTAATTTAGTGTCAGTGTCGTGTCTATTTGGGTAATTCTAAAAAGTAACCGAAGATTTGGGGAAAGCGCGAACCAGAAACCTACACCTATTCCATCGAACACACCAGCCGAACATACCTCAATCCTGAAAGAGTGTTTGGGGACACATAGCAACCACGTACCTTCATAGAAACTAAGATTGTGGCAACCAGAGTATAAAACGAGTCACTTCGTGTCAGACAGTTCTATGGGTGGAGGAAGCCAGAGTACCAGGAGAAACACACGGAACAATAGCGAACAACTGCCAGACTCACCAACGTACTAACCCCGCACACGCAGGGTTAGCATTGGTTGAAGACAAGCGCACCATTGACATGAAGTACGCCTCAGTACACAACGCCACCGTGCTCCACGAAGGCAGGCGGGATTATGCGCCTTGCCCAAGGACACAATGCAGTTACCCCTGGCGAGGATCGAACCATGGGCTTTTCGGTTAGAAGTTCAATGCCGGAATCACTGAGACCCCGCGCTCCCTTTTGAAATAAGGTGCAATATGGCTATCATAAATAGAGGATATGGAATGACTGTTTTTCTCATATAACATTTATGAAACGAGCCCAAACGGCAAATTCGGACGAGCTTCATAAATATTATATGAGAAAAACATTCATTTAATATTCTATTTATCATTTGACACACACACGCACAAATTAGCCACTTAGTGTGTATATGACTCATTAACCCATCACCTAACTTGAGTTGCAGACGGAACTTGGAAAAAACATCCTCGCGTAACTAAAAACTTTCATTTTTTGCTTCCAAAACATAGGTTATGACCCCTCATTGGAACGAGCTCGGCGGGTTATGACCCCTCATTGGAACGAGCTCGCCGAGCTCGTTCCAATGAGGGGTCATAACATATGTTTTGGAAGCAAAAAGTGAAAATATAAAAAAAATGAATGGCGTTTTTCTTGTAGGTAAAATATTAATACAATATAACCCACCCTAAATAGGACAGATAACGTAAATTCTCCCTACTGAAATTATGCAAATGTGACCCAGTTGTATTTTGTTTAGCCAATCAAATTGTCCAGTTTTGAAATTGACCAATGAAAGCTCCCAACTCTAAATATGAAAATTATGAAAATGTGGCCCAGTTGTATTTTGTTCAGCCAATGAAATTGTCTACTTTTGAAATTGACCAATGAAATTGACGGAAGGCTTTATTTATCACTGATTAATATGAAAACAAAATATCAAATGTTTTAAAGTGAACAAAACGGACAAGTCATATGATAAAATGATTTACTCAACTGATACAATCAACAGAAGATGCGTTGTTAGTTGTCAGTGGAAGATGTAATTATTAGGCTGATCTGATAGGTATACACGGATAGTTTCTATATGCTTATGGATAAAATACGTTACTGACTAGGATCGTAAGGATCATCTTCTTAATCTGTTACCTAATGTAACGGTATCAACAAGGCCATCAAATAACAAACAAAGGCGTAGTGACAAAGGTGTAGTGACCTAAAAGGTCATATGTTTGAACGATTTTTAGTTAGCGATCCAAGATGCTCATGTGGATTCAATTATGAAGATTCTGAGCATTTTCTTCTGAGGTGTCCAAAATATATCACACAGCGACAAATATTATTTGAAATCATTGATTATACTGTGACAGAGAAGTACTTTTATCTGGGAGTTCCATGTTGTCAGATATAGAAACTAGGAATATCTTTATAGCTACACAGAACTTTATGATAAAAACAGGAAGATTTCGCTGAAAACTCAATGTTTAACAGATCTTCCAAGACTGTTGAGTTATTAATATTGTTATGGCAATAATTATTATTTTTCATTTTCCCCCATATTGATATTGTTTTTGTTCCCAAACATAGCTAGTCTAATATCCACTTGCACATGGAATTATTCAAGTAATGTCATGGACGATCAGATTCAATACCAAACCTTATGAGACGCCAGCGTAAACTATGACTCTACTCAGATTTCCACACTTTTTCATGCACCATCGTTTGTAATTCAAAAAAGTATTTATATGTAACGGTAAGGTATTTATATAGACTTATAGTTTACCAAACCATTTCAAGAGAATAAAATATAGTTTAAAAAAAAATAACAAACAAACAAAAAAATTCTCCATGCAAATTTAATTTTGTTTTTAATTTTTGCTCCCAAATGTCCTCTTTGCAATGAGGATCCAGAAACTGTTTTGGAAATATAATAATAGGAAATGTATAAGATAGTGCCGAGTTGCCTGGACATCGCAGAAAAGTAATTAAAGGTGGAATCTGGGTTTGTGGTGGGGTAGGAGGGGGTCCATGGAAGACCCGTTCTGTTCAGAACCAAAACTGGTTCGATATGCCAACTGTTCATATCTCCTTTGTTTCAAAATGTTTGGCGACTGCGTTGAATAAGCTCCAAGTTTACTGCTGAATCTACTTCAGTTCATGTAATATTCTGTTAAAATTGAATGCTAATCTTGGTAAATTTATTTGATTTGAAATAAATACTGTTTAAACATAACTGGTTCCATCTCAGGGACAAGATTGGAACCAGTTTTGGTTCTAAAGAGAACCTATATTTTTTGCAGTGTGCGTTTCCATGTATACTCACTGCCAGTCAATGAGCAGACGATGTTAAAAATCAGGAACGAACCGGAAAGAAGGATGGATAATAACTCAATGTACATCACAGTTCAGCAGCAAAGTGCCAATTTTTGGCCGATGATTGTTTTGCCGTAAAAAGTTTTTTTTATCGATGGTTTTGTGTGGTACATACCTTCCCCTTCAAGATGAAACCGACAGCGTCGTCACCAGCCTTGGGAGAAATTTAAATATTCCCGCTCAAAAAACATGGCCGCCAAATCCCGCAACAATTTACTAAAATAATCAAATGAGACCTGAGAAAATACTGCGTGATATTATCAATTATGATTCCTGTAACAGTAAAGGCTATCTTCGACCATCTATACGAGATCGAGCTTATCTACCAAGTACCTGCATAAAGAGTGTTTCGCAGTTCAAACGTTTTTCGCGTTGTGTGCATTATACACGGCCCAGGGCGGTAAACATTCAGTGTCATCTGATCACTCAAAACGTGCGCATGTATTCTGTGATCGTCCTATATTCTAGACTTGTTTTTTCTTACAATTGAATCTTTATTATATGTTTGAAGGCAAATGTCATTTTCTTGTTTTGTGATTTAACTCTTATTGTTATTCTATAGATTCTGAAATGCAGTTTATTACACATCAGTAGTATGTCAGGCGCTTTTGAGGGAATATTTGGGGGACCCCGGTGCAGGGGACCGTTGAAGGCAGCCAATAAGCTATCGAGCAGTTACTGATAAGTCATTGCTCGAATAACTCGAATCCCATCGAGCAAATGAGCGTTAGAGTAATTGCTCGATCGAGTGACTCGGCATATTGCTCGAACGACTCGTATCCCATCGAGCAAATGAGCGTTAGAGTAATTGCTCGTTCGAGTGACTCCTCGAACGACTCTTAGACTCATTTCAGAAAAAAGGGATTCCATAGCCACGGGCGTTTTCGAAAAAGGGATTCCACAAATGGGATTCCACAAAAGGGATTCCATAAGTGGGATTCCGTCTTACCTCGAGTGACTCGCATATATTGCTCGAACGACTCGAATCCCATCGAGCAAATGAGCCAACGAGCAATTGCTCGATCGAGTGACTCCTCGAACGACTCGACGACTCATTTCAAAAAAAAGGGATTCTATAGCCACAGGCGTTTTCGAAAAAGGGACTCCACAAATGGGATTCCAAAATGGAATTCCAAAAGTGGGATTCCGTCTTATGTCGAGTGACTCGCAACTATTGCTCGAATGACTCGATGGTGATTGGCAATTCTGTTTCAAACCGATTGTTTGTTCTATGGTGAAGAATGTTGATTGATAAGGGTAAACGTCACCATGATCGATGGAGGGCGGCGTATGCTTTTAGAGAGATGGGCACAGAGAACACAATTTCTCCAAAGGAAACCATTCTTCAAAAGAACGTCGAATGGAGCGATGAATGGGCCCAACAAGTTAGGGTTCGTCTACGTGTAAGCGATCTCCATTCTGTTGATGCTCGCTATCACGTTGACTGCCGGGCAAAATCTGTTGGGTGTAGAGCCGTTCATTCGGCTGCAAGGGCGAGTACTGCATGTCCTGGTAAATTCGGAGTTGACAGTCCCCTACTGGAAGTAGTAGATTTCATGAAAACTGGTCAGTCAATTAGCTGGAGATCTGTTGATATACATAAACGGTATTTGCAATACGGAGGTACAAAGTTATATTGGAGACTTATAGTTACTGAGTTATCCGATATATTTGGCAAAGATCTCCTCATACTTTTTTCTCCATCAACTGCTACCGTTCAGGCTCTGTGAGATTGTTTTGGTAACATTCTTCGTGTTATCGACGTTAAGACATACAATCAGTTATGAAAATCACAGAATGACACATATCTCAGGATATTAATGAGATAGATATCGACAAATCTCACTAAGACTCCAGATTGAATACGCAAAATGTTTCGGCGTGTACAAGTGAAACCCTAATGAATTTCCTCGGACATTTGTCCCCAAAACTTGACCATACACTTCGTGTTATACTCATAGGAAATATAGTGACTTCCCTTCTCTCAAATGTTGCTACCCCATTGCAAATAAGCTTGGCTAATGTACTTCGAAAATCGAAGGAATCGATCAATACAATAAACGATTTTGGTGTAAAATGTACATATGACAAACTGCTCCGATTAAAAAAATCGGCAGTCTGCTTAGCAGCAAGGAATATCCAGTTAACAGTCATTACGCGCTCTAAAGATGGCCTAGTACAAGTTGTTATTGATAACTTCGACGCAGACATATCTTCTCAGAATTGTAAATCAAGCACACATTCAGTGGCTGTTCTACTGACACGGCCCAATATAAAAGAACATACTACTTCAACGAAGGTTCTACGAATCAAAAAGCAAGAAATGTCGATTCCAATTGATTACTACTTGAAAGTTACTCGATTCAGTGGACCAAAGAAACCGGAAATGCTCAAGACATTTTTGCACAGGGACATAATGCCATTGAGTCTCCTCCCCCGTATGGAAATGGCGAAACGGAGAGCCAAGGAGCTTGACTTCGCGTTCCTTAATCCCCTGCACATTGATGTCAAAATATCTAAATTTCAGGCAGAAAAAAATACCCATGATGCAACTAGAAATTTAACCAATTCAATCTCGTTTGGCAGAGCTCATTGAGCTCTGTCAAACGAGATTGAATTGGTTAAATTTCTAGATGCATTCTGGGAATAAACAGCTTCTTGAAATTTTGGTATTTTGACATCAGAGTAAAGGGGGTTAATGACATAGTGAAATCCGAGACTTCCATCGAATACAAAGGTTGCTTTTCATTTCACATTTGTGTCATCTTTATCAGTAAAACTGCCATTTTGGCGACCATTCTAAATCTTTCTAAATTAGTATTTCGTCATTATTCTTGTCTCAACTGACCTGACACTTCAATAATATATCTTAACAAAATGGATATGTCTCACAAACATTCTCCCCAAACTTGTCTTTTAGCATTTTCGTTTCCAAAGTAGTGTATTGCAGTCCATTTTGATAGCCATCTTGCAGAGAAAACTCTCACAAAAGAATTATTTACCACAATAATCTACATAATTAGAATAATTCCTTTCTGACATAGACGTTGTATTTTCGTCCATAGTATAGTGCATCTGCATACACTTTTCCTTGAACACAATCAAGAGGCCGACATTTTGGCGGCCATTTTTGCTTTGTAGTTTCCACATAAATGGCATTCTGAAGTAACGTTTCACGTCTCATCGACATTTGACACTGTATGATGAAGATTGTCCCTCCCATTATGCTACTGCGTGTAAAAATGTATTTTTTCTGACCAATTATTGGTGTAAATGGTAAAAGTTTAATATGTTTGGCGGTTATGTTTATTTTTTGACAATATCTTAATTTCCCCAAGCTGGGTATGGCGCAGCTGATTGGACGTGCAAAAGGTTACTGAAAACCCTTGAGAAAAAGCTTTATACGCCAATACAAGTATTTGTGCTCTGTCTGCTGGACTGTCACTGTCGAGTTATATGGAGACGCTCGACAACAACAAAATGGAACAACTCACATGCTGCAATGATTATTGCATACGGCGATAAAGTATTTTGCAGGTAAACTTTTCAAGAGCTGATACATCGCAGACTATGTATAACAAGATAGTTTATTTATTACACTGTTTCCAAGTTTTGACTAGGGTGTTCGGAGCCGTTTTATTGAAACACGTTCAGAGTGCTCTCTCCAGCAGTGCTCCTCACAAATGCCTCAATACAAAGTTTTTTGAATTTATTGGGGTTTAATGACACGTTCGACAGCCAGGGTCATCTCGTGTCGGACAGTTTTTCGGATCGAGGAAACCGTAGTACCCGGTCAGAACTACCGAGCAATGGCGAGCAATTGTCAGACTCCCCAGCGTACTAACTCCACACAAGCAGAGCTAGCATTGGTTGAAGACAAGTGCACAATCGTCGCGCAGTACGCCTTAGTACAAAGCGCTACCGTATCCCCACACAGGCAATTGGGATGGAGTACCTGCCTTACTCCAACAGAAGCTCTGATTCTTTGTTTCAACACCTCAGAATAGAACATGACAGCGAGGCCGTTAAATAAACTTCAAAAATAGCTGTGAAAAATCTAATATCAAGTTCATTTCGTTTTTGTTTCACGTTAGTTCAAGTGTGTTTTTTTTATTTCCCAATGGATGACGATCAGCCAGACGGTGTTATGAATACATAAATTCTTATACGGCATGCCATTCCAGCCGATCTGAAAGATATTTTTTTATTTTTATGAAGGTCACTCCACGAAATTACTCTTTTTTAGAAAATACACTGCTGCGTTATCCTGGTTGTGGAAAGATCGCGACATTAGGAGGAAATATATGCGGTAAGCAGGCAATACTTTTCTTCAATCAGGCCTATAAAATACTGTTACTGTGCCCAAATCATGTAATTGCGCCCAAATTATTCGGTGTGTAAATTATTTTCAAAGGTTTGCAGTGTAATATGAAATTTGGGCGTTCCCCGAGCGCATTGTAGTATAGGATATACCTCTGGGTTAAAATAATCTAACACAGATAAATAAAATCTCTCTGCCCGCCTGCCTGTCTGCCTTCTTGTATTTATTTTCAAAAGTAGCTTTCTGTTATCGGAGTTTGTTAAACTTTTAGTTTAGTCAATGAATTTGCGCCTTCCATTCTCTTAAAGGAATGCATTCATGTTTGTGGATATGACCATACATGAGCTTTCAGCTTACTGTCGGATCCACAAAATCATGTCGTTTTACTTCTGTTTTTTTTTTTTTTTTTTTTTTTTTTGTTTTGTTTTTTTTTTGTTTGGGGGGGGGGGTTAATATTGTTTAAGCTAGATTTGAAAAAAAACAGAGTTGGCCAGAGTTACGTAATGTGCGTCGCGTCAAATTTAGAGTGGGAAATTTGAAACTCAAGTTTCCAGTTGGAAATAAAAGATCAAAATTTCTCATCATTAGTTGGAATTTTAATATTTTTCATGAATAATGTTAATTTATTGAATTTCCAACTATTTGATTTTTGACCTCGGAATTTCCAACTATTAAAAAAAATACTCCTAGCTGGGAGGGGGGGGGGTGAGACCCCCCCCCCCCCACATACACACCCTCCCCCCTGTCGCCACATCCCTGCATGCACTCAAATTTTTTTATTTACGATTCGCACCTGCAGTACCATATTTTTGCTTTGAACCCGATTCTTTCAGTTTTTGAATTTCCCACCTTCTTATGTAGTCACTTGTTCCCGGTTCTCCCATTTCATTCTCTGAAAACAAGCTCTCGTCTCTTTCACAATCATATCAGTGTTAACTGGAATTATATAAGATTGGCAGTCATGTAGTTTGCTTATTTGTTAGTGTGTATTTTTTAACAACATTGAGAAGAGAGGCGACTCCCGGGAGATCTGATGATTTGTAACTCTTGATAATTCCTCCCAAAATTGTCAAAACTGGACATTTGTCCCATCAATCTTATCTCATCAAACAGAAAAATGGCGGTGTGTGTGATCGGCTCCGTACTTTGAATGATATTTTTGATCTCTATGGTTTGAATTACAATTCTGTTTGTGGAAATACTGTAAATACTGTTTTATCGTTTAGCATCTGATATGTTTAAAATGGGAAAAAGATATTATTTAAAACCAGTTATTATTTGATTTTGAGATCGACATTCCAGGTCCAAGTTTTCTGTTACCTGTGAACAATTAGTGAGTAGTCACAAGATATCGTCAACGGCCATTATTTGAAAAGCTGCACTGCGGACTCGATCATTATCAAGTTTCTATTTTTATTGTATAAAGTTAACCCTTTACCCAACGCAGACGATATCAAAATTTATTATTTTAAATATCACTTTTTATTTTTTTTTTAAACATTTCAACAAAACCATATCATGTGACCCCTCGTTGGAACGAGCTCGGATCACATGATATGGTTTTGTTGAAATTATTTTGAAAAATACTATTTTTTCAACTGCTTGAATTTGCATATTACACGGGCGGATGCGACCGATTCGTTGGGTAAAGGGTTAACCCTAACCCTAAAGGATGTCTGAAACTGGAATCACACTGCATTGTATTTAACACTACATTAACACTTACTAATGAACAAGTTAGACTAAAATTAACTCTCACCTTTTATCTGGGACTTGATGATCGAAATCACTGCAGGCTAAGAGTTTTCTTCTGTCCAGATTGAAGTCGCCATTACAAGTGTCCTGACAACGGTTCCCTTCCGGTTTTGCGACATATAGTGATCAGCTACAGACAACTGACTTGCCAAGGCCACCAAACACACATCTCAAATCCAGTGGCGTAGGGAAAGGGCCCGCGGGGCCCGAATTGCGGGGGGAAGGACGGCTAGAAGGAGACCCCCGTCTTGAAGGACGTCCCCACGCTGGAAGAAATCGGGGGCTTGGAGAGAGAGAGAGAGCGAGACTGTGTACCAAATACACCTATTTCAATCTCTCACTTCCACACGACGTACTCTTTGTAGTCTATGTATTATTCTTTTAACCCTTTACTTAGCGTAAGGCCCAGAACCGGCCAGCGCTGTTTTCAAAAATCGGCAATTAATTTTCATTATTTTTTTATTTTTTTTTTGTCTCAAAAACATAGGTTATGACCCCTCGTTGGAACGGGCTGCTTTGGACGAACTTGATGAATTAAGTTTCACTAAGGCACTGTAGGGTAATACCATCTCTTTGTCATCCGATATGTCATCATAGTCAGGGATGAAGAATGCCTCATCTGATTACAGTGGTGGCGCCATGGGGTGGGGGAGGGTACTTACCCGCCCACTTTTTTCGCCAAGCGTAGTAAAAAAATACTATCATTTTAATTGTTTTATTGAACGTTGCGGTGTAATGGTGGGTATACTTAATTCCATATTTCCAAGTGCACTACATCAGAGAAGTTTTTAAATTATGTTTGTGTGTTCAAGAGTATTCGAGAAATGCTAGAATCGAGATCGTGCAACGCATCCGTTTGGAAGGCAGCCTACTTTCATTTTCGATTATTTAAGTGTCGTTTGGTGCTTTGTGCTCGCACTTTACAACAGCGTTCTTCCGTTAAAATGTCACCATGTACGACGTTTTCTATAACTGAAAGACCAAACCAGTAAGTTTCAAAAGGCTAAAATTGTTTTAATTTAATTGTCTGAGAATGCTCCAAAGAACAACATTTACAATGTAAGTTTTAAAAATTTTCTCAACATCGGGAGGGGTGTCTCACTCACTTCTGTAACTCTGGCACCGCCACTGCATCTTGTGCAGCGAGTTCAATTCGAATTCCTTCTCATCAACATGCTTGTGTCGCAGTCTTTTTAACCAAAGGAGAATTCCATCGTCTGAGCATAAAATCAGTCGGTCACGATGAACAACCACCTCTGCCTTTCTGTCTTTGATCCTCACAGGGACAGGTAATATCATCTGCATTACTAGATAGGGTTCTTTCAAAGGAGACTGTAATTTTGAGCTTTGACCAATTTTGGTGGAAGAATTCAACAGATATACGACGTCTCCAATCCAGAAGTAGGGAGCATTGAGTTTAACATCTTAATCATCCTCCTTCAATAGTTTTTCGAGTCGGGCGTGGAGTCTAATATATCGATTGTATTTATAGAGATTATTACCATTATGTGGATGTACAAAATATTTATCTTACAATCAGCATTATTTTGTCTGTATTGACTCCTCAACTGTCGACTGGTCGTTATCTTCTCTTAGAACCCGGAGCTCGACTCGTACACATATTTTTTACATCCACATAATGGTAATAATCATTTTATCTTACAATATATTGGGGATAAGTCAAGAATGTAGACGAATATATAACGAACTATTTATTCGTACGGATGAACAAAAAGAAAAAAATGGAACTCACGCGAAAGGAACGTGCTTGTATCCGAACCCCTGATACAAACATCTGTATCAGAGGATCTGATACACGACAGTTGCGGAGTTAAAATAGACAAAATACATGTCGATTGTAAGATAAATTCTTTTATTTGTTGGGCTCCATGGACATAGGAATAGTCTTCCATTTTCCGGGTGAGCATAAAATAAAAAAAAAAAATGCTAACGATTTTCAGCTGCTAGATTTTCACATTAAACCCGCGGGACCATTTGCTGAAACTCCCCCCACGCATTTTATTTCACAGGACATGAGGTTTCTTCTGGGCAATAACTCAGTTTCTTAGATTTGTTTTAATGATAATCCGCTTTGCGCAATCTGTATTTCCATCAAATTTTGCTTAATGGTTCACATGCCAGAACGCAGTATTGAAATTCAAACGATGCGATTGTATTTTTTACGCATAAAAAATTAGAAACTAATCAATGATATTTTTACCCAATTCTGTGGCTCTGCTGTGTTTTCCACAATCACTTGGTATAACAATACTAAATATTTTCCCATAAGTGAACACTATAACTTTGGTATGAAAATCAATATAATCGCTTCATTTTAATTTGGGCATGAGTAGTATGTAATGTGGTTTTGAGGGATGGTTTGGGGGACCCCGGTGGGGGACCCCGGTGGGGGACCCCGGAAGTGACGTCATGTCACGCGACCTAGTGGCGCCATGTTGTGTTGTCATGGTAACCCGCGGGAGCGCCCATCTTGTGACGTCATTGTCATGGTGATGGGTGATGTGAGTGCGCATGCGCAGTACGTGTTCTTAGGGTGATACGTGTTTCCGTAGTCCATTTTGTATACTGGAGGCGGCCATCTTGGTTTCTATGGTAGCACGTGGTTGCTATGTTACCCAATTTTTCTGCAATAGCACGGGGTATGTGAGGAGGGTGTGTTCGATTGTAGAAGAGTAAATCTAATTACCACAAACAACCCAACAATCCTTCCAATTCACCAAAATCTATCCCAATTTGAATTATTTCGAATTCTTTCAGAATTCTCTGCTTCTATCTATACATGCAATAGTTTACGTCTACCTAGGCATGTTCCTTTGTTCTAGAGTATACTCCAGTAGAGTAGAAGAGCCTATTATTTGGAACAGTTTATCTTATTATTACTATATTTAGCAATTTCTGGTCTATTCTTGTTAGTTCTGACCCTATTCCAAGTACTCTTGTTGTTTCAAATATCTAAATTATAACTAACCAATCAGATTGCTTGATTTCCCATAATCTGTATACAGGGTTATCTCCCTTGTGTATAACAAAAGACTATATCCAATGGCCATATCCCATGGAATCCCATTTTTTGCAAAACACCTGTGGCTATGGAATCCCTTTTTTGTCGTATGAGGCCATGAGGGCTATGTAAAAGCCCTCAATGAGTCCTCATTTATTATCCCTCATACCCTCATTGAATTTTGAGGTTATGAGGACCTTGAAAAATCCCTCAATGAGGTATAATGTACTACGACTCTTAGCCTCATTTCAGTACTTTACAGGTATATCCTATAGAATCCCATTTTGGAAAACGCCTGTGACTGTGGAATCCCTTTGTTTGTCGTATGAGGCCATGAGGACTATGTAAAGGCCCTCAATGAGTCCTCATTTATTATCCCTCATAGCCTCATTGAATTTTGAGGTTATGAAGACCATTAAAAATCCCTCAATGAGGCATAATTTATTACGACTCTTAGCCTCATCTCGGTATTTGAGGATACCTATCGAGGACACCTATCGAGGATACCTTTTATAGGATACTTATCTGAGGATACTATATAGGCTGTACATATCTCTATAGGTCTCTTGCTGGCCCTTAGCACTATTAATCCACATGATGCTTTATGTTATCCTATGACTGGTATATGTAGTATGCAATGCTAGGCATAGGGGTATTGTGGGTAGGGGTACTGCCTGGTAGTTTAGAACGGTACTATAGTATGGCGGTATATACACCTATAGGCCCCTGTTAGTACTTGGTACTATTAACCAACCGGTTGCTTTGTTTTATTATATGGCTGGTATATGTAGTACGTTATGGTAGACCTAGTGATTTTGTGGGGGTGGGGGTAATGCTTGGTAGTTTAGAACGGTAGTATAGCATAGGATGTACATATTTCTGTAGGTCTCTTGCTGGCCCTTGTTACTACTGATCCACCAGGTGCTTCATATTATTGAGCGGTATTCTGGGGTGGGGTCAATGCCTGGTAATACAGAACGGCAGCAGAGTATGGTTGGTATATTCCACTATAGATCCCAACCTAACCGTTGATAGTATTAACCTACCAAATGCTTTGTATCATCCTGTTACTGGTAAGGTGGTACGTAATGCCAGTAGATCCTACCTTATTCCGAGTACTCTTGTTGTTTTATAGATCTCTTCACCTAGAAAGTATTTCTGGTAATATATTCAAGGTTTCAAAGATCACTCACCCTTCCTCTTAAACAATATTTTAAACAAACAAAAAGCCTTTTAAAGCGTAGCGAGTGGCATCCTCGAGTTTGTCTTCTTTTTTTTTTATTTTGTTTCCGTTTTTTTACTTATACAGATCCAAGAATAATTCCAAAGTAAGTGTTTAAAAAAATGAAATGAAAAAAAGATAGTTCGGTGAAAATGCTCATACAGAATTAAAGGGAATTATCCGTCGCTTTATCGGAGTTTGAATGTGGGATGGGCCCTCCCACATTCATACTCCAATAATGCGACATATAATTCATTTCAGTTCTCATAATTAAATGTAAAGTGGCTGCTTGTACTATAATGTACCTCGAGGAGGCGGTTGAAGTCTTTGCCATTTATACCAATAAAATATCAGACGATAACACATTTTAACGCCGTTAGCCTTTGTGCAGTCGACAGTTTTATAATTTTCAGCAAAGGGAGACAACAAGAGTTATCACAACCCACATGAATACTAATATGTAAATTAATTGTAATGAATGTAGCCGTGTAAAGTGGAAAGCCAACCCACTCATCAATCGATAATTACGGATAATTGAAGGTTGGTAACAAGTTAATAAAATACATCTTCTTCCTCGCATCATGCAATTACAGTTTAAATGCATCGTAAGACACGCCTACATTTTTTTCGACGTGTGAGTGGGGAAAAGACAACATTCATTCGACAGGAACATTATTCATCGAGTTATGAAAAACTCACCTCGACCAGTCATATGCATGTCAATTAATTATCACTGGAGAAAATTAAATTATAAAAATATAATCAATTGCACGTGCAATAATAATTATGTTTAGCACGGGGACAAATGTATTTTTCATGAAAATAATGAACACATGCACGAAAGGACACAGCGGCTTCTACCAAAACAGCAAATGATTCCAGGCAGGCAACCACTCTATGCATAACAGCTGGATTTACCTCTTTCTGGTGTACATTCGTGAGAGCTACCGTTGAAACCATAAGTGCTGCCACTGTATTGTGCACTATTTTGACGTAATTGCGCGCGGTGTAAGTGCACTTTTTGTCCCTATCAAATTCAAACTGCCCCATTAGCGTTACTCAGTTCCTGTAGAACAAAAACGTACTAACAATACTAGTAAACAGAGTTCGGTAACATCAATCCTCACCTCTACTGGGATACATGTATATGTAATGAAGTAAACAGATATTAAAATTCGACTTTATATACAGAATAAAGAGAGTGGATTACTACTTAATTGCAGTGCCATATATTTTGCACTCGAAAAGTATTTCTAATTGTTCGTAAGAGCACACGGAACACTTGCAAACTGTCATCAAATGGACCACCGGGTGCAGCCCGGTGGTCCATGTGATGAAAGTTTGTAAGTGCTTCATGTGATTTGTCCTCTGCAATTGAAAATAATTACTAAATGAAAAAGTCTATCCTACAGCGATTTACCAATAATCATCCCTCCACTTATTGTAGTCCCAATATTTTCTTTCTGGGTAATCGGTTCGGTTTATGATTTCACCACCGACCGCGCTGATATATTGGACATTATATTTTGCATTGCACAGCGCAAATGCTCTTGTGTATTTCAGACTACTTCATTCTTCTGCAGCAAGGAGCGCATTAACCAACGAGCATTTTCTGCGCTAATTGTGACAGGACTTCTAGTTTCAGATGTATAGGGCCAAAAGTGGATACATATTAGGATATAGTCATTAGGTGGGGGAAAGGGGGGTTGCAGTCTGATTTTATCCTTCACCAAACACGAATTTATTTATTTATTGGTGTTTAACGCCACCTCAGCAGCTACGGCTATATCGTAGCTAGAAAACGATAGAAAGTAAAACATGTGATTGCCACTTACGAAGAAAAATGATTGATTAAAAATAAGAAATGATTGCAATAGAATGTCAAAAACAGGAGTAGTTTGAATAGTGATCATTAATGTATAGTAAATACCTACATGTATGAATCAGCCTGAGAATTTGAGACATGAAGAGTCTATTTTAACCCTTTACCTAATATGAAAAGCAGACGACACATGCAAAAAAAATTCTTGAATAACTCATTTTTAGCTCACCTGAGCAAAGCTCAAGGTGAGCTTTACTGATCGCTTTCTGTCCGTCGTCCGTCCGTCGTCGTCCGTCGTCCGTCGTCGTCCAGCGTACACTTTACAAAACCAACTTCTCCGGAGAAACCACTGGCCCAATATTTTTCAAATGTTGGGTAAATTTTTATTACCTAATGTCAATTCAGATTTGTTCAAATGAAGTTGCCCCTCCTCCTGGGTGGGGCTACGCCCCCAAGGGGCACCAAAATCTTTGAAAATCTTCTTCTCATGAACCAGCAGTAGCAGAGACTTGATATTTGGTATGTAGCTTCCTTTTAAGTTTGTTCAAGAGAAGTTTGCCGGGCATTATTTGCCTTCATTATGGGAGGGGCAAAAATTTTGGCTACGCCTAAAATTTCTATTTTCTGTACCGTGAGGTCGATTTGAACCAAATTTGATACGAGATGATAATGGACCATAAGTAGTTGATTGATGCAAAAAAAAATTTTCTCATTGCCCCGTGGGAACCTCGGGAGCTAAAAATAGGAAAAAACCTTAAAACTGCCATATCTTCAAAACTACACTGCACAGAGAATTCTTATTTTGTATAAAGTTTACTTTTATCCAGTAGAATAGAATGGTTAAAAAAATATCCCTATCGGTTTGATCACAAGGTACGTTTTTCAGGAATTTGAAAAAGTGCTGAGTCAGCACTTTTTAACACTGTAGGCAATGGGAAAAACATTAAAAAATCTTCTTCTCCAGATCCAGCAGGCAGAATCTTTTGATATTTGGTATGCAACATTGTGGGGTGGATCTGATTCAAGTTTGTTCAAATCGGCTCCCTACATTCATATTTGGGCTCACTATAGAAGCTCGAATTCGAACTTAGTGCATTTCAGGCAAATTTCTTCAAAAATCTTCTTCTCCAGATCCAGCAGGCAGAATCTTTTGATATTTGGTATGCAACATTGTGGAGTGGATCTGATTCAAGTTTGTTCCAATCGGCTTCCTAGATTCATATTTGGGCTCAATATAGAAGCTCGAATTCGAACTTAGTGCATTTCAGGCAAATTTCCTAAAAAATCTTCTTCTCCAGATCCAGCAGGCAGAATCTTTTCATATTTGGTAAGCAACATTGTGGGGTGGATCTGATTCACGTTTGTTTAAATCGGCCCCCTGTGTTTATGTTTGGGCTCAGTATAGGAGCCCAAATTTGAACTTAGTGCATTTCAGGCTCCCTAGATTCATATTTGGGCTCGCTATAGAAGCTCGAATTCGAACTTAGTGCATTTCAGGCAAATTTCTTTAAACAAAAATCTTCTTCTCCAGATCCAGCAGGCAGAATCTTTTCATATTTGGGAAGCAACATTGTGGGGTGGATCTGATTCAACTTTGTTCAAATGCCCTCCCCCCCCCCCCCTGGGTTTATATTTGGGCTCAGTATAGGAGCCCAAATTTGAACTTAGTGCTTTTCAGGCAAATTTCTTAAAAAATTCTCTTCTCCAGATCCAGCAGGCGGAATCTTTTGATATTTGGTATGCAACATTGTGGGGTGGATCTGATTCAAGTTTGTTCAAATCGGCCCCCTGGGTTTATATTTGGGCTCAGTATAGGAGCCCAAATTTGAACTTAGTGCATTTCAGGCAAATTTCATTGAAAATCTTTTTCTCAAGATCCAGCAGGCAGAATCTTTTGATATTGGGTATGCACCATGCTTAGGGGGGTGAGATTCAAGTTTGTTCAAGCCATGTCCCTAGGTCCATATTTGGACTCACTGTGGGAGCTCGAATTGTAACTTAGTTCAAAATGAGGAATTTTCTTTAAAAATCTTCTTCTTCAGATCCAGCAGTCGGAATGTTTTGATATTTGGTGTGCAACATCCTTAGGGGGTTGAGATTCAAGTTTGTTAACGCCAATTCCTGGGTTCATATATGGGCTCCCTGTGGGAATCTTTGGATATTTGGTATAAGCTTTTCTTAGGAGGAGCAGATGCAAATTGTTGAAATCAATTCTCTGGGTTGATATTTAGGCTACCATGTCAGGTGAGCGCCCTCAGGCCCCTTGGGGCCTCTTGTTTTCATTTTTGTCTCAAAAACATAGGTCATGACCCCTCGTTGGAACGAGCTCGACGAGCTCGTTCCGACGAGAGGTCATAACCTATGTTTTTGAGACAAAAAATGAAAATATATTGAAAATTAATTGGCGATTTTTGTGAATAGCGCTAGCCGTTTTTGGCTGTTACGTTGGGTAAAGAGTTAAAGAATAAAAGCATTTTTAAAATTTATTAAGAAAGTTGATTACTTGACGAAATAATACAACTTTTTGTGGGTTCGTATGATAAATCGACCTCTTAGAGATCCTACAGTGAAATACTGTCCCGACAGGATTAAAATCATTAAAATCAAAATGTAAACTAGAGAATTGTAATTTGTTGGACAAATTAGGGGCTTTTCCTACTTTTTAATGTGAAAAAGCTGACTATATTGTACACGAAACTATCAATCATTTTGATTATCTTTACACCTGATTTTTTGGGTACTGGCTTGAGAAATCGTTAGGTTAACCCTCCATTGCCTCCATTGCCTCACACAAACTGTATGTTCGGTCCATGTAGCAAAGATACAGGCCTAAGCTAGGCAGATATTATCTATACTTAACAACATGCAATTTTTCTATTTTGGAAAAATACAGTACGTGGCGAGTGGATTGTAACTAAATCACACGCGGAGTGGAGTTACCACCCAAGCTATAACTTTCAAATTTTGTACATATCGACAAAAAACATAAGCAATGTTTCAGCCAATGGACCTCCGGGTTTAACCCGGAGGTCCATTGGCTGAAACTTTGCTTGTACTGGTCATGCTTTGCAACAAATTTGTAATTATTGCCTGGGTGGAATTTCCACTCTGCGGGTGATTTAGTGATAATACACTCTCCACGTACTGTAAGTACAGAAATTTACTTGAAATCGAACTTTGTTGGATGTACTACTCAACAAGCAGCCATAGCAGATATTGGGTTAAGCCCTACTTCAAAACTTACAAATGTAAATTTGTTTAATAGGCTATTGTACACACATGGAAGCAAAGTTTCAAGTTAACCCTTTCCAAAGTGATAGAAAATAGTAACGAAAATAGGTAGTTTTGAATAGTACTCTTATTCAAGGTTTCAGTATTCTGAAGTGTTATTTATTTGTATCTCACGTCCTTGTCTGCATCTAAGCTATATCATGACACAAAATACGTATAAAGTCAAGTGTTGTCAATCGTTTATGCTTATGTTGTCCAACTACCGAGGAATGGCACCCCGGTAGCGCAAGTTACCGGATCATATTTTACCAGTGGAGGAAAACAAATCTTCTGCAGTGGACATGCAGACCTTCACTTCCCGGGCGTGAAAGCTTAATTAACCATTTACCCAACGGATCGCCCGCATCCGTCCGCGTAATATGCAAATTCAGCAGTTGAAAAATATTATTTTTTCAAAAAATGTCAACAAAACCATATCATGTGACCCCTTGTTGGAACGAGCTCGTCGAGCTCGTTCCAACGAGGGGTCACATGATATGGTTTTGTTGAATTTGTTTGAAAAATTTTAAAAAATGGTAATTAAAATAATAAATTTTGATATCAGCTGCATTGGGTAAAGGGTTAAATCAGAGAAAATAATATTAACACTAACTTTATTGTGTAATTATTGCTGTATCTGTTCATTGGTGTTCAATGCCATTGTCAGTATCTGGGCGATATCAGGACACAACATATGTATAAAGTCAAGTTTTGCCAATCGTTTATGCTTATGTTTCCCGCTTACTGGGGGATTGCACCCGAGCGGCATTGGTTACCAGGTCCTGTTTTACCAGTAAAACAGAACTTGTTTACCTCAGTAAACAAGCATTGCTTTACTTCCCGGGGTTTCCGCGGGGTTGCTCCATCTATATATATCAGGGTCGCAATCAGGAAAAAATGGCCCTTCAAATTCGCTTAATTTTGCAGAAAATCGTGAACTTTTTTTTTTTTTGCAGGATGAGCTCTTTGGAAGGGCCTATATCTTAATGCCTAACTTCTAAAATTTATCATTTTGACTTATTCCAAGTCACTCTGAAGAACTTTATAATTTAATGAGACTAAAACCTGAACATCAACGTTCTTCTACGCACGCAAAACATTTTCAGGCAAACGGTTAATTACTTTATATCCATTTCAGAGGGGGCGCGGTGGCTCAGTTGGTAGAGGTGCAGGCTGCAAGCCGAGAGGTCCTCGGTTCGAATCCCACCTGCGGCAACCGCGTTGTGTCCTTGGGCAAGACACTTCACCCCGATTGCCTACATGGGGGCACGATGACGCTGTGTGCTGAGGCGTACTGCACGTCGATGGTGCGCATGTCTTCAACCAATCTAACCCTGCCTGTGCTGCGGTGCAGAGTTCATAGTTACGATGTTGGAGAGCTGACAGCTGCTCGTCGTTGCTCGGTGGTTCTCTCCGGGTACTCCGGCTTCCTCCACCCGTAAAACTGTCACGGTCATGATTAGCCATTGTGCATAAGTATGTGACCTTAAACACCACTAAATAAATAAATAAATATATCCATTTCAGACGAGATCAAGTTGTATGGGCTTGGATTTAATGACAGGAAAAAATGAGAACAGAATGCAGCAAAATTCACGAAAATGAAAGTTCTATTTCTGGATAATTCTGTCAAAACATGTGTTGGATTATGTGTGACATCAAAGCTTATCCCAGAAAATGTGTTTCTTTATAACACAGAAAACAGATATACAAAGCAAAATAGACTATACCAATCCTACCCATGGAAACGGCGGAATACAGAAAAATACGAAATTAATCCAATAATGAGTTTTGTCTGATGGTACTCATATTTGTACGGCCAAAACTAGAATCGGATAAACAGTGACAGCAAGTTTTTCTGACCAGACTAGTAGTTATGCAGCCAAACTGGTATTGGATAAAGTGAGATACAAAAACATATAACACAGAATGTGTTCCCCGTTGATTTTTATTGCAGTTATGGAAAGCACAATGAGCTCTTTCCTTTTTGTTTTTGGACAACTGAGTACAGAAATTTGCAAAATTCACTAAAAATTTATTTTTTTCGTACAGTATTATTCTTTAAGTGGCCGAAGAATCGGGTATACTCCAGTAAAGTAGAAGAGCCTATCACGTGGAAAAGCTTTCCTTATTGTTGCTCTATTTAGCTTTTCTGATCTCTTCTTGTTAGTTCTGACCCTATTAGGACTACTCTTGTTGTTTCATTTCGTATGTTGGGTTAATTCCCAGAACATAATTTACAGCAGCGATATGTTCTCTAAGCATCTTTTACATCCAGCAAAGCAAAGTGTTTGAAATTAATCCTTTCCAAAATGATAGAAAGAAAGCAACCAAAGTTGGCTAATTTTGGCATTTTCAAACGGTACTCTTATTCTCGACCGCACTGTGCTTGAGGGTTAAATGTGAGATTAAAAAATAAACAGTAGCTTTCTTCTGCAATCATTGTTGCATCTGTCTGTACCAAATAATTGTTACAACACCCTTGCAATAAACAATCCTGTCAATAAAGCCATGGAATCTAGATGTGTAAATGAAACCAGGATAGTGAAATCCACGCATGCGTTTACAGGGTAATAAAAATCATAATAAGCAAAGTTTTATTAAATGAAGTACAGGGTTGTACCCAGTGCTTCAATAATTGAATTTTTGATGATTATTCCTATAATTAGTGTCTGGAATCTAAGATTATTGCGTCCTTTATATTACCCACCCGTGGAAAGTAACCAATCCACGGCGACCGTAAGTAGTAGGAGATATGGTAACCGGTTGTAGAAACCATGGGTTTTTACGACAATTAGCCTCCTAGTCCCCACCAGCCCCAAATAGTCCCCACAAACCCCAATAGTTCACACCAGTCCTGAAATCACCAAAAAACGACTTTATTTGATACGAAACCCAAGATTGGGCATGGAATAGTAGCACGGAGTGCTATAGGACGCGTTCGTATTGAATCGGGTATACTCCAGTAAAGTAGAAGAGCCTAAAGCTTTCCTTTGTTGCCATATTTAGCTTTTCTGGTCTCTTCTTGTTAGTTCTGACCCTATCCCGAGTACTCTTGTTGTTTCATTTATCTAGATAAACCAATCAATTCACTTTATTAGCGCTAACTAACCAATCAGATTGCTTCATACCCCATAATCTTTATACAGAGTTATCTCCCCTTATTACAACGAAGTCCTATACGATTCTCATCACCTCTGTATCCAATGGCCACGTCCCATGGAATACCATTTTGGAAAACGTCTCTGATTTTGGAATCCCTTTTTTATCATACGAGGCCATGAGGGCCATGAGAAAATCCATCAAAGAGATCTAATTTACTATCCCTCTTAGCTGCATCTCGGTATTTAATGGCCATATCCCATGGAATCCCTTTTTAATAATCCCTTTTTGGGAAACGTCTCTGGTTATGGAATCCCTTTTTTATCGGCTATGAGAAAAACCCTCAATGAGGTATAATTTACTATCCCTCTTAGCCTCATTTCGGCTGAGGCCATGAGGGCCATGAAAAAATCCTTCAATGAGGCTTAATTTACTGTCCCCCTTAGCCTCATTTCAGTATTTGAGGATACCTATGGCATGGCGACGTACTATTGGAGGATACCTGTATAGGAACTGGATCATAGATATCCTTAAATACCGAAATGAGGCTAAGAGCGCTGGCTGGTAAATTAGATCTCACTGAGGGATTTTTTTGTGGCCCTCATGACCTTAGCAGAAATGAGGCTAAGAGGCATAGTAGAATAGACCTCACTTAGGGATTTCTCATGGACCTCATGGCCTCATACGGCAAAAAAGGGATTCTCCAGAAGGTATCCTCGATGGGTATCCTCAAATAATACAATACAGGGCCATATGCATTCTCAAATACCAAAATAAGGCTAAGAAGGATTGTAAATTAGGCCTCACTTAGGGTTTTTTCATGTTCCTCATGACTGGATTGGATTATCTAGATAAATGAAAAAGCAAAAGTACTGGGAATAGGGTCAGAACTAATAAGAACAGACCAGAAAAGCTCAATATAGCAACAATTAACAAAATGTTCCACGTGATAGGGTCTTCTTCTCTACGGGAGTATACTCCAGGAAAACGAACATCGTCGAGTAGACGGAAAACTATTGCGTAGATAGACAGGAGCAGAGGATTCGGAAAAAAAAATTCGAAATAGTACAACTTGTCGGGCCTATTTGGGTAATTCTGTGAATCGAGAAATTACTCTTGTACAAAGTAACATGCCCTCCGAACATACCCCTGTCCTATTATAAGCCTTTTGGTCACATAGCAACCACGTGCTACCGTAGAAACCAAGATGGCGGCATCCGGTATACAAAATGGGCGACGGAAACGTATCACCCTACTAACTCGCGCTGCGCATGCGCACTAAGACCACGCATTACTATGGGGATCACGTAACAAGATGGCCACTCAAGCGGGTTACCATGACAACCAAACATGACATCACTGGGTCACGTGACATGATGTCACTTATGAGATCCCTCACGAGATCCCCCAACCGGAGCCGGTTACCTCATCTCCTACTACTTCCCTTCCTCGGTCCCCTGCGGGGTACCCCATGAGATCCCCCAACCGGGGCCGGTTACCACATCTACTACTTCCCTTCCTCGGTCCCCTGCGGGCTCCCCCAAGAGATCCCCCAACCGGGGCCGGTTACCTCATCTCCTACTACTTTCCTTCCTCGGTCCCCTTCGGGATCCCCCATGAGATCCCCCCAACCGGGGCCGGTTGCCTCATCTCCTACTACTTCCCTTCCTCGGTCCCCTGCGCACTCCCCATGAGATCTCCCAACCAGGGCCGGTTACCACATCTCCTACTACTACCGTAGTGTATACGGTAACTGAAGGTTGCTACAACAATTGATAATGTCACATTGAAGTCCGTGACAAATTTCCACAGCTTTTACCAAGGCATTACCGAGTTCCGTAGCGCATTTCTAGAGTACGTCCGCCTCACGTTTCACCAAACCAGTCAGCACAGTTTTTCGGCTATGCGGGGGGCCTTTAACATGCGAACTGTCAGGCAATAGCGCATTACCTTTCCATTGCCAAAGGAGATCAAATAATTGTATTCCTTCTCGTGTGGGGCTGCGTGACATCTCTAACCAGCACCATGCTAAGATATACATCCCGGCATTCAATCAACTCTTTACCCAACAAATCTCGGAGGTTTAGTCAACAATATGATACGGACAATCTAGTGTATAGCGCTAGGATTTCCCCCACAGTGGAGGAGAAGGGGGATTCTGATCCCCGATAGGGGGCTAGGGTATTCCCCAACGAACCCACAATGAAGGAGGCAGTTTCCTCGACGGGGTTGGAGAGGCATAGACCTCGCCGATAGGGGGCCTTTAGCCGCCCTCTGGCGCAACCACTGACACTGTATATTTGCTAGATCGATCAACAAAATGGTTAACAACATCATAGAATTTATTCTTCCGTGGCAAATGTTTTAAGATTTGACTATCGAGAGTTGTTACCGCGAGGCCGTACTACTGTCCATAGTATTAATTTCCTAGCACGTCATCCTGAGACTGGATACACTACAACTGTTTGGCTGCACCCACTTCATGAAGTAAAAATATATTTCACCCCCGTTGATAGTGTTCTCCCCAAAACATCGCATTTTTTCCAAAAAAAAACAGTGACTCAAACTAGACAGTTATCTCCCCTGATGTACAAAACGGCTTGCATTGACAGCGTCAGTGAACATTTTCCCACAGGCGACTAACGTGTATGTATGAACAAATGACCGTTTCGCTTTAATGTGAGCATTCAAACATATCTGTTCAGTACAATCCCTTAGACAACTTATTCTGAGAAGTTATTTCACAAATAAGAAAGCCAAAATTACCGGAATGCAGGCGCGCAGCCAGGATATCAAAGTTAGGGGACAAAGGTAATATCTAGCGGGGGAGGGGGGGGGGGGGTGGAGGAGTGGTAGTTCATCGATCTGAACGTGGCGAATACGGAATACGGGTAGCCACTACGTTTAGATCGCTGGAAAACTAGGGGGCATACAGAATAGGATGTGCAGCATCATCCGAGCCATGTAGCGGCGAGATGGGGGCGAGCACAAGATCGAGGGGGACACCCCTACTTGCTGGGCGCGGGACTCCCCCTGGAAAAATTTGTTGAAGGAATCAATAATTAGGGGCGGCATGACAAAAATTTGGTGGAGGGAATGTGCCAAAATGTCTCAAATAACCATCTATTTTTCTCTGGAATATTCAACGATCATGGGAAATTTAAATAGAATGCATCTAAAGATTCTCAAAACAATATATATATTTGTTGGCTGCTTAATTAGTTTCGAAAATTTGCTCTCCTATGTTGTTGATGTTGAATCCAACTCTCATAAGCTGCGTTCGACCTCTTTTCGTTAGCTTGAGTTGGACTTGGGCCAGGAGAAGATGATGATCCGAACTTGCATCTGTCCAACGTTTGATTCTCAAATCTAGTAAGGAGCACCTGAACTCATTGCTATTCTAATGGTGATGTGGACTATCTGGATTTCTGCTGTGAGATTTGGGGATGCCCAAGTATGGTCGTGATCCACGTGTGGCCAGTGATGTCTACGCATGTGTGTACCAGGTAATAAAAATCATCATTAGGAAAATTTTAATTAATGACGTACTGGGTTGTACCCGGTGCTTCCGTAATTAAATTTTTGATGATTATTCCTGTAATTAGTATTTGGATACTAATATTATTGCGTCCGTGAAAATATTGCCCACCCGTGGAAAGGGACCAATCATGTCATTGTGGAGAAAATGGATCCACCGACAACTAGGTTGTGTCCACTACACAGATCTACTAACCTCTCTCCAATGTTGGTCATCTACCACACTCCATGCGTCCTCATCACCTCTTCGTATCCGTAGAAATGCCATTTGAGTCCATATTTCCCATGAGTATTAAGACCTCATTTTTTGTGCTGACTTTTTCTAAAACTCGTTGCAGTTTGCTGATGAATAAATCTTTCACTTCTTTATCGACTTCATTGATAGTGAGTATGGCATGGTGACCCGAAGACTTATCTCCGTTACGCTGTTCTGGGGTGGCGGTAATCAATCTGGAACTAATAGATTCCCCCCAACGGGTAAGCGACCACCGTGCCTCTTTGGATAGCATGAGTCCTTCACCCCCCCCCCCCCCCTCCCTGAATGTGTTGGTCCATCAAAATCATGCCCCGAATAAAGAATAAGTTCCCCAGTCGCTCAGATATGTATAATGTATATTAAAAATGAAAAATATCATAACAATATAAATAATCAAAACAAAGAAGATTTCGTTGAAGAACCTACACATACCAAACCTCACACGACGTCATGCATTTCATTCGACTTTTAAAAGGAGTGATCAGCCGACACTCCGATATTGTCGACTGAGCCTGGTCCGAACATATATCTTACCACGTAATAATCACCTCTGTATTTCTGGTGATTCGCCTCTCTTGGGGACAAGTGAGTTTATGTATTAAAAGGGATCGACGATAATTCGCGCTAAACACAAGCTGTTTATATACAGGAACATCAAATACCACTATTATTAAGTTTCTACATAAGTGTCCACAATTTATTAGTCTGTGTGAAACACACAGACTATTGTTTTGGCACGGTTTCTTTTCTTTTCTTCTTTTTCTTCTTTTTTTCTTCTTCTTCTTCTTCTTCTTCTTCTTCTTCTTCTTCTTCTTCTTCTTCTTCTTCTCTTCTTCTTTTTTTTCTTCTTCTTCTTCTTCTTCTTCTCTTCTTCTTCTTCTTCTTCTTCTTCTTCTTCTTCTTCTTCTTCTTCTTCTTCTTCTTCTTCTTCTCTTCTTCTTTTTTTTCTTCTTCTTCTTCTTCTTCTTCTTCTTCTTCTTCTTCTTCTTCTTCTTCTTCTTCTTCTTCTTCTTCTCCTGTCTTCTGTCTTCTCATCACTTTTTTGTCCGCAAGATAACTCGAAAACGAATAGCCCTATCTCGTTGATTTTTGACATGCTGATAGACAGCCACAAGTTCTCGGCCACGTATGTTTTTCAGATTCCTGGGGTATCACGGGTGTCTGTAGGGGTGTTTTGAAAGTGGGTCACGTCCATATCTCAGGCGCGGTATGACCTACAGACCTGGGACCAACACCAAATGAGTCGACACTCGACGGAGATTCAAAATATGGGTCAAGGTCACGGAGGTCATCTAGGGGTCATTGAGTGACATTTTCAGAATTGCTGGAAATCACATTTTTTGACCCCCTAATGAAGTACACATGCATTTTGACGTAAAAACAGTGGGCGTGCCCAAAATTTTTGAAAGTGGGTCACGCCCATATCTCAGGCTTGGTATGACGTATGGACCTGGGACCAACACGAAATGAGTCGACACTCGATGGAGGTTCAAAGTATGGGTCAAGGTCACGGAGGTCAACTAGGGGTCATTGAGTGCATTTTTCAGAATTGCTGGAAATCACATTTTTTTACCCCTAAACTATTTCTGACGTACACACATGCATTTTGACGTAAACAGAAGTGGGCGTGGCCAAAATGTTTGAAAGTGGGTCACGCCCATATCTCAGGTGTGGTATGACGTATGGACCTGGGACCAACACCACTCGATGGAGGTCAAAATACGGGTCAAGGCGACGGAGGTCACATAGGGGTCATTGAGTGCATTTTTCATAATTGCTGGCAATCACATTTTTGCCCCCAAAGCATTCCTGAGATTCTTACATGCATTTTTACGTTAAAAAGGTGGGCGTGTCAAAAAAAATTGAACGTGGGTCACGCTCATATCTCAAGCATGGTATGATGAATGGACCTGGGACTAACACCAAATGAGACGACACTTGGTGGATATTCAAAATATGGGTCAGGGTCAAGGAGGTCACCTAGGGGTCATTAAGTGCATTTTTCATAATTGCTGGAAATCACATTTGTTGACCCCCCCCCCCCCCCCCAAAGCATTCCTGAGGTCCATACATGCATTTTTATGCTAAAAAGTGGGCCAACATTTTTGAAAGTGGTCATGCTCATATCGCAATCGTGGTATGATGAATGGACCTGGAACTAACACCAAATGAGTCGACAGTCGACACTTGATGGAAATTCAAAATATGGGTCAAGGTCACGGAGGTCACCTAGGGGTCCGCCTGAAAGAGGTCACCAAAATCATCAAGTGCGTATTATTCAGAAATACTGGGAAATGAATTTTATTACACCTTAATCCATTTCTAAAGTTTATGAACGTATTTCATCACTCAAATTAGTGGGCAGAGCCAAAAATGTCCATTTCTGATTCGAATATCGAACCCTTTGAATGCTGGTTACATATATGCCTTTTCTGATTTCTTGTAAATAATTGTTCTGATTCCAGTACGAATATCTGTAAATACTGTTAACGAAAACCCATTTCTGATTTGTTTAAAATTATTTTACTCCTGAAAATAAGCCTCCATAAATTCTCTTTCTGTATAGTTTATTCGTGATACTTTAACCCTTTTCACACAGACTTGAATTTACTGGGTGCAGTAAATTCTGTTTCTCTCAGTTACATTCATATAAGACATGTTTTAATGATCTGTCTTCTATGCACTCTTTTGTCCGCACGATAATGCGAATACAAAATACCCTATCTCATTGATTTTCGCTATACCGGTTAGTAGTTACATGTACTCGGCCATCTATGTTTTTCAGGCGTTTGGGGTCCAAGGTTTGACTCTACAGGCCACAAGATGTTCACAGCTTCTACCTTAACTGGTAAATGTAATCGTTGAAACAAAACCCACTATTCAAAACTGGAGAGAATCTATCTCTTCCCAACAAAACTCATTATATACAGTAATGTATAATGGGTCACACAGAATAACATTGTTTCCCCCTCTCCGCTACATCACTGCGGCGTACAGAAACAACAAAACAAATCGTGGGATAGCCACGGGCGCCGCCAATACAGACTGCACCTTCAGTTTATTTAACATTTCAATACACACAGAGAATCTATTTCTGTCATAGCCTATGCTAACACCCCACGTACAGGATACGTCTGCCTATGCACCACAACGTGCAACTCGTATTCTGGGGCTCGGCAGCCCATGCCCCAACCTTGGGCAACATGCTTCTATAAGATTAAGCAAACTGAGGTTACCACCAGTTCCACGATACTACGGAACGGTCATTGCTAAGAGCAATCGCTATATATCTCGACATAATTATAACAGCGAAACACATGGTTTTAAAATTCGTGTTCACGGTCTGGCGGCCCCGTGCAGAATGAACTGGAAACAATACCATCTATACACCTGTCAATAGCTCCCTCTATACGTCGCATCGAATACACTGACAAGGGGAAACAAATTTCCAGCTAATTCACTGCGTTCAAGCGCAAGAAATTATATTTCCCCCTCTCCGCTACATCACTGCGGCGTACAGAAACAACAAAACAAATCGTGGGATAGCCACGGGCGCCGCCAATACAGATCGCCAAAGAAAGCTTAAGTAGGCATACGAAGACGTGAGCTAAATGCCCAAACTGCGAGAAACAGACAGCCGTTTCTCCAACATATCCTTGATATATCCATCTTTAGCGTTTTCAGATTTCCAACGGCCATGACGTTTAAAGAGACGATCAGAAATGCCTGCATTTGCCGAAGCCGTAGCACCGCCGGACCGCAGGCTATGCAGGCAAAACTGAGAAATGTCGGGAACTATGAATTGGAAAGCATCTTTAAAGAGTTCACGCAATCTTGTGTACGTGAGTGGTTTGGGTCCACTACGCAAAACCCAATCAATTTTACGTTTTGTGAGATTTCGAAAAATATAATTAGAACAATTTTCGGGAATATCAGCCAAAGATAAGTATAAGTCTAAATTCCTAACCGGACAGGTTCGTAACCCCGTGCGGGCTATTAATGACCAGTGTCCTTCACGGTAGATATCAGTTTTGCTTTTTTCCACAAAAATTGAAGCATGAGTGTCGTGAAACACAATGTCAGATCTGCGAATATTTAGTAACTCAGAACTCCGGAAAAAACCGGCGTAAGCCAGAAGACATGCACAAATTGTCCTCTGATTCATAAGGTTAACAGGGTCATATAAACGATCAAACATTTCTGTTAAATGCATGGCAGTTATAGGTTCCTTTTTATGAACAGGTCGAGCTAACCGTCTTTTTCCGGCTTCAAATACATTTTTAACAAGTAAACAATCGGTGGGGGAAGCCTGGCCCACTACAGAATGTGCCCATTTGACAGCACAGACAGCTTGAGTTAACGCACTCGGAGACGAGTTCGACTGGATCAACGAACACAGATACAATGCAAAAGTCAAAGGTTTAGCCGGTAAAATATCAGATTCTAGAATACCGTTCATCAAAGCCCAGTCCTTCCAACGTTTAAAGCAACGTCTATAACACTTTGTAGTGGAAGCAGCTCTACATTGTTCTAATATCTCAGGAAGACACAGCGCTTGATCTTGTAGCTTACTCGGCAAGTTTGATATATCCTCATGATAGGCCTGGAAAAAGAATTGTATAAAACCAATTATTCATAAGCATATCAAAGACGGAAATATTTGGGTATTTTCTGAAAGCTAAATCAGTCACTGCAAGTCCATGATGAATTTATTTATTGATTTTAGTAATGGTATTTATGAATTTATGGAATTATTTGTTCATTTATTTTATAATTATTTATCCACACATGTGTGTGTGTGCATCTATATAATGAGTGAATATAACAAATCTTGGTCGATTTGACAAGTGGTCAAGAACGGAAATCTATTTTTAAAGCAAGCATACCAAATTGTAAATCTGAAGTACCGAAAATACAATTCTCACTTCCATTACTGATATAAAATTCCTTATCTGTTGGTAAATCTATGTACTCTGTAACGAACTGAGCAAAATGAACTCCATTTGGGCACAATATGGGCCAAAATGGCCCAGATGTCCAAAATGGGACAACTAATGTGCCGAATGCGTGACAAAATTCCATATATTTAAGGACTCTGAGTATTAAATACACGGGAGGTACAAACCATCCATTAACACCACTCCAGTCTGCAGTGAAGGCGTCAACACCTGAAGACAACACATTCCAAAATCTAGAGTAAAAGGGTCTAAGTTTATAATTAGAATCACTGGCAAACCAGTCGACTTCAAACGGTCCCCAAATTGCATTCAGTTGTGCATAAATGGCGTCGGAAACCCCCCAACCGTCAGGGTCTGTTAATTTACTTAAAAAATCAGCTCGCTCGTTTTGGGATCGCGGAATCCATTCCATTTCTAAATGAACACAATTTTCAAAACAGAATCGGAAAATTTGCATTGCGAGCGACTGCAACTCGGCTTGCATGCTACCCTTAGACACCACACGGACTACATTCTGATTATCAGTGAACCATTTTATGCGTTTACCGTGTAAAAAGGGCAATGATCGAAGAACTCGTTCGACAGCGGCAAGCTCTTTCCACGTTGAGCTCTTGTCCCGTTCTACCGCGCTCCATGTGCCAACAGCGACAGAATTAAAATTTTGTACACAGTAGCCTCCATATCCTGTACCGCTAGCGTCAGAGAAAACGATTTTATTACACTTGGGTTCAAAATACAAATGCCGACTATTAATTGCAGATAAATTATTCGACCAGAATGACAGATTAAGTCTGCTGACGGGCGATACATTAACGGAATCACTCCAGGAGTGAGCCTGCAAAATATCGCACGACATAGATTTCGTTAGCAATTGTGCGATGCTACCAATGACTTGGGCCATAGAAATAATCTGACCTACAAAGCTGGCCAACTTTTTGACATGGACAGAATTCCGTCGCTTTATGTCTAGTTCAATTTCGGAAATTGCGTGCAAAGCCTTCGTTATCCTCCGTTCGGGTATGCTAAGGACACCTTGTGTTGTGTCTATAGTATAACCTAACCAGGTCAACGATTGGTGTGGCGTCCAAATGGATTTCTCGTGATTAATCAAAAACCCGCTGTTGACTAGATCGACCTGAATGCTGTGGGACATGGATAAAGCCGCTTCATATGTTAACCCTATTCCAAAGCCGTCATCCAGATACATTACCACCCTTATTCCCTCACCACGCCATTTTTTCACAAGAGGTCTGGTAACCTTTGTATACAAGTAGGGAGCTACACCCAGACCAAACGGAAGTACGGAAAATGTGTAATAAGTGGTACGATCGTTTTGCGTCCAAGAAAAACCAAGAAATTCAGTATGTGGTGGAAAAATATCGATGTGATGGTAAGCGGAGTGAATGTCAAATTTTATCATATAACCCTGTGGCTGTATGTACATAAGGGCAACTCTAATATCCTCATATTTGATCGAGTTCTTAAGAATATGCTGATTGACTTCCCTCAAATCTAATATTAGTCTCTTTTTACCGCTACTCTGCACCGATACAGTTAACGGGTTAACTACATGTGGTATATGGTCACACTCAACAATCAGTCTGTTTTGAAGCAATTCCGAAATGGCCTGTTTAACAAAATCGGAATTTTTCAATGCAGACTGATTATTGCGGTGGATTTTCCTTCCGGGACAAGAAACAAATGGGATTTTATAACCTTCCCTTATAATAGTGAGGATATTGTCATAACAGTTGATTGATTTCCAAAATTCAATATTGTCAAGTAATCTCCCTTTGACACTTTGGGACCCGGTCCTCTTCGCACTGTCATACTCACACCCTTCAGCCAAATCAGTGTCTATAGCAGTTAAATGTTCAGAATACTTATCTTTAACAAAGTTCCCCGAATTATTCGATGGCAGATCTGGTTCCTGCGTTGCTAGCGTCTTTGACGTTGAAGGGACAATTGCGTTTGTAGTGGTTGAAATCCCCACACTGGTAGCAGGCACCTCGGCCGACTCCTCGAAAACGAAAGGAGGAATCCTGGCTCCGATTCCCGAAATTTGACTTGTTGAAGCCACCGAACACAGGCTCACGAAAAGCAGCACTATCACTGGAACTAGCCATAGACGCGGACACAGTTGGGTTGGACTTGTTACCGGAAAACGCCTTTCCCTTTCCTGACTGGAATTTTCTCTTGCGTAACGCTCTGTTTTCGGCTTTGAGAATCTTGCTTTCATCATCCGAGTCACTAGCAAGTGGATTTGCCTCGTATTGACGTACGGTTTCCCAACCACCCGGGGAACTGTCAGCAATTTTAATAACCTTGTTGCGTTGTTTCAACTTGTCAATGCTCTCGTTCAAAAGCTCCTTTGAATACTCTGGTTTATTGTTTTCAATGCCCCATAGGATTTGCTTTAAGGCGTCACTCAAATCGGAGTTAAAAGAATACTGAATTTTGTGTCCAGCTTGCTTCCATTTAAAGTCAGCCGCACTTTTGAGCTTTTTAACCTCTGAAGCTACCGCGGACGTGGAACCTTGAATTTCCTCTTTTAACGTTTCAATTTTATTATGGACCAACTCTTCCAGATCACGCTTTTGGCTCTGAACAGCTTCCAAAATGTCTTTTAATGATGGTTCGGACATATTACACCGTGACAGTAACAAACACCACGACGAGCGACATGTACAGTGGGAACAATAAGAAAATTCGTGTTCACGGTCTGGCGGCCCCGTGCAGAATGAACTGGAAACATCTATACACCTGTCAATAGCTCCCTCTATACGTCGCATCGAATACACTGACAAGGGGAAACAAATTTCCAGCTAATTCACTGCGTTCAAGCGCAAGAAATTATATTTATTTAACCTGATGTTACAAATTAATTCTCAAATCAAGCTTGATAGAGAACCTTTCACTTTTCAAACCATTTTAAAATGTATTTATACTCTATCATAACTCAAGCCAGTCAGGTTTCGGATGGAGTGACTGAGTCAGGGAGGTCTGATTTTTACCGTAAAATACAAAATATGAATAACATGTTTTAGACCAATTGAACCAAATAATCCATGAAATTTTCCCTAGTCGTTTTTTGGTCTGTTGGCTGAAAATATCTTTCAACCCTTATGGCTAAGTCCAGCTTCAAATTTTAATATTGTCCTTTAATTTAACCCATAGACATGACTTGAGATTCGGTCCTGATTAACCCCTACTGGTCATTGCCAATCACTTAGGAACTCCTGAGCTCTGTTGCGTTATTTATTTTCAATCACAACTCAAGATCGACGTGTTTCAAGAAGCAATGGTGGAGTGGCTTTCTGGAAACACCAACCACAATTATAAATTATTAAAATAGAATATTTAAATGGTCTTTTTTAACCCTCTTAATACTTCAATGTGATTCCAAATGCCCTTGTTTAACTCACGACAGTAGAACGTTTTGTAAATTTTCTCTCATATTGCCCCTCTGTTCACAACAGCCATTTTTGAGATCCAACCAACTTCTTATTTCCCGTACGCCTTGCTTAGGACCCTAGATGCATTTTACAGCCTTTTAAATGGATTAGACAGGCGAACGGTGGCGATGAGGTTACAGTATTTTACTTCAAACTGAAAGATTCAGAGTTGCCAGGGAAGAGGCACAGTGACGCAGTGCACTTTTTAAATGGCTTGCTTTTAACCCTCTCAATAAAGCATTCTTAACCATTTACCCAACGTAACGGCGAAAAAATGGGTCAGCGTTATTCACAGAAATTCCCATTCAGTTTATATTTTTTTCATTTTTGCTTGAAAAACATAGGTTATAGACCTCATTGAAATGAGGTCATTTTTAAAGGGTTAATATGGAGTATTTAAAGGGAGTATTTTAACCCTCTCAAGATCTTAATATCGGTACAACAAATGTTATTATCATGCAAACCGAGAGTAATGTTAACCCTTTCCATTTTCACAATGTTGCTCTAAACACAGATGGGGGATCGAGGAGACCTCGGTATTTTGCCAATACCAATGAGCCTTCAGATAGGCTCTTGGGAGCCTTTAGGGCCTTTTGACGTTTATATTCCAACATTACTGATTCCTTTCACTTGCAATATATTTTTCAGAGGTACTATGTACCTTACCATCTTCTAGCTAATATGAATATTTGCTATCATCTACATATATGGCAGATGGTGAGTTGGCAGAGTCAATATTTTCGAAGTGGTTTATGCTCATACTTCAGCCTTGGTATGACCCATAGAGATCAGACTTACATCGAATGGGTTGAACTTGCCAGAGGTTCAAAATATGGTCCACCTTATTGCGGTCAACAGAGGTCATAAAGTGCGTATTTTTCAGAACTGTCAAAAATTGCATTTTATAATAACTGATGCATTCTTCAATGTAGATGTAGACATGGGACTACTCCGATTGAGTTAAAAATGCAGGCGGTTCAATATATGGAAATGTATTTTATAACACCTTAAAGCATTTTTAAAGTTTATAAATGTATTTCATCTCTCAAATTATTGGGCGGAGCCAAACTTGTCCATTTCTGATTCGTGTATCGAACCCTTTGAATGCTGATCACAAATATGCCTTTTCTGGTTTCTTATAAAAATTGTTCTGATTCCTGTATGAATATCTGTAAATACTGTTAACGAAAACCCATTTCTGATTTGTTAAAAAATATTTTAGTCCAGAAAATAAGCCTCCATAAATTCTTTTTTATATAGTTTATTCCTGATACTTTAACCCTTTTCACACAGACTTAAATTTACTGGTGGCAGTAAATTCTGTTTCTAAACTTCCGTTGTTTTTTCTCCACGATCTGATGCTCGAAACTATATTGTACAGTTAAAGAGGGTCGAAAGAGGCTTGTCTTGCGTTGTCCCCGCGCGCCTTCGACGCGTGAAACCATTTCATCTGTACTTTTGTTATTCGTCTCGTATGGATTTCCAATCACTGTCCTCTCGCGCGCTGAAATTTCTCATTCATTGATTCATTCAATTTTATGATGTTTATTGCGGTTTCTCGAAGTTCAATGTTTTTTCGAGTGCGTCACCATAGAAACCAATAAATATTGCGAGGTCCATAAGCGTACGAACATAAGTTAAAAGGGGAAATATGCATTAATAACAGTTTTAAAAGGAGGGGATATGTGTATTGGTATATTTTACTAATGTGTAACATTGTATCCACCTCAGATGAGCATTTCGATAATTGAGAGAATTTAAAGTATAATGCAACCCGTTCTTTTTGATAATTAAGAGGATTTAAAGTCTACAGCGAAACCTCTGCTTGTCAATTCGTCGATGTAATAACTAAATAATGAACAGAAGGGAAAGCAGCGGGTAATTAATTAGCTGTCAAATTAAGTTGTACTATTGCTTGCACAAATGGGTGGGGTAAAATTGTCTTTTCAATTTTTTCATTATTTATTTTCATGAACCACATATTCAACAGTCATCCCCATTTATCAGGTATAAGTGCCCATTTAATACACTGAAAGCTCGTTTAATCACATGTATAAAGAACAAAATTGAAACGTCATGAGCGAAGTAAAATTTTAATTACTTCATTACGCAACACTTTGTGCGGTCGCTTATTTGACGCAGTTATCAGGTGAAAAGACCTTAATTAACCCTGTGCTACCAAATGCCTCGCTATTCCCATACCTCGCCCCTCCTCTCAACACCCGGAAACGAACTGTTTGAAGACATCCCGTACCTCATTCTTCCCAGTCTATCCGATAACCATACTAACCCCCTTCTGTTGCCACCCAATTCCCACATATCCTTCATTCTTCCATCCTACTTCCCCTTTATATTTCCAGTGAATCTTATTTTGCCTCAGTTTCGGTTGAGACAAAAAGGTTGAGTCGTTGTTTCTTTCAGGTTTTATTTTTGCTTATTTAACCCAAGGAGAAAAATCAACAAAATACCGAAACTCTACAAAAGCCACTTTTTGAAACAAAAAGGCTTTCCGGCGAGTCCATGATATGGGCCTGTGTCGTGATGTTATATGTGCATGGTGCTATACAGGACAAGCAGCATTCCTTAAGGCTGTGGATCCCCCGCCCCCACCACCTCCCGCTTCTTTTTGTGTTCGACAATGTTTGTGAGTTTCGTTTTTTTCTCGACAACTGACACCACGTAGATTTTTCGGTTTACTGGAGAGCTCTAGACTTCCACCACCCCCACCTCAAAGGTGCCTTCAAGGTACTCTTCAAAATTGCATTCTGGAAAATGCTGAAAGTGGCTTTGGATGGCAATGACTGAGTGAATTTCCATGTGATTGCTCGAATAGTGAACATTGGACATTAATAAAATTTGATAAAACAGCCTTATTAGTCTGTGTGAAACACACAGACTATTGTTTTTGTACGGTTTCCTTTTCTTTTCTTTTTTAGTCTGTGTGAAACACACATACTATTGTTTTTGTACGGTTTCTTTTTCTTTCTTTCTTCTTCTTCTTCTTCTTCTTCTTCTTCTTCTGTCTTCTATGTTCTTCCTTGTCCGCACGATAACTCGAAAAGGAATCGTCCTATCTCGCTGATTTTTTGGCATACTGATAGACCGTCAGAAGTTCCCGGCCACCTACGTTTTTCAGGTCGCTAGAGCCACTGAGTATGGCGCAGTCGACCACAGGGTTTTCACAGCCTCCAATTTCCTGATACAGTAAATTCTCCCCAAGCAATAGGATGCTATGTTATTCACACTGGAGATAATGTAAACATCAGTGGAGTTGCTGTCAAAAAATGAAATGTAATCTTGTTATGATAATGGGATGCCTTGCAAGGAAATAAATTATAAATTATTCAGTTCAATGCTTTTAAGCCTCTCAAGACTTCAATGTGGATTGCACATATTTTATTTCAGGCAGAATAAAGTTAACCCTTTCCATAAAACTGCACTGAATAATTGTTGAAACCTATCGCAAAACTATTAGGATGCCGGTAACAATGTAATACTGACATGGTCGACTGTATTGTTAACTGTGTTAGTGCTATGACTGTTTAAAACTCATTTGTTAGAGGAGTTCTATAGTCTTTCACTGTGCTCGACTCGGTCTCACCGAGAGTGCAGAAACCTTTGGTGCCAAAGAGCTATTAAGAGAATGTCTCTGATGTGTGCTGGTCCATCCCTCCGGAGTGCAAAAGCAGGTACTGTCAGCTGAGAAACTTAATGTTTTTCGCTTTATTTTCTGTAACATTTAATTCTATGTGGAATGTGACACCTTTTCAGTGTGCCTTCCAAAGTAAGGGATTCTTAACCCTTTAGCCAACATAACGGCGAAAACCGGTCAACACTATTCACAGAAATGTCTACTCAGTTTTAATTACCTTTTCATTTTTGCTTGAAAAACATAGCTTATGACCCTTTACTGGGTTGAGCTCATTTTTTAAATGATTATTTATTCATTGGTGTTTAAGGTCACATATTTCTGCACAGTGGCTAATCATGACCACGACAGTTTTTCGGGTGGGGGAAGTCGGAGTACCCTGGAAGAACAACGAGCAACTGTCAGATCCCCCACATACTAACTCTGCACAAGCATTGGTTGAAGACGGGTGCACCATCGATGTGCAGTAGGCTTTAGTACATAGCGCCACCATGCACCCACGTGGGCTATGGGGTGGATGTCTTGTCCAAGTACAGAGTGCGGACCTCACGCCTTGCAGCCTGCACCTCTGCCAACTGTGCCACTGCGCCCCCATTTAGAGGATTAAAATGGAGTATTTAAAGGGAATATTTTAACCCTCTGAATATCTTAATATGGGGGCATTATTCAGAAAGACTAGGAAATGCATTTTATTACACCTGAATGCATTTCTAAAGTTTATGAATGTGTTTCATCACTCAAATTTGTGGGCAGAGCCACAAATGTCAATTTCTGATTCATGTATCAAACCCTTTGAATGCTGGTCACATATATGCCATTTCTGGTTTCTTATAAAAATGTTCTGATTCCTGTATGAATATCTGTAAAAACTGCTAACGAAAACCCATTTCTGATTTGTTCAAAAATATTTTACTACCGAAAAATAAGCCTCCATGAATTCTCTTTCATTATAGTTTATTCCTGATACTTTAACCCTTTTCACACAGACTGGTCGCGACAGGGGGGTGTCTCATCCCCCCCCCCCCCCCCCCCCCCAATATTTGTCAAAACCTCAATAGTTGGAAATTCGGAGGGCAAAAATATCAACAGTTAGAAATTTAAAAACTACTGAATATACGGTATAATTCACTAACAAACCTATTTTTCCGAGTGGAGGACCATAATAAGGAAATATTCCGACTACCGAGACTTTCGGGTGAAAATCGGGTCAAAGAATTCCGACTCCACGCGGCCTGAAGTCTGAATGACATCAATTAGAAGAGTCCATAATCACCATTTGGGGTAGACCAATCCACATTCTCAACGTGCAGCCTTTGGGCTGCACGTTGAAAATATCGATTGGTCTACCTTACAATTCACTGAGCAGCCATTCTACTTTTTAAATGTATGGTGTGTCATGATCCTGGAACGGAAAAGCGGTCTTACGGGTTCAAAGGGTTAATAAAAAAGTACTTGTTGTCATGTCAAGTGTCTGTGAAATGCTCTAGAAACACAAAACTCCCACTTTCCCAAAGGCGATGTTTCAAATGTGTCCGTCAGACAGGAGGCGTACGAGCCACTGGGGACAATTCGGGCAAAGCAAGATACTGAAAATTTGTATCCAACTCGAATTAAAAATGTTTCCCTACACAAAAATCACAGAATTTGGAACTAAAAATTAGCCTTATAACTATTACCAGAACCCATGAAAACGCATCTGAGCACATCAATTTTTCAAAATTTTCTAGGGTAGGACCCCAGATCCCCTGCTAAAGATTCGTGCCTTTGGCGCTCGCAGTTTCGCGCCTATCATCCTACGGTGCCCATGTGTCGGGATTCCCAGTTAGAGTTTCAAAGGGTCTAACACCCCCACCCCCCTTTAAAAGGCCTCTAGCTACTACGTCCCTGGGCCTCTCGTGTTCCAGGGATTACGCTTCGCAACTCGCTGTAGTCTCATTTCAGGGTTCATTTCCACCCAATGCAGTGTTCAAACTATCCATTCATGAGATCTTCGACTCGACAATTTTCTTTTGCTCAACGGCTTCAAACGACAAATCACGGAGGATATTTTTTGGAGCTTTGCAAGCTCATTTAGTTTCCCCGCTCACCTCTCATAGTGTCTGAATACTATTTCGCGACAGACTTCAACTTCGACTCAAGATCCGTCGCGTCGAATACGCTTACGTGGCCGTATATTACCTCCTTCCTGCCATGACCCTATCCTCTCAGTCGCTTACAGGATCAGGCTTTACAACTCGTTTTGACTCACGGATTCGATGTCGATACTGATAGGAGGGATGGGGTACTCCCCAATAAACTCACAATAAAAGAGGCAGTTTCCCCGATGGGAGTAGACCTCCCGACAGGAGGGGGTGGGGTCTAGCCCAACCCATCTCACACCATCACTGCAACTGAACATTTGCAGGATCGTTCAACAAAAACTGTTAGCAACATCATCAAATTTCTCCTGTGAAAAATGTTTTAAGATTTAACTGTCGATGGTTAACTGAAGTGGACAAACTACTGTCCACGCTATTCACTTCCTAACACGTCATCCGGAGACAGGATACATTGCAACTATCTGGCCGTATTCACTTCTTGGTGTAAAAGTACACCTTACCGCCATTCAGTTTCTCGCAATGACTCAACCCTCACAGTTATCTCATATGACGTACAAGACAGCATGAATTGAAAGTTTCAGTGAATATTTTCCTACAGGCGACTATTAGAACGTTTCTGTGAAAATAAAATGAATGAGCGGATCACTTTAATGTGAGCGTTCAAACATATTTGTTAAGTACACTCCCTTTGACTGATCGTGTGAATAATTTTTTTGGCAGGGAATTCAAATAAAAAACACGAATAATCGCTTCATTTATAAAGGCCCCAAAATGTCTCAAATAACCATCTATTTTTCTCTGGAGTATTCAACGAAGATATTGAATAGAATGCTTGAAAATATTTTCAAACGATTTCATTTTTGGGTTGCTAAATTAGTTTCGAATCACTCACGATTACCACTTTCAAGGCCGGTAACTCTTTTCAAGTATTTACTGCTCTTATTTATGAATTGGTGTTTATTTGGTACATAAGGTCCCATATTTCTGTATAATGGCTAATCGGGACCTCAACATCGATATAACGTGAAGTCCAGCCAGTCCGCGTTTGTACCTATGTTGCTCATTTTAGAGGACTTCCAACCCCACGCGCTGGTGGTCGAATTATATTTTACCAGTAAAATTGAGCTTGTTTACTGCAGAAAACAAACGCTGCTTCACTTCCGAGGTTTCTCACGGGGATTTTACTCTTGTTACACCCGATCGTAGTAATATATTTAATACAGTACGTAATATAGAAGACTCCATTTTTGAGCAAACACCGACCACAAGCCGCATCTCCTCAATGACCCTAGACTGGTAATCTTTATATTTTCTGTCTGTTTCAAAGCTGACAGTTCATGTATATGATCTTAAAGAGTACCTCGGTTGGAGGAAAGCACAGACACACGCGTGTACCTATACGTGTGTTGATGCGGATAGAGTGGTCTGGAAGATGAGGGTACATTCAGCTCGCTCAGAACTTCTAATATTTCGTTGTTTTCTGCGCCCACAGATGCGCGCCTTCTATTCAACTAAAATGCCACTACCGTATAAATGATATTAAAGTTGAAGCCCTGTTTGGGAACACGTTTTCGTGCTCAAGAAAGGGCATCGGAAGCAAGCGAGGATACTGAGACAAGGGTATCCAAAGGGCAATGGTATTAGTTAAGACCCGGCATCCACAACGCATCATAAATAGAGGATATGGAATGAGTGTTTTTTCTCATATAATATAAATGAAACAAGTCTAAGAATTTTCCGTTTTGGCAAGCCCAAACTGAAAATTCGGACAAGTTTCATAAATATTATATGAGAAAAACACTCATTTCCTATTCTATTTATCATATGACACACACACGCACAAATTAGCCACTTAGTATGACCTTTTAACCCATCACCTAACTTGAGTTGCAGATGACACTTGGAAAAAACATCCTCTTATAACTAAAAAAAATCTTTTTTTGCTTCCAAAACATAGGTTTTGACCCCTCATTAGAACGAGCTCGTCGAGCTCGTTCCAATGAGGGGTCATAACCTATGTTTTGGAAGCAAAAAGTGAAAATATAAAAAAAAATGAATGGCGTTTTTCTTGCGGGTAAAAGATTAATGCAATATAACCCATCCAAAATAGGACAGATAACGTAAAGTCTCCGAACTGAAATTATGCAAATGTAACCCAGTTGTATTTTGTTTAGCCAATCGAATTGTCCAGTTTTGAAATTGACCATTGAAAGCTCCCAACTCTAAGTATGCAAATTATGAAAATGTAGCCCAGTTTTATTTTGTTCAGCCAGTCAAATTGTCTCGTTTTGAAATTGACCAATGAAATTGAGGAAGGCTTTATTTATCACTGTTCAATATGAAAACAAAATATCAAATGTTTTAAAGTGCACAAAACGGACGTGTCATATGATAAATTGTAATATGAGACTGAATATATAGTATTGACATTACATATCTTGAGAGGAACAATGTGCCATCTGCAATGCTAAAACTCCAAACCTCCCCTCACATTGACATTGACAGTGAAGTTGCTGTTACTGATTATTACGTTTTAATGATTGCTATGTTTTGCAGTACATTTCAACAAGTGAAACATGAAGTTTCTTGCTGATAGCGTACCCCAAACACTTTCCCTCGTCCACGTGAAATATGCTTCCCACGAATGACACAAAAAAACACTATCATCCACATACAGTATTTGGGTTTAAAACAAGAACATTTGTCACTTCTTTTATCAATAAATGTTGACATGGGAAGGAGGAGACTGTCGGGGGCACTAAGATAGCAAATCGTTGGCATGCATACAACAGGCATGTTATTCAAAGCTATTGGAAGGCAACTTGGCTATAGTCATTCTGTCATCAGCAGATTTGTCCGAAAGAATCAACAAACCAACGATGCTAAGGATCGACCAAGGCCTGGACAGCCCCAAAATACCTCTCATCGAGATGATCGTAGTCTGGCACGCCTCGTTAGGCGTGAAGCCTTTGCTTCATTTGGGGTTTGAAAGGCCTGTGGCTCCTCAACGAGCGTGTGTGCAACAGAATTGTACGAAACCGTCTCAAAGCACTAGGTATGAGGTTCAGAAGGGTCATCAAGCGTCCAGCTCTGTCCGATCAGCGTCAAAGACGACGTTTGGAATCTCTGGACGTGGTGGACACCCCATTGGTCAGACGAGAGTAGGTTCATGCTTCACGTCACAGATAGTCGCATGAGAGCGTGAAGGAATAGAGATACTGCTTACTTGCCAAGGAACATCAGACCGACTGTTCCTTATGGGGGAGGCTCAGTAATGATCGGGAGATACTTCTCATGATTGTAAACTTGATATGGTGACTGTATGTGGGAATCTCAGTGGTTATCAGTACATCGGGGACATTCTCAATCCGGTTGTCGTGCATCATTTCGACAACCATCCGTTGGCTACTCGCCCTGCATTCATGGACGACAATGCAAGGCCACATCGTTCCTATGCTGTGAGAGGATTCCTTCAGAACAACACTATCACAACACTACCTTGGCCTACAATGAGCCCCGATTTGAATCCCTTAGAACACATCTGGGACTTACTTGGAGGTCGTGTGCAAGCACGGGATCCGCCTGTAACGAATTTGGCCGATTTATAAGATGCATTCATGAGGAGTAGCAGCTGTTGATGCTGGACAGTTTTAGAAGGCTCACTAGTAGCATTAAGGGGAGGGTTCAGGCTATCACCCCGGCACATGGCGGATGCACTCGCTACTGACGTCAGACACTGCTATTGTGTTCAGGAGATCACAAGTTACATATTTTGTCAGTAATTACCGGCATTGTTTCATCATGGACCGTTACACCATTATACTTGTTGAGAGAACATTTTTCCATCAAAAACAGATATGTGTGATTAGCGCCATTAAAATACTGCATATTTTCATCACTGTGTTGTCTTTCTTTCCTTTGTCAATAGACCATTCTTTCCGCAAACAATATCTTTCGGCCATCTGAAATATAGTATGAAAGTAGTGACAGTTTCTATTAACACCACTGCGAAAAACACAGGGAGTGTTTAATTAAGTTCCTGGTGTATCTTTGCTCAGTTAGAGGTTACGTCGACTTTGTTCGGACATACCGTATACATAATGCCGTGTGGTAGTGGATTACTAACTGTTAACGGAAGGTGTACAACACACAAGAGGGTCAAACGGCACCCAGAGACTGTCGGGCAGACATATAGGGTTTAGTTGGCTATTTGTTGGTAGAAATGGGGGTTAGGTGACTACCGCAATTTATGTGACTAGTCACATAGTTAAATGTAATTATTCTAGGGTGGGGTTTAGAGTTGGGGCGGGTGGGGGTTAGGGTCAGTAAAGGGTAAGGTTAGGGTTTGCTACAACCCCCCCCCCCCCCCCAAAAAAAAAAAATGTTCACCCCAAAAAGATGTTTTAATACAATGGACGTACATTTTAGTTAAAATAGACTAGGAATATATTGAATTTTCATTAGTCTAGGGTGGGGTTTTGAATTGGGGGGGGGGATAGGGTTAGTGTCAGCAAATGGTAGGGTCAGGGTTTGCTACCACCCCAAAAATTTTCTAAAAAATCACTTGTTTTAATATAATGGACATGCATTTTATTGTAGTCCCATAAAGATAGCCACGTAACTACCAATTGTTAGAACGTCCGTCTGAACCCAGGTGCGCTCTTAATTTGCACAATCGGCTTGATCCGTCCCCAAAGACGTCAGTGACCCAAACACTTTATTTACATGTGGGTAAATAAACGATAGTTCATTATTTCCAGAATTTACAATAACACGTTAGATCAACATTTAATAATCTTCTGGAGTCCAGATTGTCTCGTCGTAGGTACTGGCATCCCGGTTAAAGAGTGTAACTCAACGCGAGTTTTTGTTCTGACTGTCTCTCGTGATACCAGATCTGACGTTGTATTCGCTCGGCGTGTATCACAGTTCAAAATCGTCTGGCATATCGTCCCCTGCTTTCCAATGTGTTCTATGTGCCCTCAGGCACATAGAACACATTGGAATGCAGGGGGCGATATTTTCTTTGAATCAGCGCAATAAATGTTTGTCAATCGAGACTTGATTTGACGGGATATCTGATGACATTTAGGAAAATATCTGTATATCTTTATGAGCAAAGAGACACCACATTACGTCAACGTAACGTGCACGTAAACACAACGAAGAGTGCTCAAACAAACAGACCATAACAGCGTCGACTTCCTTACAGAATTAGTGAAGCATCGGGGAAAATCCGGTGCTTCATTATCTAAAATTTGGCGGATGGTGATTTTTCTTGCTCTGGTACCTTCTTGTTTTTGAAAGCCCTGATAGCGGCTTCTAGCACTCAACAAGTTAAAGGAGTTTTAATAGTGATGACCAGCCAACAATCCGAAAACGTCTGCTGAGCCTGGTTCAAACATATATCTTATCACCTCTATATTTCTGGTGACTCGCCTCTCTAAAGGGCCAGTGACTTTAGGTATTAAAAGGGATCGATTACGGTTCACTAAACATGTATATTGGAAAATAAAATACCACTGTTATTAAGTGCCCACAAATTACAATCTATTTTGCCCCCACGCCCACCCCCCCCCCCCCCCAAAAAAAAAAAAAACAGAAAAAAATTAAATATTGAACAAAGGGTTTTCGAAATCGAATCTTCGGACCCACACCGTCGCTTCGTTTTCTTGGTACACCTCGACTATTTGTCCAACTTCCTTCCGTAGACATGTTTATAAGATTTAAGTGTCGAGGGGCCGACTACTAACCACGATATTCACTTCCATGCACGTCATCCGAAAAACGGACACGCTGCAACTATTTTGCTGCACTCACTTCTGGATGTAAAAGGTAGATCTTATCGCCCTTCAGTTTCTCCTCAAAACAACGCAAATTTCCCCAACAAGCCAGCGACTCAACCATCACGGTTATCTCCCTTGATATACAAAACGGCATTATTTTAACGTTTCTTGAGAAAATAAAATGAGCGGATCACTTTAATGTGAGCGTTCAAACATATTTGTTAAGTACACTCCCTTAGACCGATCGTGTGAAAAATGTTTTTTGCAGGGAATTCTCATCAAAAACACACCAATAACCACTTGATTTCTAAAGGCCAAAATATCTCAAATAACCATCGATTTTTCTCTGCAATATTCAACCATGATATTGAATAGAATGCTTCAAAATATTTTCAAATGATTTATAATTACACCTGGTTGGGATGGGGGTGGGTTTATCAACAGACCATTTCGTTTTAAATTTTGTCCTCCCGGCCAAATGCATGGGTTATTAATTTGTCCTATTTCCAAGTGGCCGCTGTGCGGACACCATACGCCGATGCATGGTGACACTTGGTACTCATGTAGCAGGACGGGTTTGTTTCCTTTCGTAGAAATAATGATTTTCAGCTTGCGTGGGAGACAAATTTTAATCTAAATTGGCAGTCCAATTGCCCAATTCGTCGTTCGAAACACAACGACCGATTCTTTTTTCAATTTAAAGTTCCACATCAACCTGTAATTCCTACCACACCCACGGGCGTTCCACTTGAAATAAGTCATAACTTACCAACTGTCTTTTACACCGGGACGTAGCTAGAGGGTCTTCGATTTTATGGTGGGGGTGGGGGATCAGTTAATTTTCTAACTAGGGTTGGGGTCCCAGCACGACATACCGGCATGTCTGGAGGGTCGCAGGGCCATGTTTGGGGGAAAGTTCGAGTGGGGGTATATCCCTCTCGAGAGTGTGGGACGGGGGACCTCCCCCATATAAATGTTTTAATTTTTGAACCACTGAGATGGATTTTTAAGCTTCCCCTGGCTTATATCTAAAGCGTTAATCCACAAGAAAATTGCATTTTCCCAGGTAGGTCCATGGGTTTTCCCTTATACGACCAGGTTGCCCAAAGAATATAGACTAACAGCTATTCAGCCAATCCTTACTCCTTCCAACTGACTGCCAGTCAGTTGGAAGGAGTATGTATTGGCTGAATAGCTGTCAGTCTAAAGTCCCTGTGTAGCCTGGTCATTGAAAGGGAAATGGAACGATGAATTCGAAAAAAAGGACTGGTCAAGATTCGAGTCGGAATTTAGGAAAATTTAGTCAGTTGATTGGAATTGGGATTTGCGGAAAGAATGGTCTATTGGATTGGGGGGGGGGGGGGGTATCATCATTCTGCCCTGCTGTCACCGCATATTGCCCTACATATATATCACATTTTCAAGTGCTTTCAACAGTACATATCATATGATATCAGATTCCCTGTAGGGCAGGACACTCCACACAGGAAGATAAATGAATATATTCTAAACAGAATTGTTGATTTTTCAAGGGCACCCTGACCAGACGGAAGTTGTACAAGACCTTGATATATCAGGTGCTCGGGGTGCCCTAGCTGTTCAACTCTATTCTGTTAGGCAGAGCAACATTCTGGCAAATAAATCCTTGGCAGGGCGGTAGTTGCATGGGCCGCATACCGTGGTAATCGGGTAATTTGCCCAACTCGCTGCCCTGCGAATAGAAGATCTGAATATTTTTGTGCAACACCCACCCACCCCCATCCTCCCACACCCCCAAGATTTACGACCCTACCCCTATTCATTTGAGAAGTCGTTTTGTCTCTACTTCACTGTCGATATAGTGCATTCTTTGGAAAACTGATACAGATCATCAGTTAATGATTTTTTTTTAAAACGAACAAAAACAGAATAGTTTTCTTGTGCTGTCTCCCAAGCGTGAACAGGCGCTAAATGTTACTGAAGGCCCTTGTCATGGGTAACTGATAGGTAAATAATTTGGTCACAATGGTATTTGCGAAAAAGACAAAAAACAAAAGACTGAGGCGATTTTTTGGAGGATGTAAGGGTGTACCCCCGCGCCCCAATAATTTTCCAGTTTGGACATTTTCGTTAGGATTGGATCCCAAGATATTAATTATATCTATCTATTAATCATGTACTTTCTTAACCCTTTAAACTCGTAAGGCCGATTTTTCTGTCCAATGCATAATTTCGCCCCACTTTTGTCTTATTGTAAGAAGTCAATACACGGGGCATTGATGATACAATATGGCAGCAGACTGCAGTTATTATTTTATCATCCTGTATATTGATATTGGACTGACTTATCTCACTGTAAGTGTACACAAAGGCGATATAATTCCAGGAAACGAGGGTTCAAAGGGTTAAGACTTGGACGTGTGTCACATACACAGTCAAATCCTATTCGAGTGACCAATTTGGAGTGCAGCACGAAGGCTCAGTGGTTACGGCATTGAACTTCAAACCAAAAGGTCTACGGTTCGATCCCCGCCAAAGATAACTGCATTGTATCTATGGGCATGGCACTTTAATCCCGATTGCCAACATGGGGGGGGGGGGGGGGGCACGGTGGCGCTGTGTACTAAGGCGTACCGCACGTCATCGGTGCACTTGTCTTCAACCAACGCTAACCCTGATTGTGTGGAGTTATTACGTTGGGGGCATCAGGCAGTTGCTCGCTGCTGCTCGTTGGGTCTCTCCGGGTCCCTCGGCATCCTCCACCCGTAAAATTGTCCGACACAAGTGACACTGCCTGCCGAAAGTGTCGTTAAACCCCAATGATACATAAATAATTAAATTTGGAGTGATGTTAAATGTACAAGAAGTTACGCCACGGCCACTGCATATGTATTTCATTTATTCATTAATAAATTCCCAAGAAATATTGAACTATAATCCCACCTGACAAATATTCCTACTGAATCATCAAGGCATGCCTTCAACGAAGGCATGCCTTGACGATGTAGTTGGAATATTAGTCAGTCAGTCGGGACAAGAGCCCCACAGTCTTAAAAATCAGGTTACGCCCCCGCCCCGCCCCGCCCCCCCCCCCCCCCCGCCCCCCATCGGTCATCTTCGGGACGACCCTGCCTAACATACCGACTATTCACAAAAAATCGCATTTGTCACTCAGATTTTATGGATATAATTTTTTGTTCAATTTTTGACTGCAGACATACCTTCCATACTTATGGAGCGAACTCGTTCAGCTCGTTCCATTGAGGGATCATAAGCTCTGTATTTGAGGCAAAAAATAAATTTGTTCAGTTTTTTATTTGAGTAATGGTTTTGCAAGTGTGGTACGCCGATACCCATGGGTAACAAGTTAAATAAACGTGTATTGCTGGACAGTCAAATAAATAGCTCTACAATATTTATTTATATATTTATTTATGTTTAAGGTCACATGTTTATGCACAATGGCTAATCATGACCGTGACAGTTTTACGGGTGGAGGAAGCCGGAGTACCCGGAGAGAACCACCAAGCAACGACGAGCAGCTGCCAGCTCCCCAACATCGTAACTCCGCACTGCAGCACAGGCAGGGTTAGATTGGTTGAAGACATGAGTACCATCGACGTGCAGTACGCCTTAGTACACGGCGTCATCGTGCCGCCATATGGGCAATGGGGGTGAAGTGTCTTGCCCAAGGACACAACGCGGTTGCCGCAGGTGGGATTCGAACCGAGGACCTCTCGGCTTGCAGCTTGCACCTCTACCTACTGAGCCACCGCGCCCCCAATAGCTCTACAATCCGCACACCGTCGTAAATGCACTCTAAAATCAGATGGGTTAAAATCAATCCAAATCAGCTGGGTTGAGTGAATATGAACCCAATTGGCTTAATTTTTAATGCAACTGATTTTATAGTCTGTGTATTTCGATTGGCTGTGTGTTTGCATGTCTACTATTGGACAAACCATTGACACGTCTTTTGTCTCCAACCCTGGGACATTATTATTATTATTATTTATTGGTGTTTAAGGTCACATATTTATGCACAATGGCTAATCATGACCGTGATAGTTTTACGGGTGGAGGAAGCCGGAGTACCCGGAGAGAACCACCGAGCAACGACGAGCAGCTGCCAGCTCCCCAACATCGTAACTCCGCACTGCAGCACAGGCAGGGTTAGATTGGATGAAGACATGCGCACCATCGACGTGCAGTACGCCTTAGTAGACGGCGTCATCGTGCCCCCACACGGGAAATGGAGATGAAGTGTCTCGCCCAAGGACACAACGCGGTTGCCCCAGGAGGGATTCGAACCGAGGACAACCAGGGGACAATACAAAAAACTTTCGCAGTTGTATTTTTCAGAATACTATTTTCTATTTACTGAAATAAATAACTGATATGAACCATTAGCATTTTCATATCTTTTAAAATGCTAATGGTTCATTTCCTTCATTTATATCCACTTGTAGAAAATACAGTTCGGGAAAATCCAATTCGGGAAAATACAATTGTAAAAGCTTTGTAGTATAGGTCCTAGTTGTTGTCATTTATCGATCACTCGAGACGATAGTTGTCCAAATTGATGCTTTAACTGCAAATTTCATTATTGAAAACAAACCCACACTTTCATTAAACATGCATATCATAGTGGATTGAATTGACTTTTTTCGGTTCGAATCCTACCTGCGGCAACCACGTTGTGTCCATGGGCAAGACACTTCACCCCCATTGCTCACGTGGGGACATGGTGACGCTGTGTACTAAGGCGTACTGCACGTCGATAGTGCACCTGTGTTCAACCAATGCTAACCCTGATTGTGTGGACATCGTTTGTTGGGGAGCTGACAGTTGCTCGCCGTTGCTTGGTGGTTCTCTCCGGGTACTCTGGCTTCCTCCACCCGTACAACTGTCGTGGTCATGATTAGGCATTGTGCAGAAATATGTGACCTTAAACACCAATAAACAAATAATAAATAATATAAATGACTTTTTACTTAATGAAGCGTCCCCACTCAGTCCTATTCACAAACATCGTCATGCAGTATATATATTTTCTTCTGTTTTCGGCTCAAAAACATCACGTTTGGCCACTGACTGGGACGGCCTCGTAGAGGTCGTTCCAATGAGGTGATTGGATGGGCCATGAACTATACGTTTCTGAAGCAAAAACGGAACATTGTTCAGTAATTTGAGAACGCCTTACAGTTAAAACTAGAAGTCTTGTCACGAATTGTGCGCTTATCTAGGCTTAATTGCGCGTAGGAATTGCGCGCAATTGCCATATCGAATGCCATGATCTCAATATGTCAGTAAGCCTCCTTGGGGAAAGTACATGCACTACTGGTTATGTAAGGTTGATTTCATGTGTTTTGAATAACAATGTACGTTTAAGTACATTAGATGGTTTATTGCAGTGACAGGTTACAGTTACCTTTATTTCTTCTCCAGCAGATATCATGAGTGTATTGGTGTCCAAGAGTAAACAAAGCTAATATGAAAATACGTGGCACGTAATGGTGCACACCCAATATTGTTAATTTCGGTAAATATTGCAGGCCCTAAGCAAGATTTTTCAGGAAAGAGATGGTATATATCGCAGAAATAGCAGCAGTTATGTGAAATATAACAGTTTGCCAAAACGTGTTGTACAGCGACATGCAATAAACACAGAACCACACATGTATGTTCATATGTTAATGTAGCGACAAATATGGCAATCGGGAAGTTTTGAAAGATTGCGGAAGGATCAAACTTCAGACAAGCTATAGTAAAACAAACCTTCATTTTTAAACTGACAAAAGATCATAATTCAATGGCAAATAGGTTCATTAGGGTTTAACAACACTTTCAAAAACCAAGGCTATATTATAAGCGGGATTGTACGTCAATTTCAATAACTAAGGTTATTATATCACGTTGTTAGTTCCTAAGATCCTTCCCATCCTTCAATACCTAGTCGAGCAAAATAGTCGAACGTGGAGTCACTCGTTCAGGCAGTTACTCTATGGCTCATTTGTTCGATGGGATTCTGGTCGTTCGAGCAGTCTGAGATGGTTAGCAAGCCTGTACTAGTGTCAGTAAGGGTACAATGCCACAAGAGTGGAAGAAGACTGCGGGATTTGGTGACTACTGTAAAAGCTAATCATAGGACAGACGATGGCAATATTGGGAACATCAGTAACAGTGGTGTTGGAGATATGAAGAACATGGAGAGGTCTAGAACTGGGCAGATGCTAGGACCTAAATTAGCATCAGGTATATATAGTACTACATCATCATGCCATAGGTATCCTCCTATACCCCGATGAGCATTAAAAGCCGTAAAAGAAATCGCTCTTTCGATACTCAACTGCTCAATGGGATTTGAGTCGTTCGAGTAGTGACTTTTTCAGTAACTGATCAAAAGCTTATTTGCTCGATAAGATTCGAGTCTTCGGAATAATACCTAACCCTGCTTGATTGTATTTTGGGTTTGAGGATCATAGAGAGCTTCGTTATACACAGGGAAGGCAAAACAGAGACGCCAAGAGAAAATAGACTGTTGGGATAGGTAGAAATGGGACCAGTAAAAGGCAAAACAGGCCAAAAAATAGAAGGATAAACCACAGAATATATCGGGATAGATAAAATACCGAGACTATGGTGCACATCCGAAACAATAAAGTTACTCTTATACAAAGGAATGTGTCTATTGTTGGGCAAAAATAAGAATTCTAGGGGACAACAGATAGAAACCGAGTATTTAGTGGGAAATCCGCACTAGTAAAAGAACTGTTGGATTTATTTGGGTAATTTTACAAAGTATTCGAACAAATACAATTACTCACACCAGGAAACGCACCTTAAAGCACTGTATGCTACTCTTTTAAGCCCAAATATTGAGGAATCCGTGCCAAATAAAGTTGTTTTGATGGTTTAGAGAGATTGGCTGGATGTTTGTGGTAATTCGATATATTGTAGTTCACTTCAATTTATCCACATGAGACCCCTCATCATTCATTTAGCACTACGTGCTACTATTATAAGGCCTAGTTGTTTTTTTTTCTAAGTCCGTCTCGGTAGTTTTGGATTATTAAGAGGGATTGTCGGGTTGTTTGCTGTAATTAAAATTACTCCTATTCAATCGAACACACCCTCCGAACACACCCCTTTCCTACTAGAAGGTTTTGGGTCACATAGCAAGCATGTGCTACCATAAAAACCAAGATGGCGGCCCCAGATATACAAAACGGACGACGTACACTCGTCTCACCTCAACAAAACGCGCTGCGCATGCTCACTAGGACCACGTATCACTATGGGGATGTTGTCACAAGATGGCGCTCACGCAGGCTACTATGACAACCAAAAATGAAGTAACTGGGCCATGTGCCTATGACGTCACATGGGATCCGGCCAATGTTTGTCGATCGGGTACATGATCTACTACTAACATCAAGCCGAGAGATCCATGGTTCGATCCCCAGCAGGGGTAACTGCGTTGTGTCATTGGGCAAGGCACTTAATCACGATTGCTCAAGTGGGGGCACGGTGGCGCAGCCATGGGGGCGTTCTGGGGGCACATCCCCACCCCCCCTCCAAAAAAAAAAAATAATTCCGATCGGATCACCGATCCAATGTCGAGTTGTGACAGTACAAAAGTGGGTTTAATCATTACAATCTTATCATCCGGAAACCAATTGTTTACAATTTACTATGTGAAGGGTCACTGTGACCTTGACCTCTGACCTACTGATTCCAAAATAAATAGGGTTCTTTCTTGCAATAATGGCAACCTACCTATGAAGTTTCATGAACGTGTGTGGAACCGTTGTCAAATTATCATCTGGAAACCAGTTGTTTACGAGTTATTATGTTCAAGGTAACTGAGACCTTGACCTTTGACCTAGCGAGTCCAAGATAAATAGGTGTCTTCCAATCACCTAGACCAAACTACCTATGAAGTTTCATGAATGTGGCTTCAACCGTAGTCAAGTTAGCATCCGGAAACCAATTGTTTACAATTTACTGTTGAAGGTCACTGTGACCTTGACCTTTCACCTAAAAAATAAACACAAAATAAATAGGGTTCTTCATCTCACTGATGTCATCCTACCTATGAAGTGTCATGGACGTGGGTCGAACCATTATCAAGTTATCATCCGGAAACCAATTGTTTTGATTTACTATGTTCAGGGTCACTGTGACCTTGACCTTTGACCTAGTGAGTCCAAAATAATAGGGTTTTTCCTCTCATGAACGCCAACCATTACCTACGTATGAAGTTTCATGAATGTGAGTTTAACTATGGACAAGTTATTATCCGGAAACCAATTGTTTACAATTTACTATGTTCATGGTCACTGTGACCTTGACCTTTGGCCAAGCAAGTCCAAAATAAATAGGGTTCTTCCACTCACGATGCCAACCTACCTATGGAGTTTCATGACGTGGGTCGAACCATTATCAAGTTATCATTCGGAAACCAACTGTTTACACCCGCCCGCCATTCACCAAACTATAAGTCGAGCTTTGACTTCGTCACAACTTGACTAAACAAGAGGCCCCAAGGGGCTGTAATCGCACACCTGCCAAGTGGTTCAAAGAAGTATTTGGGGTCACATTCAGTTAAACATGGTTCATCAACACTACAAAGGAATGAAGTCATGAAAGGCAAATTTTATGGAAAAACACTAAGGAATCGATTTGAACAACCTAACATGTTCCCCATGCCAGCCCCACCCCGCCCATGGAGAGCCCAAATAATAAGCCAGGGACTCGAATTGAACAAACTTGAACCTGATCCCCCATGAGATGTTATATACCAAATACGAAAGAATTCTGTCCGGTGGATCTGAAGAAAAGGGTTTTAAAAGAAATGTCCCCACATTGCATTAAGTTAAACTTTGGGCTCAAGCAGGGAGCCAAAATATTTACCCAGGTAACCAATTTGCATAAAACTGAAACTGACCCACCGCAAGATGTTGCATACCAAACATGAATGGATTCTGACGGGTGAATCTGAAGAAAAAGATTTTTGAAGAAATTCCCACATATTTGCCATAGGCAGCCCAAATATAAACCCAGGGCCTCGATTTGAACAAACTTGAATCTGAACACAATTTAAACAGAGTCCAAGAATGAGTCTACATTAAGCAAGCCATCTCCATAGGCTACACTGTCAATCCTTGAGTCTCTCAGGAGTGACAAAAATAATCCGGGCACCATGCCTTTTCTTCGGTTGATCATAAAGTAAAATGTAGTACTCACCTATGAAGCCCCTTGATACAACCTATGTGCATTAATCTTAGTTACACACCTCTAGAGGGTACTGGATACAAAATTTTTAATTCTTCAGCAAAATGGCCAATTCCGGCTCCCATAGAGAGCCCAAATATTAACCCAGGCTCTTGATTTTGAACACAGTTGAATCTGACTTCCCTAGAGATGTTGTGTACCGAATATGAAAGCATTCTGACTGTTGGATGTGAAGAAGAGAAATTGTAAAGAAATTTCTTCGAATTGCACTAAGTTCAAATTTGGGCTACCATAGCGTGCCCAAATATTAACCTATGGATCCGATATGAACAAACTTCAATCTGACCCCCCCCCCCCCCCTAGAAATGTTGTATACCAAATGTGAAAGCATCATGACGAGTGGATCTGAAGAAGATTTTTGAAGAAATTCCCTCATATTGTACCAAGTTAAATTTCATGCTCCCATATGGAGCCCAAATATTAACCTAGGCACTCGAATTGAACAACCTGGAATCTGCCCCCCCCCCCCCCCCCCCCCCTGGAGATGTTGTATACCAAATATAAAAGCATTCCAACTGGTGGATCTGAAGAAGAAGATTTTTAAAGGAACTTACTCATATTGCGTTAAGTAAAAAATTGGGCTATCATAGTGAGCCCAAATATATACCTAGGGATCTGATTTGAACATACTTAAATCTGATCTCCTTAGAGATGCTGCATACCAAATATCAAAGCATTCTGACTGGTGGATCTGAAGAAGAATATTTTTTTAAATTACCCTCCATATTGAACAAAGATAAAATTTGGGCTTTTATTTGATGAGAAGACCAAAACATGGTGTTGATGGACGACGGATGGAGAGCGATGAGATTAGCTCAGCTTGACTTTATCAAGATGAGCTAAAAAAGCCAGTTTTCTAAGTTAAGGCACCTAGAGTCATTGGTATGGTACTGACAAAAACATAAAGCACTGCTTTTTCAACAGTATGACCAGTAGCATTGTTAAAATGCCTAAAAACATCCAATATTGATTCTGTGGTGCTGTGCTTGAGCAGCAAGTATCCATTAGGGCACTTTCACAACCTTAGATTTAATCCCCACAAACACACATTCTGATAAAAAGTGTGAAATTGTGGAAAATATGTCTCCAAGGAGGATGAATGAGATATTTGCTTAAAAAATTGTTTTTTTAGTGTTTTGAAAGTCTACACAGAAATAAAAAGTGACATACAATGGAAAGTTTTGTTAGAAGAGCCAGGACAAGATTGTCAAACAGAAGAAAAACCTCAATGGACCCTGAGTGCTGCAGTACCTAAGCAAATCATAGGAAACTGAGAGTGTATGAGATTGACTTTAGTTTCCAAAAACATACTGCACAGTCTTTCCAATTGTTTCTCATCAACTGAGGCTTTAGGATGGGTGGGTGGGTGGGTGGGTGGGGGACTTGATTCAAGGAGAGAACAGCATTTCACAGCTGTTACTGTAGTTTTGTGCTGTAACATGGGAAGAGTGACAACAATGCTCGATCTGAACAAAATTTGATCGCATCTCTTCAATAATGGGATTCAAATATCTTTGTCAAGTATTACCAACCCTTCAGAGAACTTTTTCCGACCCCAAAACAGGGGGTCGTGCATCAAATAAGAGGGAAAATTTAGTACTAGACTACTTTATTAGTACTAGACTACTTTATTGGTAGCTGTGCACAAATGTCATTCACTCACATTTGCAACTTTATTGTGTTATTCTTTCCACTGTACCCCACCCCCCAAATTTGTGTTCCAAAATACTCTTTCAATGAAGAAACTATTTTCTAACATTTGTTAACCCTTTACCAAATATAACGGTCAAAAGCTGTTCACAAGTATTGCAATTCCATGTTCATTATTTTCTCGTTTTTTTTGGTGTCAAACACATAGCTTATGATCCCTCATTGGAATGAGGTCATTTCAATAGTGCAAAAAGTGATGTTTTTGACACAAAAAATTAGTAGGTCAATAAGTGTGTGGGCAAGGGTAATCAGCTTTTCATGTTACATGTAAGTAAAGGGTTAACGGCATAATTCAGGCAAACATCTAAATGCCAGTAAATAAAAGTGCAATGTGGATTTTCTGGCTGTGGGTTTGAATGGTGATTTGGAAGGAGGTTGGAAGATTGGAACCCCCCCTCTGCCCCTGTACTATGATGGGGAACCATGGTTTAATTACATTTATTAATAATACATGTGTACATGTAGGGTAAAATGGGTTGCTATTTGGCATTTGCTGGGGGCTGTAGTGTGCCACTGGAGGCTACACTTGCCCAAGATGTGAATTTGCTTGCAATATATAGCCCTTATTGCTGATGATGACAAAACATACTTTTCAAAACAATAAAAAAGTATTGTAAGGTGTGTGGTACCCCAATGAATTTTTAAATGTGAAATAATCTCTCAAAATAATAATTAAATCAGGCTCAGAAGTCAAATTATGTATTTCCTTAATCAACCCCAATCCTATCAAAGATACATTTTACCTCTTTCATGTGACAAAAGAGTCATTTCTGCATGAGAATTCAACTTTTGGCTTCTACTGAGTTAAAAACATGGGAAATTTGTTCTTATAAAGAAAACTGTCCAAACTGTGTCAAATGGCTTAAAAACTGCTGTTGCCTCCAATACATTTTTCTACTCTGTTTTGCTCTGTTACCTAATGAGTAAGCTGAGAGGTAAGGAATTCATGTAGATTTTTTTTAAAACTAACCCAATCCCCAAATAAAACTAAAATCTGCTTCAGCATGTAATACTTTGAGGAAAAAAATGTCTCCTTTAACCATACAGCAAGACAAAGAGTGGTGTTCCAACCCCATGAAACAATATAAATGTCAATTTTGATTCAAAAATTGGGTTTGCAGGTATATAATTCACCAATATCAATAGACAGTACCATTTTGTCCTAACAACTGATGTCAAATTTTCTTCTACATACTGATGTGGCAAAATATAGCCTTGAAGGTGTCCCCCTAGTATGCCCCTTTTTATCAAAAACTAGGATAAAATTCATAAATTAATTGATGTTGACATCTAACAAACCTCTTGTGATATTAAATTTCCCATTTGTGATAATTTCTAAATCACATTCTGGCTTCTGAAGATATTTCACATTGCGTTTGATGAATGTTTTGCCATTCTTGTGAAAAAAGCCTCACTTTCTCAGTTAAGACACCTAGAGTCATTGGTATGGCACTGACACAACATTAAACACTGATTTTTTCCAACAGCATGACCAGCTGAGCACTGCTCCTGTGTTATAGCATAGTACTGTTAAAATGCCTAAAACCATCAAATATTGATTCTGTAGTGATGTGCATGTCCTGCAAGTACATGTTCCCACAAGAGCTCGTTTACAACCTTGGATTTAATCCTTACAGGCACCCATTCTGATAAAAAGAGTGAAATTAGGGAAAATACATGCTTGCCTAGTATCCAGTGAGGATGACTCAGATATTTGCTTCAGGAATGTAGTGCTCTTTAATGTTTAATATATTTGTGTATGTGTGTGTATGGGGGTGGAGTGTGTGTGTGTGGGGGGGGGGGGGGGGGGGCAATTGCCAGTAATTGAAAATGTAGAACTGTGCAAATGGAAACAACACAACACTTTGCATGATGGACAGACAGACATGCAATCACATATCTTGAAAGTGACAGTGTACATGTACATAGGAATGGTATGTTGGACAGACAGACATGTAATCACATATTTTGAAAGTGACATTCTACATGTACATAGGAATACTGACTAGCACCATTCACCGAAACTACCATTCAATGTTTATTATTTTTGCACCAAAAACATAGCTTATGACCCCTCATTGGAATGAGCTTATTCAGCTCAATCCAGTGGGGGTCATAACTATGTTTTTGACGCAAAAAATGAAAAGAAATTAGTTATTCAAAAGTGCTATCTTCTTTTCATGTAAGGTAAAGGGTTAACATCATAATATGGAGAAAGCTTCTATTAATCATTCACTCAATGTAATGGCCAAAACCGGCTAGCACCATTCACCAAAATTGCCATTTGATGTTAATATTTTTTTTGCATTTTTTGGCATCAAAAACATAGCTTATGCCCCCCTCATTGGAATGAGCTTGTTCAGCGAATACAAGTGAAGTATGGGTTTTCTGGCTAATTGTTTGGATGGTGATTTGGGAGAGGATTGGAATATAATTGGAATCCCCTCTATCATAAGTACAATGAGGGGAAACCATGGTTTCATTAGATGTGTTAATAGGGTAAAATAGGTGGTTACATGTGTACATGTATTTGTCATTTGCCAGAGGTTATAGTGTGCTTCTCAGTTCTGGATGCCACACTTGCTCAAGATGCATTTAACTGCATTATTGTTGGCAACATATGGCCTTTATTGCCGACTGTGACAAAAATATAACTTTTCCAAAATAAAACAGTATTATTCAGTCTGTGGTTCTCGAATGAACATTTAAAAGTGAAATATGTGTAATATCCAAAAAAATACAATTAAATCAGTGTTGGAAGCCAAAATACATGTACATTTACATGTACTTATTTCCTATAATCAAACCCAAACTTTCGAAGGGTAACCTACAAACTGACAAAAATCCTCCCCCCCCCCCCCCAATCATTTTCACACAATGCGCAAAAATCCCCCCCCCCCCCCCTCCATGTTTTTTTTTTCAGATGAACAGAAGTTACCCCCTCCATAATTTCTGGTGAACAAACATCTCCCCCCCCCCCCTAATTTTTTAGAAGTAGATTTGAAGCCATACAAAAATGTCCAAAGCTTTTTACCACTTGAGGCCGAGCACTTGTCGCTTCAATCAATGCTAACTTTGCCTGTGTGGAGTTAGCACGTTGGATAATTGCTCACTGTTGCCAGGTGGTTCTCTCAGTGCACTTTAGTTTCCTCCACCCATAAAACTGTCCGACACGAGGTGACACTGGCTGTTGAAAGTGTCCTTAAACTCTAATAAATAAATAACTGTGTTGATAAATAGTTATTGAGGCATGTTTTCTTGTAAATAGTGATGAGTGTGTATGTAATTTACAAATTAAATACATAAGTTTTTAAATCCTTTTGGACTGCCTTTTAATCTTTTGGTGTAAGAGGTCGGGAGGGGGATTTTTGTACTGCTCTTAAAATAATGTGGGAGAATGTGGTACTACTCAAAAACTGTGGGGGAAATTTTTGCTAAGTGTGTAAAAATGATTGGGGGGTATTTTTTGTAGGGGGGATTTTAACCTACATTCTAATCCTTCCAAAGATACATTTTATCTCTTTCATTTGATAAAAGAGTCATTTCTGCATGATAATTCACTGCTTTCTTTAAAAACTACCCCAATCCCAAAATAAAACTAAAATCTGCATCAGCAGACAATAGTTTGGGGGAAAATCTGTCTCATTTAACCATACTGCAAGAGAAAGAAGTGGTGTTCACCTCCCCCCCCCCCCCCTCCACTCCACACAAAACAAAATGAATGTCAATTTTGTTTTAAAAACTGGTGTTGCAGCTATATAAATCACCAATATCAATAGACAGTGCCATTTTATCCTAACATCTTATGTCAAATTTTCTTCTACATATTGATGTGGTAAAATATAGCCCTGAATGTGTCCCCTAGACCCCCAGCATACCCACTTTCATCAAAAATTATGATTTAATTCATAAATTAATTGATGTTGACACAAAACAAACCACTTATGATATTAAATTTCACATTTCTGATAGTTTTTAAATCACATTCTGGCTTCTTAAGATATTTCACATTGTGTTTGATGAATATTTTGCAATATTTGTAAAAAAAAAAATTTTTTTAAATCCCTCACATTTCTTAATTAAGGCACTATGAGTCATTGGTATAGTATGTCTCTGACAAAACATTACACATTGATGTTTTGAATTTTTTTCCAACTGCATGACAATGCAGGTCTCATAGCACCATTAAAATGCCTGAAAGTTTGAAACCATCAAATATTGATTCTGTAGTGGAGTGCCAAATATTATTTAGAGGTCGGTTCTGGGGAGGTTGGTATTTAGGCTTTTTAAAAGTTTTTTGCCATTTTTGGAGAAACATACTAAAGTCTAAATATCAGAATCTCCACCTCCAGATGTTGGTCAGACGAGGAGGGCGACATTGACAAGTTTGAAGATGAATTCAGTTCTATTCTGGTTGCAATGCCTAAAGCATCCAGGAATTAAAACACATGTTTACCAAAACACAGAGGAAGTAGGAAAACACGTCGGATCACAAAATTGGCTGGCCGCTACACTGTAATTAGGACAGTCTTAAACTGACAGTGTATTGTATCATGGTAAAATAGATGGACAGACTGGATCCAGTGATCTTGTGAAGAAAAATCTAGGAAATAAATGAATAGGTATCGCTGTTCGCGTGCATGTCTGTTTCTGTAAAATTTTACTACAACAACTGAACAAGACTGCATGCCCGTGTTTTGAGAACAAAGATGTCCCCAGACCTCACGTCAACATAACTTTAATTCATCCGAACTCCGGCTGTTTCTAAGGAAATCGCGCTAAGTTCCCCACAAATGAAAAAGGCCCACTAAAAGTGTCAATAAATCACTTGTTTTATTTTTTATTCGTTGTCAACAATTTGTGAAGTGTACGTTCTCAATTAAAATTGAAACTGGCTTTAAATCTGACGAAACCGGCAACGGACGGCATTGGCACTTCGAACTTTCAAACAATACCTAACTCGCCAACAACTACCTAACTTCGAAAGTCACTTCATTACTTGATTATTTATCATAGTTTCCAGCATTCTGCAACAATATATTTTACATAATGTCCTTTGAAAAGCCAAAACATTAAATATCCGTTACAATGATTCTGGGTTTTTTTGCTATGGGAGAGCACGCCGCCAGATGGCACCCCAAACTCTGTTGCATGGTATATAGAAAATTATAAAATCATGGATACGTACTTGGGTTACCTATGTGCGCCCACGCCACTGCGTGGGTGTGCACTATTATACTTATTGATAAACCAGACAAATTGAACAATTTAATCACTATCAAATTGATGCATGGGATAAAAGGGGTTACAGTGCAAGGTGTTTGTAAATATATTTATTCAACTACAATGTATGACTTTGCAGTGCATTCTACATAGGAAAATATCATAGATTCTTTCCAAACTACCACAGTAACACATACATCTTTATATTGGGAGACACTCTTTTGTCCTTCCATACTTCTTCTGGCGGACGTCTTCAAGTTGACCTTTGTTGAACTCCCCAAATCAAAACACAAACAAAAGAAAATGTCTGCCTTCAGTCAGTGAGCACTCCACTTATAACATTTGGTCTCAATCTTTATTACTTTCATGAATTAGGAAAAGATTTCTTTGAGTATGTACTTCAATGTTTATAGAATACGCTGTTATTTTATTTTGAGGTATTTCATTGTAAAAATTTTGTTCTCTTACTTATGCCAGGTGGTGCCATTTACACATGGCAACAGTTCCATGGCAAATTTCAGTTTCCACATGTTCTATGTTTCATTCCAAGCATTTTGGTATATAATTTATTGGGGTTATTCATTTTGTGCCTTTTTTGGACTTGAAAGAAATATTTGACGAAAGTTAGGTTGGACGTCCCCTTAACTGAAATGTCAAGGAATCTGGACATTGAATAAATTGTAAAACATGAAGTCGCGACAAATTGAAGTTTTAAAATGGTGTCGAAATAACGTCAGAAATACGTTTTAAATTGTTCTATCACGTTTGCGTTAAGTTGCGTGACAGCGGTAATTTTTTTATGTAAACAAGACGATCAAATCTATATGAAATTATTGTCTGGTTCCTGATCACATAAAGACCCATTTGTTTCGGTTCTTCTGCGTGTTTTTGTTCTATTTGGAAACAGATTTGGCGAGGATTTCTCTGAGAGGGGAGGGGTAATGTTGTACTGATGTGCAGTCTTATATGCACTGAGAATGAGGTATGTTATAACCTGTATGCTGTGTGGAAACTGATCATTTGTGACAGTGATAGGGATTGATTGTTTACTGAGATAATCATAAACAATTTCTGTTTACGTGGTAAACTATGATGTGGTAATCAAAACCTTGTAATGTCGGAAGCATAGATATAGACGATTGCCTCAGTGGCGTAGGGGATGGGCCCGCAGGGCCCGCATTGCGGGGGGGGGGGGGGGCGTCTTGTAGGACGTTCCAACGATGGACGAAAGAGGGAAATTTAGAGAGAGAGAGCGAGAGTGTGTACCAAATACACATAATTTCAAACTCTCACTTCCACACGACGTACTCTTTGTAGTCTATGTATTATTCTTTTAACCCTTTACCTAACGTAGCGGCCAAAACCGGCCAGCGCTATTCTCAAAAATCGCCAATTAATTTTCATTATTTTTTTCATTTTTTTGTCTCAAAAACATAGGTTATGACCCCTCGTTGGAACGAGCTCGTCAAAACCTATGTTTTTGAGACCAAAAAAAATGAAAAATATTAGTTATTATTTTTGCAAGTGTCGTCTGCTTTTAATGTCAGGTAAAGGGTTAAGTGAACGCTACATCATTGTAACTGATAGGGGTGAAACATGAACAATATATGTACATGATGCCTCTCAAGTCACACATGTTGGGCGTGCATGTGTGTATCGTTGGGTGGTGGGGGTGAAACTTAAAACATGTAATGAAAAAATCTACAGAGTCGTACTTTTAGAATCGACCTATAGGCTATACCTTCATTTAATTTATGGCGTATGTTCTACGTGAAATCCTGTATGCTGTGCACGGTAACAACACTAAATTTGCTCCCGTTTTAAAGGCAACCACCATTATGAAAGGGCCCCCGTCTCTATCTCGCGGGTGTGTGGGGGGGGGGGGGCACAAAATTTTCCGCTACGCCACTGGATTGCCTGAATTTGATTTTATACTTTTGTCACGGCCTTCATAGAGCTAGATATGCTTAACCCGTTACCCAACGTAACGGATAAACCCGGCCAGCGATATTCACAAAAATAGCCATTCAATTTTCATTATTTTTCAATTTTTGTCTCAAAAACATAGTCTAGGTCCCCTCATTGGAACGAGCTTGATGAGCTCGCTCCAATGAGGTGTCATAAGCTATGTTTTTCATGCAAAAAAATGAAAACAATTGGTTATCCATATGATTTTGTATGCAAGTGTCGTCTGCTTTTCGTGTTTGGTAATGGGTTAAAGTCGTTGGCATGTGATAACCAATGACGAGATATGACCGTCACGGTTTGTAAAGGGTTGAAAGTTCCAGCCTCTAGCCTTATTTATTTATTTAATGGTGTTTAAGGTCACAAACTTCTGCACAGTATCTAATCATGACCATGACAGTTTTACTGGTGGAGGAAGTCGGAGTACCCGGAGAGAACCACCGAGCAACGGCGAGCAACTGTCAGCTCCCCAACATACTAACTCCACACAAACAGGGTTAGCATTGGTTGAAAACAAGTGCACCATCGACGTACAGTACGCCTTAGTACACAGCGCCACCGTATCCCCACGTGGGCAATGGGGGTGAAGTGTCTTGCCCAAGGACACAACGCGGCTGCTGCAAGTGGGATTCCAACCGAGGACCTCTCGGCTTGCAGCCTGCACCTCTACCTACTGAGCCACTGCGCCCCACCTCTAGCCTTAATTAATTATTAGTTAGTGCCTGTGGTTCACGAAATAATTAACTTCTATTTATTACCATAAAACGTACATGTGTGAAAATTTCGAAATGCAAAGCGAGGTTGTAGTCGTAACGGGCAATGGTGTTGAATAGTGGTTGACAACCCCTCCCCCAACCCCGCCTCCCCCCAACCCCCGATACATCATCCAGTCCGGATCTTTTTGTCTGAACTGGAGTGATAGATATCGATTTATTCTTGTAAGTACGCATGCGTAAACTTTCTAATGAGACTATTTAATTATTTATTTATTTATTTATTTATTTATTGATGTTTAAAGTCACATACTTATGCACAATGGCTAATCATGACCGTGACAGTTTTAAGGGTGGAGGAAGCCGGAGTACCCGGAGAGAACCACCGAGCAACGACGAGCAGCTGCCAGCTCCCCAACATCGTAACTCCGCACTGCAGCACAGGCAGGGTTAGATTACTTGAAGACATGCGCACCATCGACGTGCAGTACGCCTTAGTACACGGCGTCATCGTGTCCACATGTGGACAATCGAGGGTTAAATGCCTTGCCCAAGGACACAACGCGGGGAGTCCGAATCGATCTCTCAGGCGGTCACCCATCCGAGGACTAACCGGGCTCGACGTTGCTTAACTTCGGTGATCTGACGAGAACCGGTTACCTCAACGTCACCGCGCCTCCTAATGAGACTATAAATGGGCAGCCATGGGACACCATTTGATCAGTTAGAGGGATGGCTGGGAGGGGGGGGGGGTGTGCATAACCAATTTAGAGTACGATACGTGTTAACTGAATAAGCTGCGTAACGACTACGATATGTATATATTCAGGGGCGGCGGAAGCTCGATAAAAGTAGAGGGGCATAAATTTACAATGCTACCATGGGTTCGACCCAATGTGAGAATATTTATTTATTTATTGGTGTTTAAGGTCACATACTTATGCACAGTGGCTAATCATGACCGTGACAGTTTTTACGGTGGAGGAAGCCGGAGTACCCGGAGAGATCCACCGAGCATCGACGAGCAAATGTCAGCTCCTCAACATTCTAGCTCTGTTCAAGCTCCGCCCAAGCAGGGTTACAGCGGTTGAAGACATCATGCACCACCGACGTTCAGTGCGCCTGTGTAAACGGCGTCATCTTGCCCCCATGTAGGCAACCGGGATAAAGTGCCTTGCTCAAGGACACAACGCTGGCCGTCTCAGACAGGGGTCGAACTCGAGGACTCTAGCATAGAAGTTCAACCGTCTACCTCTGAGCCACCCCGCTCCTACCCAGTGTGAGAAAGGTTACAATCGTATATCGATAATAGTAACATGACTTGCTATTATCTCTCGTTTAGATGAATATGCCATTGTGTGGTCACTGTTCTGTCCGTTTCTTCTACTTCAACCATCTTCCAACCCGAAGGCCAGCCTTCGGGATGGAAGATGGTTGAAGTCGAAGTTGAAGAAACGACCGAATCGACCGACCTTTGGCTAAATATTGTTTGGATTTTCAAATAATATTACAGGAATGCCTGTATATTGACACGTTTGAACGCGCCCATTTTAAACTCATTGTGTAACTGCGAAACATATCTGTGAAAAAAAAGTGGAGGCACAGGTTGCCCCTGGCTCCGCCGCCTCTGTATATTTTATTCATCCACAAAATTTCCAGGAAACAAGTCTTGAGCTTTTGTCCCATATTATTTGTCCTATTTTTTCGACGGACTAATATCCAGAATACTTCATCAAGGCATGGCTTCATAGAAGGCATTTTTCCTTCATAATATAGTTGGAATATTTAATCAGTCAGGACATGAACCATCCCAGTCGGGACAAACAAGTTTAACTCTCCCAGTTGATTGAGGTCTCTCTTCGCAACGCTCCTGGTAGCACTGTTGGGGGAGTTAAAGACAGCCCGGACTGATCAACAAAGGTTATTAATGTGCATTAACGGATACACATCCGTTCGTATTGAGAAAAAACATATAAAATACTTGATGGAATGGGGAACTCAGCGTTCCTTGCGTTCGTAAGAAAAGACTGCATCGCTTGAATCGACAAATAGCACTTCAGCAAGAACGGCCTTTTTTAAATCTCCCATGTACTGCAGAATCAAAAAAAATGTCATTAATGGTATTGCAAAGGGCATAGCGGTGAGCAGGTGGCTCGGTGGTTAGAACATTGTATTTCAATCCGAAAGGTCCATGGTTAGCTTTAACCGCGTCGAGTCCTTGGACAAGGCACTACATCCCGACTGTCCATGTGGGGACACGATGGCGCTGTGTACTAAGGCGTACTCCAACTCGATGGGTCACTTCCATTCAACTAATGCTAACTGTTTTTATGCAGCGTTAGTACGCTGTGGCCAGTCGGACAGTTGCTCGAACTGATGGGTGAAACATGAAACATACAAATTTGATTAAACGCCTATTTCTACATATACATATTCAATGGCGTTTTACAATATAAAAATAAAAATATGTGTGCATATTATAAAGACATAAATTCCCCCCCCCCCCCCCCCCTCTATAAATACTGCACGAAATACTCCACTTTGTTACATAAATGTATTCAAAACAGAGCAAAATAATGGTCAAAATAATATGTTTTCAATCGATGTTTGAAAGTGTCATTTGATGGACTGTTTCTAATGTCGACAGGTATATCATTCCACAGTTTTGGCCCTATTGTACTAAACCCTCTGTCAGAAAAAGTTTTCTTTTTATTAAACGGGATTGTGTAACAACCTACAGATGATTCTGACGATCGCAGAGATCTTATTGACGATTGAGGACATAAAAGGTTTGTCAGATACGACGGTGCTTTTCCTACAGAGCAATTGTACCTGTATGTGAGGATCTTAAAACCAATTCGTGCTCTGATTGGAAGCCAATGTAGTTCAAAAAGTGCTTGCTTAGAGCTATCAAAAATAGAGCGACCTAATACAAGTTTAGCACACATATTTTGGATACGTTGGAGCTTTGACAACTCGCTTTCAGAAATGCCGTACAAAATTACATTACAATAATAATCTAGATGGGAAATTACCAATAACAATACAAGAGTTTCAGTTGCATCTCTAGATAGGTATTTTCTTATGTTTCTGATTCTAAAATAGTTCATCATTGCAGTTTGACATTTTCGTTTCACATGCTCTTTAAAATTAAGAGTCTCGTCCAGAAATGCTCCCAAATACCTAACACATGTTGCTGATTGGATGAAGTCACCACATATATTGATTTATTTGGTGTTACATTTAGTCAGTTGTAATCGACTTCCAAATAAGATGAACTCCGTTTTTGCATTGTTCATTTTAAGTTTATTGTGGTTCATCCAAGTGTTTATTTGAACAGCACAGTCCTCTAGATCAGTAATATCACTGCTTCTGCTTCTGGATTTGGTTTGAATCGAGTGTTAGCGGTGTGGTCGTCTGCGAAACCATATTTTTGTGGGTGGTTCTCTCCGGGTAATCCGACCTCCTCCACCTCTCCAATAGGTCACTCACTCCCGCTGTCGAAATAGTCACTAAACCCCAATAAAGGTTGCTTCTTTTAATGTTGTCTCCTTGCTAGGATATTTTTCGTTCATCACAATTGTTGTATGTTGTTTGCATGCTTGCATGCTTGGATGTTTTGTGAGTTTAACGACACCTTAAACAGCTCAGGGGTATCTCGTGTCGGACAATTCAATTGTCGTGGAAAGCTGAAGTAGACGGAGAGAAACACCGAACAACTGTTCAGTAACTATCGCACTCTCCAATTTCCTGTCCCGGCACAAGGAGGGATAGCTCTAGTTGAAGGCAAACGCACCATCGACGTATGTCCTGTTTCTATCGCAATTCCGTTCCGTGACCAAGGAAACAACGCCCACTACGAGTCAAGTTCGAAACGGTCGACCTTTCAATCTGTGTCTGTTGCGCTAACCATTAACCACTACTCGCCATCCATCGTCGTCTCTCTAACAGTAATGATATTGTTTGATGACAATGATATATGCCATTTACAAGTCATTCTGATCTTTCATTCTATGAATTTATCACACTGGGCTAACAAATCTTGACCTAACCGGAAGTCATTCATAATAGTTAATGTAGGTGTGTTTAGGGTAGGAGTGAGTTATCACACACACCCTAGCTCCTCACTGTGACTTCACTGACCCTAATAACAACGATTTATCCCACGTGCATCCCCTTTTATCCATTAAAAACATGCAGGATGCATTGTATAATAGAAGCACACCACTTACTGACGAAACCTGTCTGTAACAGTGTTATACAGCTACAGAAATGGTAATGCAGCCTAAACGTAAAAATGGGCATCGTTTTTTTTCCTATAAAATTAATAAGAATATGATATTAAAAATGTGAAGAAATGTAAAAGCTTTTGAGAAGGCGTAGTCATTTTTGCAAACTTCAGAGTCACTTTCTGCATTTTTACCAAATGAAGACGACAGCTCTGTCGTCTGACTCGTAAGGTTAGAAGGTCGATTCGCCCCACCCTCTCCCAACCAGCTCCCTAAACTCGCCTTTCGAAAACTGAGAGAGAGAAAATTATGCTTATTATTATATCAAACAGGAATTGTTTCGCATACAGTACCAGCTGGAATAAGCTGTTCAAGTGCCAAAAGCAAATTTCCATCCCTGTTTTCTAGTTTAAGAATCCCAGGTGTCGACATCCTTTCTTGGAGAGCTCTCTCAACGCTTCCCAACGAAGGTTAATGAGGTTTAACCCTTTACCCAACGCAGACGATATCAAAATTTATTATTTTAAATATCATTTTTTAAATTTTTTCAAAAAAGTTCAACAAAACAATATCATGTGACCCCTCTTTGGCACGAGCTCGACGAGCTCGTTCCAAAGAGGGGTCACATGATATAATTTTGTTGAAACGTTTCGGAAAATAATATTTTTTTCAGCTGCTGAATTTGCATATTACGTGGGCGGATGTGGGCGATTCGTTGGGTAAAAGGTTAAATGATGTCGGGGTTGGGCATTATTTACAATGGGAAAGGCAACACAAACTGTCTACAATGTATTGCAGCTAGAATTTTAGCTCAACGCCATGACAATTTTTCATCAAAGTTCATAGCACAATGAAAACGGGTAGGTGTCACGAATAGCTCTCAATATAACTATTATACCTCATTCGTACAAAACGTCCATGTGAGATGGTCCTGGACCCCAAATAATGTCCCCTCCCCTTTTTTTCATTTCCCGGTGTGCCCTAACATTCCATGTTAGTTCGCCTTCATCACGATCACCTCATATGGGTGCGCGGTGGCTCATTAGGTAGCGGAGCGGGCTGCAAGCCGAGGGGGTCCTCGGTTCGAATCCCACCTGCGGCAACCGCGTTGTGTCCTTGGGCAAAACACTTCATCTCCATCCCGCGTGGGGGGCGCGGTGGCGTTGTGTAGTAAGACGTGCTGCACGTCGATGGTACACTTGTCTTCATCCAATGCTAACCCTGCGCTTGCGTGGAGTTAGTGTGTTGGGGAGCTGACAGTTCTCTCCAGGTACTCCGGCTTCCTCCACCCGTAAAACTGTCGCGGTCATGATTAGCCATTGTGCATAAATATGTGACCTTAAACACCAATAAATAAATAAATATATAATCACCTCATATCGGCCAGCGTAGCCTCGGATTTGGACGCATGTCGCACATTTTATGCTTTTTATACCATAACGGATGTGCCTGCAATAGGTTTGATACATCCACAAATAATTTGAATTACGTCTTTCGCATCACATATATGTTACAGTAATTATCGAAGTTCTCTTGTTCAGATGATAATGATCTGGTCCAAACATCCCACAAAATAGCTTAGTTACTTTATTTATCCCAGGTTGTACAATCAACTATTTTTCTCAATGGTATTTGATCAGGGAATTCTTTGATTTCGTTTGCAAAAGTAAACCTAGTATTTCACAGCCTGCGATGTTTTGAGTTATTGATTGGTGCAGACGGGGGCGCCGAACGCATACCTCAGTGCAGGGTGTCAGGCACCATGAAAAGGGCATTTACTCGCACCAGCATGTATATATAGAAGCATGCATATTCTCGAAGGCTGAAGGCCTGAGATGGAAAGTTTGAGAGGCGACACCTTCTCCCAAACTCCCTCACCTCCCCATTGAATTTTGAAAGCTCCCAGAACGGATCTGTGGTGTATTTTAACTTTACCTCGACAATAGCTCATTGAGAAAAAAATGAGTGACGAACCTGGAAAGGGCATTGTCTGTCGCCTCTCGTCCTCGTGGTCCGAAGGAAGAGAGGGCAGCTGCCCTCATGCTTCCGGCGTACCTGGTTACAGAAATAGTTGATGTGACAACCATTCCATTTTAGGAATGGGCGATAATTTCTTTAGGAATATGCGCAAATGGAAATGCCAATGGGCAAAGCCCCTTGCGACTCTCGTGATAATGTTTAGGTCCTTAGGTGATATTTTGCGGGTGGATGATATAACTACCGAGAGTGGCACGTGACTGGTGGTGTGGGTGTGGTGGGGGGGGGGGAGAGAGAGAGAGAGAGAGAGAGAGAGAGAGAGAGAATAGTCATAGAAGGGCACACAGATACTGATAATTATCAATAACATGGTACTATCTTTGAGACTAACGCTCCTCCACACTGAGACCAATTCATACTCGTTTATGCCAGTTTAACAAATTTCCAACAATAAGATTTCAGCCCAGTGGGGAAAAGTGATACATTTGGGGTCAATAATGTGCACTTTTCACGACACAAGATGTCATAGAAGATATTGATTATGTGTGTGTGTGGGGGGGGGGGGGGGGGGGGGGGTCTGTTTATTAATACATGATTTCATAACCATTCGGTATTGGTTCAGAGAAAGCCAAGGTGCAAATGATAGACGTTTTGCAGGTGTACCCAATTACGTGAATGAGGTGTACTGAGGAAAACCAAGGTGCAATCAGTGGCGTAGCGTAACATCTTGTGTCCCCCCGCGAGATAGAGACGGGGGCCCTTTCATAACGGTGCTTGCCTTTAAAACGGGGGCAAATTTAGTGTTGTTACCGTGCACAGCATACAGGATTTTACGTAGTACATACGCCATAAATTAAATGAAGGTTTTGCCTATAGGATCGATTCTAAAAGTAAGTAGATTGTTTCATTACATGTTTTAAGTTTCACCTCCACCATCCAACGATACACACATGCACGCCCAACATGTGTGACTTGAGAGACACCATGTATGTATATTGTTCATTTCTCACCCCTATCAGTTACAATGATGTAGCGTTCACTTAAAAGAATAAGACATAGACTACAAAGAGTATGTCGCGTGGAAGTGAGAGTTTGAAATAATGAAATTATGTGTATTTGGTACACTGTGGACTGTGCAACAGTCACACAGGTAAACATATCAATACATACACAACCTGGCACCGTCCTCTACTCTTTTTTACTATATATCTCTCTCTCTCTCTCTCTTTCCCTCTTTCTTCCAGCTTTGGGACGTCCTTCAAGTTTTGGGCCCGGGGCCCCCCTTCTAGCCGGGGCTCCCCGCAATGCGGGCCCTGCGGGCCCATCTCCTACGCCACTGGGTGCAATCCTCCGACTGGACGCCCCCACCCCCACAATATTTATTTCCAATATCAAGCGAAAACAAATCACATTGATATTTTTTATATAGATAAGAAGGAAAACTATTCAGTAGGGAGCTAGAAGCTAATACAAAGCTGTCTCCATTGAGTAATAATATTGCATTTGGTAATATCAACAGTACAGAGGAGTTTAATATTTTGCCATTGGTTGGTAAATATATTTTTTCATCTGAATTAAACGTAGTAGAGTAAGAATACACTATGGAATATGCAGAAGAAGAGTAGGAGTTAGACAGTGTAGCTATGAAGAGAAGAGGCACAGAATATTCAGTGCTTAACCCTTTAGCCAACGTAACGGCCAAAGCCGGCCAGCGCTATTCTAAAAAATCGCCAATTAATTTTCATTATTTTTTCATTTTTTGTCTCAAAAACATAGGTTATGACCCCTCATTGGAACGAGCTCGACGAGCTCGTTTCAATGAGGGATCATAACCTATGTTTTGGAGACAAAAATGAAAAAAAAATAGTTATTCAAGAATTTTTTTTGAAAGTGTCGTCTACTTTTCATGTTAGGTAAAGGGTTAACTGGTCTGCTGGTGCACATCGAAATTTCTGAGAGTAGTGAGTGAGTTGGTGAGTTGGTGGGGAGGGTGGATTGTCAGTCAAACCGTTTGGTTAGAAGAATAAATTCGTGAACCGTATTGAAAATAGACTTGTTGATTTCAGAAATCTGGTGTTCACTAACGTACAGTAAGATATCAGTGTTACTGTAATGTTGTATGGTGCCAAGGGTTTGTGGTCATATCGTTGTGTATCCGTTACAATGGAACACGTAATGATCTACCTTTTCACGTTCGCCACAGCTGCATAAGAATGAATCCACGAGATAGTTGTTGAATAGGTCGTTGTTCATTCCACTGCAGCCGAGGGGCAGACGACAGTGAACTTGGCGCGAAGTTTCTCCTTAAAAATAAGAGGAAGCAGTGCGAGTAGTATGTCTTGGGTTTTTCACCCCCAGTTTGGGGGATTTCATCGGGGGATCTCATGAGCGGTCATAGTCACGTGGCCCAGTGGCGCCATGTTGTGGTGTAATGGTAACCCGCGTGAGCGGCCATGTTGTGACGTAATCAACATAACGATACGTGGTGTAAGTGCGCATGCGCAGCGCGTGTTGTTAGGGTGCTACGTGTTTCCGTCGTCCATTTTGTATACTGTATGCCGCCATCTTGGTTTCTATGGTAGCACGTGGTTGCTGTGTTACCCAAAGGCGTCTAATAGGACAGGGGTTTGTTCGGAGAGTATGTTCCTTTGTACAAGAGTAATTTACCGATTCAAAGAATTACCTAATCAACCCGACAAGTTGTACTAGTAGTAGAAGAGCCTATCATGTGGAACAGCTTTGTTTATTGTTACTATACAGGGACCGACCTGGGCATGCGCCAGTGCGTATTTGGTTCTGAAACATCAGGACCTGGCTCTTAAATCTCAGAAATATGCTTCTCAGTTGGCGCGTAACTTCTCAGATCATATTTTGATATTCTTTCGATGGATAATCGAGAGAGACACTCTTACATGTATTATATATATGATTATCATTTATCATTGTTGCAGAGTGCTTAAGTTAATACTTCAAGTCTTAATTACCAAGCATTAATCTTCACTGTGGTTTCTGATCAAGTCTTGGCTGCCTAAATAGGCAGCCAAGACTTGATCAGAAACCACAGTGAAGATTAATGTTTGCTACAGTGTACTAAACGAAAATGATGAGAGCTATTACATACTTGCAGTGTGTGTTACAAACAGCAGTGTGACTCCGTAAATTGAAATCTGGCGCATGAATTGAAAAAATAGGCTCCGAGGCTAGAGCGTATTTTAAATAGTCCTAATCGGTCCCTGCTATATTTAGCTTTTTATGGTCTGTTCTTGTTAGTTCTGACATATTACGAGTACTCTTATTGTTTCATTTATTTAGATCACCGAATCAGTTTACTTTACTGGGGCTAACTAACCAATGAGATTGATTCATCTCCCGTAATCTTTATGCAGAGTTATCTACCTTATTACAACGAAGGCATATACAATTCTCATCACGTATGTATCCAATGGCCACGTCCCATGAATTCCTTTTTGAAAAACGTCTCTGCTTATGGAATCGCTTTTTCATCGTATAAGACCATGAGTGCCATGAGAAAATCCCTTAATGAGGTCTAATTTACAACCCCTCTTAGCCTCATTTCGTTTGACGCCATGAGGACCATGAAAAAATCCTTCAATGAGGTCTAATGTACTATCCCTCTTAGCCTCAACTCGGTATTTTAAAAACCATATTCCGTGGCACCCCAATTTCAGCACCCCTTTTTGGAAAACATCTGGCTTTCGGCACCCTTTTAAGTCGTATGAAGCCATGAGGGCTAAGAGAAAAGCCCTCAATGAGGTATAATTTACTATTCCTCTTAACCTCATTTCGTTTGAGGTCATGAGGGCCATGAACAAATCCCTCAATGAGGTAAAATTTACTATCCCTCTCAGCCTCATCTCGGTATTTAACAGCTATATCCCGTGACACCCCAATTTCAGCACACGTTTTGGAAAACGTCTGGCCTTTGGCACCCCTTTTTAGACGTACGAGGCCACGAGGACTATGAGATAAACCCTCAATGAGGTATAATTTACTATCCCTCTAAGCCTCATTTCGTTTGAGGTCATGAGGGCCATGCAAAAATCCCTGGTTGTATGAGGTCATGAGGGCTATAAGAAAATCCCTCAATGAGGTCTAATTTACTATCCCTCTTAGCCTCATTTCAGGAAAAAGGTGTGCTGAAGGCCATGCACTTTCCAAAAAGGGATTCCAAAAAGGGATTCCATAAGTGGGATTCCATTAGTAGGATTACAATCTCCTATACAGATAGTCTTACCAATGGCTTCCATCTTATCTGCAAAGCACCAAGTCCACTACTTGTCTGTGGTCTATCTGTCCTACGATTTGCCTCTTTTGTAGTCGCCCAATACTACAATCTACCATCCTTGCATTCTTCTACCATTACTATTGTCTACCGTTATTCTGTCCCATATCTCATCCATTAATATTGACTTGTAACACTGCTTCCTTGCTATACCTTCCCTCAGGCCTTCAAAATGTTCAATCAGATTGCTTCCATTTTCCCCATTATGTGCCATTTTAACCCTTTACCTAACGAATCGGCCGCATCCCCCCGTAATATGCAAATTCAGCAGTTGAAAAAATATTAATTTTCAGAAAATTACAACAAAACTATATCATGTGACCCCTCATTGGAACGAGCTCGTCGAGCTCGTTCCAATGAGGGGTCACATGATATGGTTTTGTTGAAATATTTTGAAACTTCTGAAAAAATAATATTTAAAATCCTAAATTTTGATATCGTCCGTGGTGGGTAAAGGGTTAAAGAGAGTTCAATGTAAAACGTCTAAATAAGACATTCCGTAAGTGGGATTCCTAGCCGACTCCGTCAAAACACGGAATCCAAATTTTACGGAGTCGGGTACGTGTCCATGCTTTTCCTCTGATTTCGGTAAGATGGGCTGATCATGTTCCTCAGTTATTGAATGAAAACCCCAGATGTTTGTGATGAAAGACTTCCTTGATTACTGTGGAGAACATTTTTAAGGAAGGATGTTTTATTTCTCTATTTTTCCTTGAGATTAGTAATGTTTCTGTGGATTGACATTAACAAGCCACTTGTTAGCCCACGATTCGATTCGTCTTACATCCAATGGCGTAGCGGAAACTCTTATGCCCCTCCCCCCCCCCCCCCGCGAGATAGAGAGGGGGCCCTTTCATAATGGTGGTTGCCTTTAAAACGGGACCAAATTTAGTGTTGTTACCGTGCACAGCATACAGGATTTCACGTAGTACATACGCTATAAATTAAATGAAGGTATAGCCTACAGGATCGATTCTAAAAGTACGACTCTGTAGATTTTTTCGTTACATGTTTGAAGTTTCACCCCCACCAGTCAACGATACACACATGCACGCCCAACATGTGTGACTTGAGAGGTATCTCGACGAGCTCGTTCCAACGAGGGGTCATAACCTATGTTTTTGAGACAAAAAATGAAAAAAATAATGAAAATTAATTGGCGATTTTTGAGAATAGCGCTGGCCGTTTTTTGCCGTTACGTTAGGTAAAGGGTTAAAAGAATAATACATAGACTACAAAGAGTACGTCGTGTGGAAGTGAGAGTTTGAAATTATGTGTATTTGGTACACAGTCTCTCTCTCTCTCTCTCTCTCTCTCTCTCTCTCTCTCTCTCTCTCTCTCTCTCTCTCTCTCTCTCTCCCTCATTCTTCCAGCGTTGGGACGTCGTTCAAGACGGGTGCCCCTTCTAGCCGCCCCCCCCCCCCGCAATGTGGGCCCCATGGGCCCATCCCCTACTCCACTGCTTACATCATTACGTAATATGTCTGCAGCAGCATTTGGGTCTTCAACCAATAAGGATAATGAGGTCTCATCAGCAAACAGTCGTATACTACTAGCGATATTGTCTACAATGTCATTTTGTTCATTTAGCAAGTAAACCTTTCCATGACATCGAGTCGTGAAATAATTAATGAATGTAAATGAAATTCATGTAAATACACCTTACTTTTTCATTTATTCCCCTTGACGTAAGATTGTATTGCATTGCACATCAAGGGAGATAAATAAAGCTTGATTTTCTAAATAGACGGAATCACTAACTCCTCCTCCTTTATTCTATAAATTGTACCAACAAGGCCGGGGAGAGGAAATTCAGGCCCATGGGTTAATTCTGCGACGCCCACCGCTTTCAAGAGTGTCGGGATACTGATGCATGGCGTGCGATTACAGGGGGATTTGGGTGTGAGGAGAAAAGAAAATCCCCGCCCCGAAGAACAGTTTTTAAATGGAGACTTTTGGTGGCTTTTGGGATAAAAAATCACGTTATTTTTTGGCCGTCAAAATGATGTTTTTAGCAGCATGTATTAGATTTTCAAGTTCATCAGTGAGTATCCAGTGGCCTGGAGTTATAGCCTTTGACTGCACAATTCGTGAAATGATAGCTATCTTACGTTAAGTTGATTTTATAAAGTTATGACTTCAAGATTCACGCAGTTCAAAATTTCAACCGTTGGTCAAGTGCCCAGTCACGATACAGCCCCCTTATTAACTACTGGCACAGGGGACAGAACCTTAGGGGATCCAAACAAGGCCTGAGAGCCCGTATTTTAACTTTTTGGTTTGGTTAAAGGACGCGCCATACCAAACAATTTAAAAAAATGCTGACTGAACCCCTGAACCAAACACGGGCCTTCAAAGATTCGGGCCACGGGGTTACTACCCCCCCCCCCCCCCTCTCTCTCTCTCTCTCTCTCTCTCTCTCTCTCTCTCTCTCTCTCTCTCTCTCTCTCTCTCTCTCTCTCTCTCTCTTTCTCTACCTCTATCTCACTCTATCTCTCTCTCTCCTCGGCCCTGTGTACCAATCCCGATTCTAGTTTAGGATTAACTTCCTGGTTTCTCAGCATGTTTTACTTTTTACTTTTATATATTTATCTCCGCTTGTAGCTCTGATCTGGGTGGAACGGTAGTCAAGTGGACATGTGATTCGCTATCGTGAAATGAGCTGTTGATTCATCCAAACCACCCGTGTCCGAGTTTGTCACTTCAACAGCGCTAACGTGTGGTGATTTGAGTCGGTGGCTTGGACAGGACGAGTCTACCGACTGTACTAACATCCGGAGCGATGATTTCTGCGACTTTGTGGTCACATCTCCAGCTGAATCCCTCAAATACTCTACAACGTGCCTGTAGACAGAATAAGGCTAGTCAAACTTAATCTCCGCTCACCCCACAGCGCCACTACGTTAACTGTAAAGATAAATAAAAGTTAGTGCACCCAGTGTTCTTTCTTATTATGAACTACAATAATGTGTACTATTCTATGCAGCAACCAACACGTGTATATAAACAGTGCAAACTCATTTTAACTTATGTCCATCACTACACCTTCAGATTCATCGATGTTCTGGGCCCTGGTGACCCAAATCACTTTGAAGAGATTGGGGCAGTGGCGTAAGGGACGGGCGCGCAAGGTCCGCATTGCGGGGATCCCCGGCTAGAAGGGGTTCCCCCGTCTTGAAGGACGTCCCAACGCTGGAAGAAAGAGGGAAATGGAGAGAGAGAGAGAGAGGAGAGAGAGAGAGAGAGAGAGAGAGAGAGAGAGAGAGAGACTGTGTACCAAATACACGTAATTTCAAACTCTCACTTCCACACGACGTACTCTTTGTAGTCTATGTATTATTCTTTTAACCCTTTACCTAACGCAACGGCCAAAACCGACCAGCGCTATTCTCAAAAAATCGCCAATTAATTTTCATTATTTTTTTCATTTTTTGTCTCAGAAACATAGGCTCGTTCCAACGAGGGACCATAACCTATGTTTTTGAGACAAAAAATGAAAAAAATTAGTTATTCAAGAATTATTTTTGCAAGTGTCGTCTGCTTTTCAGGTTAGGTAGAGGGTTAAGTGAACGCTACATCATTGTAACTGATAGGGGTGAGAAATGAACAACAGACATACATGGTTCCTCTCTAGTCACACATGTTGGGCGTGCATGTGTGTATCATTGGATGGTGGGGGTGAAATTTAAAACATGTAATGAAAAAATCTACAGAGTCGTACTTTTAGAATCGATCCTATAGGCTATACCTTCATTTAATTTATGGCGTATGTACTACGTGAAATCCTGTATGCTGTGCACGGTAACAACACTAAATTTGGTCCCGTTTTAAAGGCAACCACCATTATGAAAGGGCCCCCGTCTCTATCTGGCGGGGGGGGGGGGGGGGGGGGGGCACAAAATGTTCCGCTTCAATACTGGATTGGGGTCTGTGTTCTCATATAAGATATCAGTCGTACACGTGGTACAACCAGGGGCTAAGAGTCCGCTTTTCGATGTGTGTGTGTGTGTGTGTGTGTGTGTGTGTGTGTGTGTGTGAGTACGTGCGTGCGTGCGTGCGTGCGTGTGTGTGCGTGCGTGCGTGCGTGCGTGTGTGGTGTGTACGTGCGTGCGTGTGGGGAGGAAACCATGCATGTTTTCTCGATCATGACATGAGTTTTTCCGACAATTTACCTACACTTCTCGACGAGCAATTCAGACAAAATTCTACAATCACCGAGAGAGCCACAACAATCGACGACATTGTGGAAATAATGCCACGGCTTTTTACACGCAAATGTCGATTGCAGTGGCAACACATACCCCGATCTTATATTCTTGAAATATGTGCGTATTAAATTAATTCTATTTTTTTCACTTTCAGCTCTCTAGAGATGCGGGATTTTTACCGGGTATAAACCAAGTACAAAACATCTCACAGTATTTAAACTAATTATGGATCAAACCGACCAACCGGTTCTGAAAATTTAACCGGGTGGAGGGGTAAGGGGGTGATGGTGTCATTTTCGTGTCTTGCTCAAGAATATAACGCAGATACCCCTTATGGGGATCGAACTATGGAACTTTTGGGTTTGAATTCCAATGCCATAACCACTGAGCCACCGCACCCCTGCCTTAACTCCAATAATGGTAGACTGTCGTATCCCTTGCCTTGCCTTAACTCTGATAATGATAGACTCTCGTCTCCCTTGCCTTGTCTTAACTCCAATAATGGTAGACAGTCGTATCCCTTGCCTTGCCTTAACTCTGATAATGATAGACTGTCGTATCCCTTGCCTTGCCTTAACTCTGATAATGATAGACTGTCGTATCCCTTGCCTTGCCTTAACTCTGATAATGATAGACTCTCGTCTCCCTTGCCTTGCCTTAACTCTGATAATGATAGACTGTCGTATCTCTTGCCTTGCCTTAACTCTGATAATGATAGACTGTCGTCTCCCTTGCCTTGCCTTGCCTTAACTCTGATAATGATAGACTCTCGTCTCCCTTGCCTTGCATTAACTCTGATAATGATAGACTCGCGTCTCCTTTGCCTTGCCTCTGATAATGATAGACTCGCGTCTCCCTTGCCTTGCCTTAACTCTGATAATGGTAGAGTCTCCCTTGCCTTGCCTTAACACTGATAATGATAGACTGTCGTTTCCCTTGCCTTGCCTTAACCCTGATAATGATAGACTCTCGTCTCCCTTGCCTTGCCTTAACTCTGATAATGGTAGACTCGCGTCTCTCTTGCCTTGCCTTAACTCTGATAATGATAGACTCGCGTCTCCCTTGCCGTGTCTTAACTCTGATAATGATAGACTCTCGTCTCCCTTGCCTTGCCTTAACTCTGATAATGATAGACTCTCGTCTCCCTTGCCTTGCCTTAACTCTGATAATGATAGACTGTCGTCTCCCTTGCCTTGCCCTAACTCTGATAATGATCGACTGTCATACACTATCATATAGTACACAATTGACAAGGGCTCTCTGAACAATGGGGTATCAAGGATTCTGGATTCGTTAGGCTAGGCGCAACAATTCTATCCTGGGTGATGATGCAAGGCATTATGCGACACGTGTAGCGGCGGGCTGGGGGTGAACGAGGAATATTTTACTCTTGCCGGCGGGTTAGAAAATGAAACACCAGCATGAACCTTTGGGGGTTTTTGTGGACTCTACGTCACTGCTTCAAGCCATATTATTCACTTATTGACTCATTCAAATTTTGAAAAAGGGAAGCCAGTTAATAGCTATTCACGAGTGACCCATAGAGGAGCTACGTTCGGATGCACGGCGCACGGCATTATGCATGATAACACATGGACAGAGTCAACCTCCGATACAGTCGCTGGCTGGTCGTAATCCACACCTGGGGGGCAGTGGTGTCCACGCATGCGTTTATCGGGTAATAAAAGTCATCAGCAAAATTTTAATTAATGAAGCACCGGGTTGTACCCGGTGCTTCATTAATTAAAGTTTTTATGTTTATTCCTATAATTAGTGCTTGGAATCTAGTATTATTGGCGTCCGTGAAAATACTGCTCACCCGTGGAAGGTGACAAGTCCGCGATGGCCGGGCTGGAGTTTATATTCATGTGTTATTGTGGATACTACCGTGTGCCTTGATCTCGGCGATTTTGAAAACAAAAATCAGTTACAAAAAATGGACGGGGTGGGGGTGTGGGGATAGGGGTGGAGGTGGAGGTAGGGGATTGTGATGAACCGTTGTCAACTTTATATTATAACAACAAATTGGCTCAATGGAACAAACACAACTCAATAAATAAACTGCAGTGTATCAGCCTTTGGAAGACATATTGGTATTTCTCTTGCGTAATAATTTGAAAACAAGGGTTACTTTAAAAATGGGGAACGCGATGATTGACTAGTTAGAGCACTGGACTTTAAACCGATAGCTCGACAGTTGGATCTTGTCCTGCGCCATATGCTCTCTGACCTTGGGGGAAGATGAAACTTTAGTCACACGGAGCTACGGTGGCGCTGTGAACTACGGCGTCCTGCACTTCAGTCGCGGCTGACTTAGCTTGTGTTGGGATTGTAAGTTAGAGAGCTTGACAGATGCTTGCCGCTACCCGGTGGTTCTGTTCTTATACACCGGTCTCCTACGCCCGTCAATCTGTCCATCACGATGAGATCCTGGTTGTTGCAAGTGCCATTAATCCCGATAAACCAAGAAACAAACTTGAAAAATGTATTTTCTAAAACAGTAAGGTAGCTTTTTTCAGGGCACCTTAATTTATACATTGCGCAAGTCTGCAGTAAGCACGTCCATGCATCGTCGGCGCGTATCCAATCAAGTTTTTCCTGCAGTTGAACCTAACTTTCTGTTATTGTATTACAAGGTTTAGAAACGTTTCTGAATGTGTTGGATGATAATCGAATGGTACCGAGCATCATTTGGAGTATGTTAATGACTCCATCTGGAATCACAATTGTGCTAACGTTCATTGTGAGTCACGCCGAGAATAATAAAACATCAAGAGAGCTGTCAGCTATCACTGCATAACTTGCTCGTTACGTCTGGGGCACCTCTCGACTTTAAAATTGATTTTGTTCTGTGAAAGTTGGTCACTGTGAACGTTTCGAGCACTAAATACCGCAACTCTACACAACGCCACACTGCAGAAAATATAGGTTCTCTTTAGAACCAAAACTGGTTCTAATCTTGTCCCTGAGATGGAACCAGTTCTGTTTAAACAGTATTTATTTCAAATCAAATAAATTTACCAAAATTAGCATTCAATTTTAACGGAATATTACATGAACTGAAGTAGACTCAGCAGTAAACTTGGAGCTTATTCAACGCAGTCGACAAACATTTTGAAACACAGGAGATATGAACAGTTGGCATATCGAACCAGTTTTGGTTCTGTATAGAACCAAAACTGGTTCGATATGCCAACTGTTCATATCTCCTTTGTTTTATAATGGTTTGAGACAGCCTCGTATAAGCTCTAAACTTAGAACTGAAACCCCCTCAATTTATGTTTATTTTTGTTAATATTTAATATTAATCTTTATAAATTTATTTGATTTGAAATAAATACTGTTTAAACAGAACTGGTTCTATCTCAGGGACAAGATTAGAACCAGTTTTGGTTCTAAAGAGAACCTATATTTTTTGCAGTGTAGGCAACAACGCCTATTCTGTTAATTTACACATTGACTCAAAACCTACTTATACCAGAGGAACTTCCCAGGCTATCCCTTCGCTGACACACAAACCGAGTGACTTTATTGATTTTCATCTATCTCATTCGTGATTTCTTTTGTAAAGCGCTTAGGGCTTTTATTAGGATAGGCGCTATATAAGTGATATATTATTATTATTATTATTATTATTATTATTATTATTATTATTATTATTATTATTATTATTATTATTATTATTATTAATTTTCAAACTATCTCAATTTATTATTCTATATGAAAGTTATATCAGACAAAATATTCAAAGTTTGGCACCATTCAGTTTCACCAAAATTCATCCCGTTTTAATACGCAATACAAACAACGGTAGGGCTAATGACAAGAAAATACCCCTTGATTAGCGAACAGCATTTTAAAAAAATATTAATATTTTATTTTCAAAACGAAAAATCACAAAATTAAGTTTGTTTATTCATATTTTATCATTCTAGAATTTCATTGGAAAGTTGATAAGGGAGCCAAAATACACCGCAGCAACTAAAACTTTCTGTTTAGTTTCAATATTTATTTATTGGTGTTTAAAGTCACATATTTATGCACTATATGGCTAATCATGACCGCGGCAGTTTTACGGGTGGAGGAAGTTGGAGTACCCGGAGAGAACCACCGAGCAACGGCAAGCAACTGTCAGCCCCCCGACATACCAACTCCACACAAGCAGAGTTAGCACTGGTTGAAGACAGATGCACCATCGGCGTGCAGTACGCCTTAGTACACAGCGTCACCGTGCCCCCACGTGGGCAATGGGGTGAAGTGTCTTGCCCAAGGACACAACGCGGTTGCCGCAGGTGGGATTCGAACCGAGGACCTCTCGGCTTGCAGCCTGCACCTCTACCAACTGAGCCACCGCGCCCCCACCTCTTCTGTTAATTTAAACATTAATTTTCAAACTATTTGATAAGGGAGCCAAAATACACCGCAGCAACTAAAACTTTCTATTCAGTTTCAATAAAGCTTAACAGTTCAAAACATGCATTTGTTGGAAGAATGTCATTCAGTATTTTAACCCTTTAACCAATGCAGACGATATCAAAATTGATTATTTTAAATATCCTTTTTTTAATTTTTCAAAAAAATTCAACAAAACCATATCATGTGACCCATCGTTGGAACGAGCTCGACGAGCTCGTTCCAACGAGGGGTCACATGATGTGGTTTTGTTGAAATTTTTGGAAAAGTAATATTTTTTCAACTGCTGAATTTGCATATTACGCGGGCGGATACGGCCGATTCGTTGAGTAAAGGGTTAATATGCAACCATACGTCTTCGTGTTTGAAATATTAGTGTTGATCTACTCCAAGTCTTTAACTGACAGTGTGGTACATTTTTTTATCACAGATTTCATTTCATCATATATTGTCAATAAGCACTATCCAGCAGTGATTCACCGATAAGAATTTACTACCGTCATTTGCTTGTCGATTAGATGAGTGCCCAATCGGCCGATTGTGAGTACCGGTGTCCGATAGACAGAACCTAGGGGGCGCGGTGGCGTCGCGGTAAGCGGTTCTTGTCAGATCCCCCGAAGTTAAGCAACGTCGAGCGCGGTTAGTAGTTGGATGGGTGACCATTTCAGCGACTGATTCGAACTCCCGCGTTGTGTCCTTGGGCAAGACACTTAACCCCGATTGCCTACATGGGGGCACGATGACGCTGTGTACTAAGGCGTACTGCACGTCGATGGTGAGCATGTCTTCAACCAATCTAACCCTGTCTGTGCGGCGGCGCAGAGTTCAGAGTTACGATGTTGGGGAGCTGACAGCTGCTCGTCGTTGCTCGGTGGTTCTCTCCGAGTACTCCGGCTTCCTCCACCCGTAAAACTGTCACGGCCGTGATTAGCCATTGTGCATAAGTATATGACCTTAAACACCAATAAATAAATAAATAAATAGATAGACACAACCAAAAGGAGTAGTATGTTCAAGAAGGCATAGAATAGGGTTAATTTTACGGTACAGTCATGTTGATTGGTTCGTTGACCCCAAGAGCATGTCACTGTGTGTATTAAAATACAAATACATCATCGAATAGAAGTTAACAGCGCAGCGTCTTTACATCAGAGACGACAGGGGGCGCGGTGGCGTTGCGGTAACCGGTTCTCGTCCGATCACCGAAGTTAAGCAACGTCGAACCGGTTACTCCTCTGATGGGTGACCGTCTGAGCGATCGATTCGAACTCCCGCGTTGTGTCCTTGGGCAAGGCACTTAACCCCCGATTATCCACATGGGGGCACGATGACGGCGTGTACTAAGGCGTACTGCACGTCGATGGTGCGCATGTTTTCAACCAATCTAACCCTGCCTGTGCTGCAGTGCGGAGTTACGATGTTGGGGAGCTGGCAGCTTTTCGTTGTTGCTCGGTGGTTCTCTCCGGGTACTCCGGCTTCCTCCACCCGTAAAACTGTCACGGCCCATGATTAGCCATTGTGCATAAGTATGTGACCTTAAACACCAATAAACAAATAAACAATCAAAGACGCCATGCTGTTATCCATTTACTGAACACGAAAAGCAGACGACAATCGCAAACAAAATTCTTGAATAACTAAATATTTTCATTTTTTGTTTCAAAAACATAGCTTATGACCCCTCATTGGAACGAGTTCGATCGAACTCGTTCCAATGAGGGGTGATAAGGTATGTTTTTGATACAAAAGTATAAAAAAAATATTGAAAATTGAATGTATACATACTTATTGCATAATGAGAGTCTAGGTCCTGAAACTCTGAAGTTATTTCTTGACAAATATTGACTGCCTATACAGATAACAAAGACTTGCCTAGAAATAATTCGTCCCATGAGTACCAATGTGTTCAATGTGCCAGTAAGCACATATAACACATAAGTACTCAGGGGACAAACTGTGTGGGTATATTTATTTATTTATTGGTGTTTAAGGTCACATATTTCTGCACAATGACTAATCATGACCACGACAGTTTTACGGGTGGAGGAAGTCGGAGTACCCGGAGAGAACCACCGAGCAACGGCGAGCAACTGTCAGCTCCCCAACATACTAACTCCACACAAGCAGGGTTAGCATTGGTTGAAGACATGTGCACCATCGACGTGCTGTACGGCTTAATACACAGCGTCACCTTGCCCCTGCGTGGGCAATGGGGGTGAAGTGTCTTGCCCAAGGACACAACGCGGTTGCCGCAGGTGGGATTCGAATGAGGATCTCTCTGCTTGCAGCAGCCTGCACCTTTACCAACTGAGCCACCGCCCCCCCCCCCTCCCCCTGTGTGGGTATATATAAAGTTAATTCGAGTTTACCAAGAAAAACGTAAGTAAGGGAACACTCTCGTTTGCTCAAAAAATTGAACGAAGTTGGAATTAATCCCTAGCATGTTAATACATACTCTGAAGCACAAAAAAATGCCAAGAAGACTCCCCATGGAGGGGGGGGGGGGGGGACAGATCCACCTCTAAATTTCCAATCCCACCCTCCATCGGCAGGCTAAATTCCGACTACTTAAAACTGTTTTCCTTGGGACTGATGTTGAACAGCCATTGACTTGACAAGTTTACGATACCCCCGTAAGTCTACATGTTTAAAATCTTAGTTGATCTACATCAGAACTTTCGCTATCTCTAAATTCACTGCAGTAGCCGATGACCTCAAATTACGGGAATGCTCCCAAATTAGAGAGCCTAACAAAAAGTTTGGTTTGTTTTTACGCTTTTTGTCCAATTTCACAAGAAGCGATACAACACCTAAAGGTCTGAACATCTTTGTACTGTTTTGCTCAGGGGTGTTGATACGTCTCGTAGGGGTGGGGGGGGGGGCACAGGCTAAATTCCGACTACCTAAAATTTTCTGTTTACAGGTTGATCACTCTATTCAGGATGTCAAACTTTGTTATTTTAATATTTTCTTTTTTAATATTTCAAAACAATTCAACCAAAATATACCATGTAACCTCTCTTTGGAACGAGCTCGGCGAGGGATCAAAACATTTAGGATTATTGAAGTCTTGGGAATTTTTTTTTTAATTACTGATCTGTTTATTTCGCGGGCGCTTGAAGGAAATTCGTTACCTAAATGGTTTAGTTGCAGATTTCCGTTTATACACCCATCTTGACTGAACATTCATCTTCTGAAGCTTTTGGTAGTAACAAATCCCAGCTACAAATCAATATTGGGGGGGGGGGGGGGGTGGTTACTTTTTACTTTTAAATTACTGAATGGGAGGGAGGGGTGAGACATTCTGCGGGTAACATTCTGCTTATTTCCAGGCTTGCTGCTAACCTGTCCGCAATAAAAAAATGAATGCCTCGATCAACGCACTCCCCCCTCCCCTCCCCCATAAAAAAGAAAGAAAGATTTGTTTTCAAGTTTTCTGATCAGCAACCTGACTTGGCGTGTCTTGATTGACGTTTCAGTTAGATCAATCTAAAGCTTGTAAAATCACTTTTGGAATATTTCACAGAAACGTTGGGGGAGCGCGGTGGCTCAGTAGTAGACTGTTGGACATCTATGCTAGAGGTCCCGAGTTCGATGGACGACCCGCGTTTTGTCCTTGGGCAAGGCACTTTATTCCGGTTGCCTACATGGGGGTACGGCGACGTCGTGTACTAAGGCGTACTGCACGTCGATGGTATACATATCTTCAACCGCTATAACCCTGCATGAGCGGAGCTTTGAACAGAGTTAGGATGTTGAGGAGCTGACAGTTGCTCGTCGATGCTCGGTGGGTCTCTCCGGGTACTCCGGCTTCTTTCGCCCGTAAAACTGTCACGGTCACGATTGGTCATTCTGCATGAGTATGTGACCTTAAACACCAATAAATAAACTAAATAAATAAATAAATAAATAAATAAATAAATAAATAACAGAAACGATGAATTTGAAGCAAGGATTAAATTGTGTCAAATATCTACCAGCCCACCCATAAAACTAAATAACACAGTTAGATCGCATAATTGGGAGCGCGGTGGCTCAGTAGGTAGAGGTGCAGGCTGCAAGCCGAGAGGTCCTCGGTTCGAATCCCACCTGCGGCAACCGCGTTGTGTCCTTGGGCAAGACACTTCATCTCCATTGCCCGCGTGGGGGCACGATGACGCCGTGTACTAAGGCGTACTGCACGTCGATGGTACGCATGTCTTCAACCAATCTAACCCTGCCTGTGCAGCAGTGCGGAGTTACGATGTTGGCGAGCTGGCAGCTGCTCGTCGTTGCTCGGTGGTTCTCTCCGGGTACTCCGGCTTCCTCCACCCGTAAAACTGTCACGGTCATGATTAGCCATTGTGCATAAATATGTGACCTTAAACATCAATAAATAAATAAATAAGATCGCATAATTGGCATGAGACACTGCTCCATAACACAGAGGATGCAACCTGCCCAAATACGAACGTAAGAGTGACATACCAAATGATAACTTTTCGTCCCCTGAGTTCCAATGTGTTCTATGTGCCTACTGGCAGCCTACTGGCACCATACAGGCAGCCTACTGGCACATAGAACACAGTGGAACTCATGGGACGATTTCTCTGATAAAAATAACGTGAGAAATTATTGAACATTGAAGATGACTTGTAATTGGAAGTATTTGGCATTAGGGACCGAAATATTTTACTTCACCTCGCGCCCAAAAAGATGTTGCTCGCCCAAAGGTTGTATAGGGAATATATTTTGTGTTGAAAAAGGTACAATAATTAAGGGGTTCCGTCTGTTTTCGCCTACAGGGCACTATCGACTACAAAATAAATCTAGAAAAAGTGCAGGCGAATATGAACTGTTTGGGATGGGTGATTTATATTTAATCACCTAGTTTTCCTACGGAATATGGTCTGGATCATTGACTGATATTTCGGCAGTAGATTTATAATGTAAAATCATAATAGTAAACCGGTCGTATTATAAAACAAGAGGCCCCACGGGTCCTGAAGGGCTCACTTTGAACAGAACATGATATAAACACAGTCCAAGAATGAGTCAACATCAAGCAATCCGTCTCCATAGGATACATTGTCAATCCTTGAGCACCCCAGGAGTGACAAACATAGACTGGGCATCATGCCTTTTCTTCAGTTGATCATAATGTAAAATGTGGGGATCCCCTATGAAGCCCCTTGATACAACCTATGTGAAGCCCCTTGATACAACCTATGTGGATTAATCTTAGTTACACACCACTGGAGAGTACTGAATACAACATTTCTAATTCTTCAGCTACATGGCCAATTCCGGCTCCCATAGGGAGTCCAAATATTAACCCAGGCTCTCGATATGAACAAAGTTGAATATGACCTCCCTAAAGATGTTGTATACCAAATATGAAAGCATTCTGACTTGTGGATCTGAAGAAGAAACATTTAAAAATAATTTCTTCATATTGCATTAAATTAAGTTAAAATTTGGGCTACCATAGCGAGCCCAAGTAATAACCGACGTACCCGATTTGAATAAACGTGAATCTGCATCCCCCCCACACACCCATCCACCCCCCCCCCCCCCCCACCCCTCTGGAGATGTTGTATACCAAATATGAAAGCATTCTGACCAGTGGATCAGAAGACGAAGAAATCTCATATTGCACTAAGTTAAAATTCGTGCCACCATAGGGAGCCCAAATATTAACTCAGGAAACCAATTTGAACAAACTTGAATCTTGACTCCCCTAGAGATGCAATAAACCAAATATGAAAGGATTCTGACAGGTGAATCTGAAGAAGATTGTTGAAGAAATTCCCTCATATTGCACTATGTTAAATTTCAGGTTCCCATGTGGAGCCCAAATATTAACCCAGGCACTCGAATTGAACAAAATTGAATCTGCCCCCCCCCCCCCCCCCCCCACTTCCCCAGAGAGGTTGTATATCAAATATGAAAGCATTCCGACTGGTGGTTCTGAAGAAGATGTTTTTAAAGAAATTTCCTCATATTGCACTAATTTAAAATTTGAGCTACCATAGCGAGCCCTAATATACACCTAGGGACCCGCTTTGAAAAAAACTTGAATCTGCCCCCCCCCCCCCCCCCCCCCCCCCTTTCCAGAGATGTTGTATACTAAATATGAAAGCAGTAGCGGTGGTGGTTACGGCATTGGACCTGAAGTCCAAGGACACAACGCAGTCACTTCAAACCGAAAGGTGAACGGATCAGTCCCCGCCAGGGGTAACTGCGTTGTGTTATTGGGCAAGTCACTTAATCCCGATAGTACACCTGGGGATACGGTGGTGTTGTGTACTAAGGCGTATTGCACGTCGAGGATGCAATTGTCTTCAACCAATGTTAACCCTACTTGTGTGGAGTTAGTACGTTGTGGAGTCTGAACGTTGCTCGCCGTTGTTAGGTGGTTCTCTCCGGACACTCCGGCTTTCTCCACCCATAAAACTGTCCAACACGAGTTGACACTGACAGTAGAAAGTGCCGTTAACCCAATAAATAAATAAATAAATAAATAAATAAAAATTAAATAAATAAATAAATAAATAAATAAATAAATAAATAAATAAATAAATAAAAAACAGAAACGATGAATTTGAAGCAAGAATTACATTGTGTCAAATATCTAGCAGCCCACCCATAAAACTAAATAACACAGTTAGATCGCATAATTGGCATGGGACACAGCTCCATAACACAGAGGATGAAACCTACCCAAATACGAACTTAAGAGTGACATACCAAATGATAACATTTCGTCCCCTGAGTTCCAATGTGTTCTATGTGCCTACTGGCCGCCTACTGGCCGCCTACTGGCGTGTCTACTGACGTGCCTACTGGCTGCCTACTGGCACATAGAACACATTGGAACTCATGGGAAGATTTCTCTGACAAAAATAACGTGAGAAATTATTGAACATTGAAGATGACTTGTAATTGGAAGTATTTGGCATTAGGGACCGAAATATTTTACTTCACCTCGCTCCCCAAAAGATGTTGCTCGCCCAAATGTTGTATAGGAGAGTACTGAATACAACATTTCTAATTCTTCAGCTACATGGCCAATTCCGGCTCCCATATGGTGTCCAAATATTAACCCAGGCTCTCGATATGAACAAAGTTGAATATGACCTCCCTAAAGATGTTGTATACCAAATATGAAAGCATTCTAACTTGTGGGTCTGAAGAAGAAACATTTAAAATAATTTCTTCATATTGCATTAAATTAAGTTAAAAATTGGGCTACCATAGCGAGCCCAAGTAATAACCGACGTACCCGATTTGAATAAACGTGAATCTGCACCCCCCTCCCCCCCCCCCCCCCCCACACACACACACACACCCACCCCTCTGGAGATGTTGTATACCAAATATGAAAGCATTCTGACCAGTGGATCAGAAGACGAAGGTTTTTAAAGAACTCTCATATTGCACTAAGTTAAAATTCGGGCCACCATAGGGTGCCCAAATATTAACTCAGGAAACCAATTTGAACAAACTTGAATCTTGACTCCCCTAGAGATGCTATAAACCAAATATGAAAGGATTCTGACAGGTGAATCTGAAGAAGATTGTTGAAGAAATTCCCTCATATTGCACTATGGTAAATTTCAGGTTCCCATGTGGAGCCCAAATATTAACCCAGGCACTCGAATTGAACAAACTTGAATCTGCCCCCCCCCCCCCCCCCCCAGAGAGGTTGTATATCAAATATGAAAGCATTCGGACTGGTGGTTCTGAAGAAGATGTTTTTAAAGAAATTTCCTCATATTGCACTAATTTAAAATTTGAGCTACCATAGCGAGCCCTAATATACACCTAGGGACCCGCTTTGAAAAAAACTTGAATCTGACCCCCCCCCCCTCCAGTGATGTTGTATACTAAATATGAAAGCAGTAGCGGTGGTGGTTACGGCATTGGACCTGAAGTCCAAGGACACAACGCAGTCACTTCAAACCGAAAGGTGAACGGATCAGTCCCCGCCAGGGGTAACTGCGTTGTGTTATTGGGCAAGTCACTTAATCCCGATAGTACACCTGGGGATACGGTGGTGTTGTGTACTAAGGCGTATTGCACGTCGAGGATGCAATTGTCTTCAACCAATGTTAACCCTACTTGTGTGGAGTTAGTACGTTGTGGAGTCTGAACGTTGCTCGCCGTTGTTAGGTGGTTCTCTCCGGACACTCCGGCTTCCTCCACCCATAAAACTGTCCACCACGAGTTGACACTGACAGTAGAAAGTGCCGTTAACCCAATAAATAAATAAATAAATAAATAAAAATTAAATAAATAAATAAATAAATAAATAAATAAATAAATACAGTTAAAACTAGAAGTCCTGTCATGAAATGCGCACACATAGCACGTCGATCTGCGCGTTAATATACGCGTTATGCCCATAGTAAGGATGTCAAATTCTGTACATATGGCCTGTGCACAAGCAATGTTTCAGCCAATGGACCTCCGGGTAACCCGGAGGTCCATTGTCAGAAACAGTGCCTGTGTTTGCTATGAGTAACCAGGAGATCCTGCTGTGCATTGGATGCCATTCGATATTCTCACGCGCAAGTAAGCCTAGATAAGCGCACAATTCGTGACAAGACTTCTAGTTGTAACTGTAAATAAAGCACTGATAAGCCTAGTTTGACAGTAAAGCAAGGCAAGTGATATTATGATCCGAAAACTCAGTAAAAACTATTTTAATTTAATAACTACTCTCATTGACTTATATTCACTACAGAAAAAAAAAAATTTGATCACAGCTGCTAAATAGGCCAAGTCTGTTTTTCATGGGTAAATCAGGTAGTAACTACTATACCAGTCAGTGCACTTTAACCTCCGATTTAACCAGATATTTTCTGCAGGTGAAAATGCACCGGAGGGATGTTGGGTAACAAAGGCATTAGCAAACTACCTTAGGCCTTGAAGGTAACTGGCAAAACCTACCTGCGCTATTCACAAAATTTCATTATTTTTCAATTTTCCATTTATATTCACAAAATTTTATTATTTTGCCATGTTCTGCCCCAAACACGTAGCTCATGACCCGTCACTGGGAGGAGCTCGTCGATCACGTTGAGATGATGTCTGCTATTCAGATTAGAAAGCGGGTTAAAGTGACAAGTTTCGCCCAAAGTAATCCTTGGAAGACGTCAGCGGTCGCCACTTCAGATCCTCTTTTGAATAGCTTTTGCTGAAATGATTTCAGTATCAGAGTAAACCAAATATATTATTTCCTCGTGATATTCACACATCAACTTGCTTTTAACCTGTACGATTGTAGGTTCCCCATTGTGTTCCTCGTTCAACGTGTTCTATAAATAGAAATGATCATTTGTTAGAAATTACTGCTAAAGTAAAGATACAACAGAGAAGATGATTATGTGTTGGTGGCACGTCTACTAGCTTCGAATCATTCCCACGATCAAGCAGGTTACCATATGTGGCCACAAGGCGTTACCATATAGAATATTCCGCGCGCATCGGCAAAGAAACAATTCAGCCAATCGAGTGAATGAGTTGCAGACGTTTCCGGTTCTACAATTTTACGTTCTGTAGTAACACGTTTTTTCGATTACTCATAGCGGAATGATATTTCTTAGCAGCAGCATAACTAAACATGAAACGAAAATCACCTCAATTACATGTACGTATATGTGTCAATGTCCCTGAGAACCCTTGTGGATTTTAACCAATGGAACTGATAAACAACATCCCACGCTAGACAATAATTCAGTTTCTCTGTCAGGACAGGAAGTTCACTTTTTGACTGCTGCACCATTTTTCTCTACTGTTTCGCCTGTCTTTCACATCTGTTTAACCCTTTACCCAACGCAGACGATATCAAAATTTATTATTTTAAATATCATTTTTTACTTTTTTTCAAAAAATTTCAACAAAACCATATCATGTGACCCGTCTTTGGAACGAGCTCGTCGAGCTCGTTCCAAAGAGGGATCACATGATATAGTTTTGTTGAAATTTTTCGAAAAATAATATTTTTTCAACTGCTGAATTTACATATTACGCGGACGGATTCGGGCGATTCTTTGGGTAAAGGGTTAAAAATATGTGCGCAACTGATTTTTTCTTTAAAGTGTGGCTCAGACTTAATTTGTTTGTGCAACTTTAAAGCATGAGAAAAACAACAGACGACAACTAAATGGAGATCTAAAAGATTCCTCTACTTACAGTGGTCGGATCTATCTTCTGAAATGTTGTGTCCGTTCGGCAAGGCACTTAATCCCAGTTGTCCACGTGGGGGCACGGTGGTGTTGTGTACTGGCGCATACTGCATGCCCATGTTGCACTTGACTTCTACCAATGCTAACCCTGCATGTGCGGAGTTCGTACGTCGAAGAGTCTGGCATTACTCGCCACTGCTCTGTGGTTCTCTCCGCGTTCACCAGTTTCCTCCTCCGGTAAAACTGTCCGACATGGAGTGACCCTGGCTGCCGAAAGTGTTGTTAAGTCCCAATAGATAAATACATTTTCTGGAATGCGTATTACCTAGTTGAATTTTTCGGGTTATTCCTTCTCTGCCATTGTGCAGATATATATGTGACCTTAAACACCAATAAATACATGACCTCTGTTGCTGGCGACTGCTAAGCTAAACGCCACGTTTCACACAGTACCGGTTGGGTAATTTGCAGCGAAAACACCCACATAGTGGACTTTCTTCCAGATGAAAATAATTTTGAGAAGCAAATTGAGAAACACAAGCAAAATTCCAGTAGGCCAGAGGAGGAGACTCATTTCAAGATATCAAATTTAAAATATTCCCATAATGCAATTCAGTCTTGTTTGACGACACAGCTGTTATTATTTATTGGTGTTTAAGGTCACGTATTTATGCACAATGGCTAATCGTGACCGTGACAGTTTTATAGGTGGAGGAAGCCGGAGTACCCGGAGAGAACCATCGAGCATCGACGAGCAACTGTCAGCTCCTCAACATTCTAACTCTGTTCAAGCAGGGTTACAGTTGTTAAAGACATGTGCACCATCGACGTGTCGTACGCCTTAGTACACGGCGTCATCGTGTCCCCTTGTAGGCAACCGGGATAAAGCGCCTTGCCCAAGGACACAACGCGGGTCGCCCCGAACAGGGATCGAACTCGGGACCTCTCGCATAGAAGTGCAACAGTCTCCACTGGGCCACCGCGAGCCTATCGACGACAGCTCATTGAGTTCTGCCAAACAAGCCGGATTTGGTTAACTACCCTGCTGCTTTATGGGAAACATTTTCTGCTGAAAATTTCGGTGTTTTGTCAGACTTCAGAGTGTTAACTTAGCAGCCATCCTACTTAACCCTTTACCTAACGTAACGGCCAAAACCAGCCAGCGCTATTCTCAAAAATCGCCAATTAATTTTCATTATTTTTTTTCATTTTTTGTCACAAAAACATAGGTTATGACCCCTCGTTGGAACGAGCTCGTCGAGCTCGTTCCAACGAGGGGTCATAACCTATGTTTTTGAGACAAAAAAAGAAAAAGAATAGTTATTCAAGAATTATTTTTGCAAGTGTCGTCTGCTTTTCAGGTTAGGTAAAGGGTTAATGAAAGTATGATTTATATCATGTTCCTGGACCGGAAAAGCGTTAACTATCAGGCACTCTCCGTTCACTTCAATATCCTTATGATTGATTGTTCTCATTTCCGCGTTTGTTTAAAATATCTCAATTTTTCGAGACTTGCAAATGTACTCAAATTCTTCAATATAAATAGAAAATTCCAGGATCCGCCAAATAATTACAGGTACGCATTTCTACACGCTCTGTCCCGAGTATCATTTACATTCTAGGAGCCACTATCACGGCTCCACTGAAAAATGCTGGAAGCCACATAAGTGGCTTTACACTGAATGCATCCAGTTTTGCGTTAGAGTTGAAATTATTTTGTATAAACCGGTTTTGTTACAATTTATTGGTGAGTGTCAGTGGGTACTTTCCAATAAATTGTGACAAAACAATTATGTATAAGCAAAGTCGTGTTATACTACTATTTGCTGGTAGCATGGTATCTTTAAAGAAATTCATCATGCTTCAAATCCCCTTAAAAAAATCACCACTTCATAGTTATGAAACATACTCGATGATTTGAATGTTAAAGTGTGCTGTGACAGAGAATTCCAGTCGTACAAACAATTAGAGCTGTAGGTTAACCGAAACCGAACCGAGGTTTAATGGGTTTTTTTTAAAAACCGAAACCGAAACCGTCGACATCCCGTAATCTAAGGTTTTTCGTTTTTTATTAAAATACTCTTTTGCTGCAGAAATTCACAGAATGTAGCCATCCCAGAGTCGTGAGAGTACCCAGACACTGCCATTGGCAGTGTCTGGGTACTCTCACGACTCTGGGAAGGCTACATTCTGTGAATTTCCGACATTTCAGTTTAGTTGTGTTTGCAGCTTTCCTCAAGTTGCGTGTAGGTGTCAGACCTCGAAAAATGGCCAAGCACAATAAAAGTTCTGTATATTTAGGTAATTATTATATTGGCCTTCCTGATTCTTCATGTATTATAGCTTATTTCGGGCATTCATTGAGTTTCATTCAATTTCACTGCCATTCAGTTATGATTCCGGACATAAGAATGAGTTTTATTGAATGTTATTTGGCCTCATGAACAAACCGAAAACCGAACCGAACCGAGGTTTTATTCCACCTGAAAAACCAAAACCGAAACCGAACAAGAAATTTAAAAACCTACAGCTCTACAAACAATAATCAACGAGTTATCACCTTCTCGAATTCGTAGTTCGATGTAAATGCATTGCCCCTGTTAAATGCATTTCGAGGCAATTCGATCCGTGTACTTTCAACACAGCCTCCTATCCAACCCCCCCCCCCCCCCCAAAAAAAAAAAAACCTTTCATTATTTATTAACAATCGTAAAAGCGTCGGTTTCCCTATTATTACCTCACCCAATATGACTCGTTTTATTGCCTTTTTTAATAGCGTTTATCTTCTAGACTACATTTAAAGTTCCCGGGGGGTGGGGGGGTGGAGTACTAATAATTACTGCGAGGTTTTTTTTCCGTCTACATTTTCTAAGAACAACTCACTGGAACTGAAAATTTGCCAGTGCTCTTTCGGAAACTCGACAACACTTCTTGGATGGAAAACCACCCCACCGTGACCTTATAGTTAACAACTCCATATTGTAATATTCACATCACCATAGGTATTTTATGTTTTAAAAAAAACTGAACCGTATTTGGTAAAAAATTGATGTTTCAATGTTTTAAACAATGCGTATCTTCTCAACTGCAATTGCAGTACTGAGAAGAATGATTATTACTCAATCGCGTCGGGCACTCTAACAAATATTTGCGTTTTCTAACGGGGGGTGGGGGGGGGGGGGCACTAAAACTTTGCAAGACGTGACGTCCTATTATTTTATTCGGCTCCTTTTTACACCCACCCACCCACCCACTACGTGCAAATTTTCTACTACCGTTCTCAGAGACCCCCCCCCCCCCCCCTCACTCTCCCATTAAAATCCAAAATAAACTTATAAACTTAGTAGGCACAGCTGTCTTTAGGGGGTTTTCATAATTTTCTTAAACTGGTACCACCAATTTAAACCTCTGTGAGCGGCTGTGGGCCCCAATCTACAAATGACAAGCTGTTCATTATTAGGATTGACCAGAGCAAGTGTATATATGCGGGAACAAATTTTCATTTGAATTGTTCCCAAAATATTGTCTGCACATTTTCTACATTTCGAACAAGACACCCACCCCATACTAACGTGTGACATTTTCCCAGTTTAAGCCCAATATTCTCACATATAAAGACTCCTGATGTTGTATTTATGTTAAGAGTGTGATGAACAACATCATCTTTAAGGTTTGAAACACAAATGATGGTATATATTAGCTGATATATTGATATATTTTTAAAAAATTCAAAAAATTGCATAAGTTGGAAATGCACATTTTTGGCGCACTCAAGAGACCCACCCACCCCCCACGTCACGTCTTACACATTTTTGGTGCCCCCCCCCCCCTCCCCTGTTTCTAATATTTTTTAAAACTTAGAACGCAACATAAGAACCACCAGCAAACTATCTACTAATGAAATACCAGGTTATATCCTGTGGCCTTTTCTTTCCTTTCTGTAAAACTTGAAATAATTGATGGGTGAAAAATCCCCCCCCCCCCACCCCCCCACTGTGATTTTTCAGAAATCTCCCACTGTAATAATATTCAGAGAATCCAAACTTTTCTTATGCTTCTCTGCCTTTAATCGCCGCTGACCAACGCTTAATAAGTTGTAGAGTATAGTAATTGCTCGACACTGCACGATGGTTCTCTCCGGGTACTCTGGATACATCCACCCGTAAACCTGTCCGACACGATATGACCCTTGCTCTTCAAAGTGTCATTAAACCTAAACAAACAAACAATCCTTATGTTTTGCAAAACCACGAACAGACTGCGAAATACAAATATATCTCTTGATGCCAGTCAGTTGCGGTGTTTTCTCCTTGTGTATCTGAAGATATTGAGGTGAACACATCACCTGCCCCTGCGATATTTTTATCCAACAAGGTTTTCAGCTCCCGTTCTCCCACTTCCATTTAACCCTTTTTCAACGTAACGGCCATAAACGGCATGCGCTATTCACAAAAGTGAAAAGTCGCCAATTAATTTCATTATTTTTTTCATTTTTTGTTTCAAAAACATAGGTTATGACCCCTCTTTGGAACGAGCTCGACGAGCTCGTTCCAAAGAGGGGTCATAACCTATGTTTTTTGAGACAAAAAAATAAAAAAATTAGTTATTCAATAATTCTGTTTCCAAGTGTCGTCTGCTTTTCATGTTAGGCAAAGGGTTAAATACTGCACTTTGTTTTATTTCGTGGCGACCTTTCAGAGGATATAGGGCTACGTATGCTCGTCAGTCATATTTTAAGACTTACGCTGTCGAAAGTGACTGTTATCACATATTTTTTTATGATTATATGCACGTTCTGGTATGCACAGATCTAAACTACAATCTGATTAATTGATGGAAAGGCATCAGAGAGCCCTTTCTAACAATTAATCAGATGATAGAGTTTCAAGCATGTCATAAATCTTATTAAACATCCTCGCATACTGGCGTACATAGAGGGCCTCCATATATGGATAAAGGGGGCGTGGCTGTGGCAGGGTTAATCTCATTTAGTAATATGCAAACAGGGATATAAAACAGAACTTTTGGGGAATTATTAGACCTATTTCACTCGAATATCGTTCCTTTTTCTGTTCAAAACAGATTATCCAGGCTCTCTTGTATGCACATTATCGCCGTCCCTATATCAATAGATCAATACGTAAATATTGTGGACAGTTTCTGTTGTTTTTTTACGATTCAGAGCTCCTTATCGGAAAAAAACTAGCAACAATGACGACCGAAGGCGATTTCTGCTTTAACACGTTCTGTCTGAAACGAAAAGGTTTACGTTCAATTTGATCCAAGTTGACAGGCACGTCGCCAGGGAAGGTGCGATGGGTGCGAACGCTCCTCCAAACAAAATTGGAGTTCCACTTGGGGGACTATCTCCCATTTGTGATCGGATAATTTTGATAAAATGGGGTGACCTCACTTACCCTATGCACCCTCCTCTCTGTGGCAAGGCCACAGTGAATACAATACATCGGGCCAAGTTGTTTTAAAACATAAATGTTCTCGTTTGTATGTAGTTTCTGTTAAAATCATAGGCGCTGCTTTGATAATCTTTTATAGCCTCGGCTGTAAAAAAAATACAGTATCAAAGTGCCTTGGCGTTTCACTAAACTAGTTGCATGTACCTGTTGTTACAGGCACTATACAGTTAAAACTAGAAGTCCTGTCGTGAAATGCGCGCAAATAACACGTCGATCTGCGCGTTAATCTATGCGTTATGACCATAGTACGGCTATCAAATTCTGTACATATGACCTGTGCAAAAGCAATGTTTCAGCCAATGGACCTCCGGGTAACCCGGAGGTCCATTGGCAGAAACATTGCCTTTGTTTGCTATGAGTAACCAGGAGAACCTGCCGTGCTTTGGATGCCATTCCATATGACAATTGCGCGCAATTCCTACGCGCAATTAAGCCTAGATAAGCGCACAGTTCGTGACAGGATTTCTAGTTTTAACTGTAAGTTACACCGAGCTTATCGCTGTTTAATTTCTGCCGAAATCTCATATTAACAAAATTACAAAGACACGTAGAAAATATATGGAAAATAATATGCTTATCAACTCGATTTATTTTGTACGCAATATTTCACTTTCAATAGTGCTTATATTTTAGACTCTAAATTCCACATAATATTTCCCTAGATAGTACATGTACCACAGAGCTCCATTTGAAACTCATTTTACAATTTTTTCCCCGTAGTAGCAAACCATTCTCGCACCAGCATAGACAGTGAATGTGGATCGCACTTAGCGCACCTCATCAACAAAATTCTCGGCAGCGCGCCTGACGGCGTTTTGTTTTTTATATGCATTCTGCGAAAATAATATTTTTAAGAACCACGCGCTTTAGGGTTTCCGTGGACTTGGTTTAATTATGTTCGTAATAATTGTATTCGTATACAAAATTCAACGCTAAAAAATAGCGTATCTTATTTGTATGTTTGCAAATTGATGTCGCGTTCGACATCTACAGTACGTGGAGAGTGGATTGTAACTAAATCACCCGAGGAGTGGAGCTATAACCCAAGCTATAACTTTTCAAATTTTGAACATATGGACAAAAAATACAAGCAATATTTGAGCCAAAGGACTTCCAGGTTTAACCCGGAGGTCCATTGTCTGAGACTTAGCTGGTGCTGGTTATGCTCTGCAACAAATTTGCAATTATTCATTGAGTGGAATCTCCACTATGTGGGTGATTTAGTGATAATACTCTCTCCACGTGCTGTATCGTTATATCGGGAACAGAGCTTAAGTCTGAAAAATCTGGGGCGGACTGGGCCAAGAAAAGTTACCGGGAAATGCACCGGTAAGGGGGGGGGGGGGGGGGGGGAGACTCGGGGAAAATTCGGATTTTTCGGACTGAACGAACGCGGCTTCCTTGCACCTGAGTGGTCAATGGCAATCCACATAGAGGACATTTCTATGGCATTTTTGTATCGTCTTCATCTATCATTCGGTAAAAATGGGGAAGCGGGGGGGGGGGGGAGTCTCTTCGGGAATACCATAGTTCAGCACAGTCAGAAATTTTTTAGATTTTTTCAAATTGAAGGAAGGCTCTTTCCTTTCATCTTAGTAATCAATGACAGACTAGACTGCTGATGTATCGAATTGTGTTCTATAACCCTCCACATAAAGAGCATTTAGATATACCGCATTTTATGCAATCAGATTCAATCGCCTTTGGTTCATTTTCACGAAATTCCACGCACAAACATGTGTATCAGTTTGGGGGCCGCAAGGGGAACCCAATAGGTGAACCACCGGGAATTTTTCATACGGCCTGTCCGCCTCTGTCTGAAATCAAGTTTGGTTAACAGTTTATGCTTCCGCTGTGAACGTCGGAGGAGTCACGCCACAGAGTTTAAGTACATAAAGTGTTGTCCCTATATCCTGATAAATTCCGTCATTTGATTAGTGAGAATGCCTTGCACAAATAGCCATGGCAAAGGGTGCACCCAACATCCAAGGTATACGAGAGCGTTCAACATCCAGGGAATATGGGCTCGCGAAACATCGGGGATATATGGTTTAAATAAAAGCTTTTCGCTCTCCTCGATATAAAAATCTAACCTAAAAACCTGAAAATAGTCACAAATATCATCCGATTTCCGACAATTTGATCTTCATATTTATTTAGCTGTTATAAATTAAAGAGTTGAATAATTAAATCAAACAACTTGTGCAACATAAAATAAGAGCAAATCTGATAACAAAATAGCCGATATATTTACGCATTTCCAAGGGAAGGGGATGTCATTCTATATGTTGTATTTTGTGTTTGTGAACACAAAACAATTATTCAAACGATTGGTCCAACTGATAGCGAACCGTGAGAAACGCGCCCACAAATTTGTTTCCACTATTTTTCTATTGTGTTTCAAATGAGACAAAAACATTATTTCCTCCAACATGTATAGAATATGGAGATTTAATACCTGGATGTCTCATTTAAACACCTTGCCTGTGGCTCGGTGTTTAAAACCGACATCCAGTATTAAATCTCCATATACCATACATGTTGGCGGAGATAACTTATAATCTAACCTACCATTTGTATCAAGGTGCCAGGGCTGAAGAGGTTACCCAGCTGTTCGAACGAAAAACATAAACGCGTAATGGTGACTTGTATTTCATATCTACGGACAATATTCTACAGCACTAAAACCTTCACAGACAAAAAAAACGCTGTAAAAAACTAACAGAATTGGTCGTAACATCTCAAACATTGTTTTTCCATTTATAGATGGAAAAAAGGAATTCGAATTTTAATTACATAAGAAAACTTATCAATCCCAACATGTAAATGTTGTAACATACAAAGAGGTTTAATCGAAAATGTCGAATTATTCACATCCAATCCAGGTCAGTTTGTAGAAAGTACATTTTTTCTTTTATTATTTTTTAATTGTTAATGGCATGACGGCCACAGTCGTGGAGCTAGGAGCCAAGAATGCCATTCTCTTGGTGCTAGGAGTCCCGAATGCTATAATTCCGGAGCTAAGAGTGATGAAGGCTATAATCCGTGAATTAAATTGTTATTTGAAAGAGGACTGATATCACTGGGGGGGGGGGGGGTGCAAACAATGGCAGGATACATGGTCCGGATGGGTAGGTCATTTGGGTGGGTGGGTGGGTGGGTGTTGCCGAGCCCCAAAGAGCAGCTTTTGCCGGTGTCATGCAATTTTTTGCCAAATATCATTTTACAGACAAGTAATTACAACCAAAGTGAATTCAAGAGCTTAGATTCATAACGTAGAACAGAATAGAGCATTGATAATGTGTTGAGGGCTCCATGTTAGAATTTGTGCCCCGTGTTTTACACTTCATTAGGGCATAGGTCCTGGTCTGAGTCTGGCAAAAATTTGCAAAACAAAAATGTGATTCCCAGTTATTTGGTCATGATTTTCACTCCTTTATATTTCTACTAAGGCAGTCTGCCTCTTATTAGTGCTTTGTAGCTCCTATTATTTGATTCTTCTGTAAGCCTCAGGGTGCCTCATGCCATTGGTCTAGTGTGCTTTCATGTATGGAATAATTGGAAAGATTGATAGAATAAAAATCTTGATTGTGGAAAACGTGTACAATTTCAAGGTAAATATGATTCTAGTGAGACTAACCAATAAAAATAAATAAGAGGCAATTCTTCTCAGACAAGCCACCCTGGCATGGGTCAAAGAACTTCAGTATTAGGTCTCTCTCAGACCAGCTGTACAAACTAAACATTTAACCGAAAAGTAATGAAATGAAAAACAACTATTTCTTGTGGACAGTTGAAGATATACAGATGGGAACAATATATTTTGGGCAGGGCTTCTTGGTGGTGGGATTCGACTGGTGTCTGAGCAGCATAGACATGTTGTACATCGCGGTAAGGGTTGTGTTGCTTGGAACATGAATGGGTGTATATCTGCAAATCAGTTGGTGGAGGCGGGTTCCAGTGATTACCTGGAGGTCTGATGCTGCATTTCCGCTGTGGCTTTATATGCAGAAAGATTGTTTTGGGTCCATCTGTGGCTAGGGATGCCTTGGATGCCCAAGAGCAGGGTTGGGATATCGAACAAGTTAGTTTGCGGCACCTTTCATGTTTGGGAAAAGTATTTATTTATTTATTTATTTATTTATTTATTTATTTATTTATTTATTTATTTGATTTAGGTAATTTGAATACTTCGTTAAACAGATTTTATAAATTGGGGGTGGGTCCCCAATTGTCTGTGAGAAAAAAACTGTGCGGGAGGGGTGGGTTTCCAAGACATGCCTGGCAAAAATTTTCATTCCGGGGGTGGTGGGTCCCAAAAATTGAAAATGTAAAAAATTCCACCTTGTATCCGTAATTTTTTGCCTGACCCACCCCTACCCGCGCTGAGATTGGGAAATTTTAGGTTTGAATAGGGAAAAGTCATGCCGAAATGCTTTTGGGAAAGGGTCCCATATTCGGACCCTGTACACACCCAAAACGATCTCTCCCAACAAAAAACTTTTTTTAAATCAATATAACTAACATAGAGTTAGTCAAGAGCCTTATTAGTCATTGTGGTTAACATTATCCCCGAAGCTGCAAAATTGTAGTTAGAATGATCATCCTAAACTATTTTTTATGAAAAATACCAAATAAAACTGAATTGAGTTTTTCTTGGGCAGATGATTTGCACTTTATAATTTGCTTTTTTCTTAAAATACACGTCATCAAATATGTTGGCCAGTTAGTGTATGTAAATAGCTTATACTGACTTTAGTTGTCATCGGGTATAATACTTACGCTTCTTTCCTAAACCATCATCATTGGAATCACAGTTACCATTCCTGAAAAACGAAGGATTCTGGGAAACGAGACTTTCTCACTGCGCCATTTTTAAATTGGTAAATTGGCAGCGTAGAAGATCTACACTGCATAAAATATAGGTTCTCTTTAGAACCCAAACTGGTTCTAATCTTGTCCCCGAGATGGAACCAGGTCTGTTTAAACAGTATTTATTTCAAATCAAATAAATTTATAAAGATTAACATTAAATATTAACAGAATTGAACATAAATTGTGGGTGTTTCAGCCGTAAGTTTAGAGCTCATACGAGGTTGTCTCAAATCATTATTAAGCAAAGGAGATATGAACAGTTGGCATATCGAACCAGTTTTGGTTCTTTTCAGAACCAAAACTGGTTCGATATGCCAACTCTTCATATCTCCTTTGTTTCAAAATGTTTGGCGACTGCGTTGAATAAGCTCCAAGTTTACTGCTGAATCTACTTCAGTTTATGTAATATTTTGTTAAAATTGAATGCTAATCTCAGTAAATTTATTTGATTTGAAAAAAATACTGTTTAAACAGAACTCGTTCCATATCAGGGACAAGATTAGAACCAGTTTTGGTTCTAAAGAGAACTTATATTTTTTGCAGTGTACATTTCCAAAGATCAGGATAAATAATTGAACATCATGCCGATAACATTATAAAGAGTTACGGACCTTAATATTTTTTTTATGAATTATGAACTTGTTACCATTATAACTTGAACAAAGGTTCCAGATAAGACAACCGGGAAATACTGATAACCGGGTTATGGACATCCAAAACTCTCCGATTGCCACCACAACTCGACGCTGCATCTCCGATGCGCACCTCTTGTTTGTACGCTAAAGTAGATATAGGATTAAGCTTGTTGGTGTTTGAACAAACACACTTTTATCTAATATCTGAGAAAGAGGATTTGTCATTGAGTCCAGTAGCTCTGGGTCATGTGTATGACTAATGTATGTTACCTTGTCATAATGACGATATTAGTCCACACATGGGTCATTTTGACTAATATTTTAAAAGGATTTGACTAATTATTTTTAGACATACTAGTTATATATTAGTCATTAATTTTGACTAATATTATGACAGATTTTGACTAATCTACCTTAGTCAATTTGACTAATATACATGTTAGTTTAAATGACTAACGAATGTTAGTTAATGAGACAGGGACGTGGCTAGAGGTTTCCGATTGCGGTGTGTGTGTGTGGGGGGGGGGGGGCGGTGGTAAAGTAGTGAATTTCCAACTAGGGGGAGGGACCGGGAGGTGGACCTCCCGCCCCCCTCCCGGTCCCTCAGCCTAGTTGAAATTCACTACAGAGAAAATATTGAACATAAAGCCATGAAAGGGGGCAAAAAATTGATTCTAGTAACTGAAATACCAACACATTTATGATAGAATTATCAGGTTATTATTATTTGGTATTATTCTAGGAATTGAATATGTGCTAAACAAATGCTTAAGCTGAAAACTCTGAGCAATTCACACTGTCCTAACATTAAATCAGATCTTATGCAGGAATGATCAAGTTTCATCATTTTGTAACTGTGAGTGATGGAATTACCTGAGAATAACGATTTTCCATGATGCGATTTTCTTGAAGTGCATTTCGAGGATTTGTCTTTATTAGGATAAATAAACGTATAATATAAATTTCGTACTGATTGACATCCTGCATACTTATGGAGCTCGATATTGTGTACACTGTAGTTGTAAATAGTAACAGTTGGAATTTTTGTCGTCTTGAAACCGAGTTGTAATTTGGGGAAGTAAAGGAGACATCAGCATCACCAAAGAAGCTTTAAAATCCAGATAGATGGAATTTCCAACTACTCATGACTCGCCCTCCGAATGTCCAACTATATGAAAGTTTGGCCAGGATTGGGGAGTGACACCCCACCCCCACCCTCCCCTGTCGCTACGTCCTTGCACTGGGAGGGGGGGGGGGTATAAAGGTATGACTAACTTAAATTAATCAAATTGACTAAGCAGTAGGTATTCAGTGCACTAGAAGTCATGGAGGAATAATTTAGGAGCTTCGGGCGGCGAATACTATAATCTAAGAGTTAGGAGATGAACACATAATCAGGGAGCAATGAAGGATACTATCTATGAAGCAGGAGCCACGAAGGTTCCAGGGGCCATAAAAGCTATACTCTTGAAGGTGCATGGTCTCAGCTTTTAAACACAGTTATCTCAAGTAATGGAAGATCTGCTTGTCATGGGCGATATATTTTAAATTCATCTGGCATTCGTGACTCTCGGTGGGCATGCCTGTATCCAACAATACTAGGTCTTTAAATTCCATCAAACTCCAATTAAAGTGGGAATTAATGTCCGTGCGGTCGAATACGGGGGTTTTCTCGAAACGTTTACTCCAGTCTGGGGGCGTATAGGACTGTGGGTCGTAGGTGAGGAGCTGGGGATTCCCCACGCTATAGGTTAGAGGAGGTGTCGCATCGGTGAGATAATATAGGCAGGCTGTAATGTAAAGAGAGCCACGTAACTAATATTTAGAGTAGGAACAGTCGTGGACCAAGTTGGTGGTCATATATGAGGGTAAGATCAGAAATAGGAAGTACAAGCCCCGGGAGCGTACTGAAATTGTTATTCAGGTAGACGGTATTACCTGATGTAGGAGGCAAGCCATGCGTAGGCAGAGTAGGCTTTGTCTGTATGAACATTATTCTGAGATAAATGGAGGGGAGTATTTTACCCCGTAAGGGGAGACTGCTTGAGTGAAAAACGCCCAGTAAAGTGACGATACATTAGTGGATAAAAATTAACAGGATCCCTCAATGACAATTTTAATTTTGATAGTTTCAAATGTTGTTTTGGAGTTAATCTTAATAATTAAATTACCTCTTCAATTCGATCGACTAATTGAACATAACGGTAGTGGAAATCCTCGCGAAAGAATTGGACGCGGTGTAGGATAGGGAATAATTAACCGTTTGAGTCGAAACTATTGGTGTGGGAAATTTTTTGAGTGATAAATTTAAGAAATGCATACCCCAAGCTTGGAACAGTTGGTTAATATTGGAGAGCGGTTGGGTTTCGCGGGTAATGAATTGCAAACATTTGTGAAGGATGAGCAAAAGCGAGTTGCAAAAGAAATGACGGCAGAGTTAGAGCGTCAGGTTACGTTGAAACGCGAGGGGGCTGCCTCTCGGACAGCCGAACGAGAGAAAGAGGCTGCGTTTTCAGTGAGGAAATGGCAGGTAGACAGCCAAGCTGGCTATGCATTTTCCTAACAGTATACATTAAAACTGCAGTAAAATTGTGTGTAACACCTTCACCATTGAATTGTATAATGTGTACTGTTGAATAAAATATAATATCATATCATACCCCTATTGATTATTATTTTTGAAGAAACGTCACCGACCCCTTCAGGATAGGAACTACCCAACAAAAACGAAAGGGGCCGGTTCGACACGGTGAGATATAAGTTCACCCGCGGATTCAGATGCCACACCTTGAGCTTTGGTTGAATACGCGGCGTGAATCAATTTCTCCGAGTAATGACAACGCCCGGTTTCCGACAATGCCCTATAAGGGTAATAGATATTCCGAGACATCTAAACAGCCCCAAAAAGCCTCCCATAAAATCGAATTTCAGGTTGTCAATATTACTGAACAGTGTTTTCAGTAGGGATGAAATTGAGCAGCAACTGATTTGGTAAATCTACAATGCCTCCCTGCCCAACGCCAGCCTACGATGTCCCTCAAATTAGACTATTCTAAAAGTTTGAATAATACACACAATTTGGGGGCATCTACACAGTTTCACACGCAGATTAGAACACTTCCATGCTTCTACCATACTCCCCAACTTACTATCTCTGCATACACAGTGTTCGTAGCGGTTGAAAGAAGTGTACCATTGACATGTAATACGCTTTAGTACACAGTGCCACCGTGAACATACATGGGCAATACGTGACTGAGTGTCTTGCGCAAGGATGCAACACAGAATTTTGGTCATCAACACGGACAGTTAAAATTAGAAGTCCTGTCACGAACTGTGCACTTATCTAGGCTTAAATGCGCGTAGGAATTGTACATCATTTGATAGCCTTACTATGGTCATAACGCGTAGATTAACGCGTAGATCGACGTGCTATTTATGCGCATTTCATTACAGGACTTCTAGTTTTAACTGTATACAGAGCTGAAAGTCGGCATTTATTTTGAAATTGTATACGTTCCCGCAAACAGATGAGTATACAATTAGTTTATAATGTGGAAAACTTTAAAGTAATGTCACAGTGAGAGGAGACACCCATAAACCTTACAAAAAGGTCGGTGTCTGGTAAGCTAGTTTCGTATGGTGTTGAAGTGAGTCATAATCCATTCTGTCTTTGACTCAAAACAACACAAGTCTACATCTTTGTAATCAACCGTGGAACCTAATCACTTTACCGAATCTATAAGGCCATTAATAAGGCAATCTGCGCGTAATGGAATGGTTTAGGAAATGTAACGATTTGAGTGATAAATGTCTTTTCGAAAGAGAGAAATACATAAATCCACTCATCTCCCAATTTCGCTAGATTATTAATTTTATTTGTATTCAATTATTTGTTCCCATTATATTTTCAACAGGCAAAATAAAAAAAAGGAAAAAAGACTCATCCTTACAAATAAGCATTCCTTCGCTTATACGAAAAATAAAATCAATAAAAAACAAGGCTAACGGTGACCGCCCGGCCGCGGATGCCCCCGAACTATGGCCAAATGGCCTATAATACTGGAATAAAAGGTTTTGTGTTGAATTTGGTGCCCATGAAAGTCCATATGGTTTCAAATTGAATAAAATAATCTGAAAATAGCATCCAAACGCTGTATTGACCTAATTTCGATAAGGTCAGTACAGCCACTAATATGTTGGAACTTAATCCATAGAACCATACACACATTGTCAAGGTGATAGCTAAAAGTTGCGATTTTGTTGTATAAAAGTGTAAATATTTTCGATAATATTTCTACCTGGGTTAAATGTGAAGCAAGATAGATATGTAACGGACCCCGAAAACCATTTGTCATCTAAACAGGCAATCAATAACTCAAACTTTAGTAATTAAGTATGAAAGATTAATGTCCATTATGGCGCACTTCGTGAACGCCATTTGGGCTTCTGATAACAGGTCAATAGTAAGAGAGACAATATTCTCTTCTATGTAATCATTAGCTACCACGTAATTACAGTCAGTTAATATTTAATGGTAGAAACCAGAGCATCACACATGTTCTGGACACACACCCATATTACGCATCTATCCTGTCTCCGAAATGTCAAAGTACACCAAAATGCAAGTCTTTCAAAGGAACTTTAAAGCGAGCATTAAATTAAGATAGATCTAAGCGGCCAAGTTCAAGAGAAGCGATTAACTGAGAATAAATGTTCTGGCTATCTAAATAAAAATCGGGGGATTTCTCGAAATTTTCATTCCAGCCATTTCCAGTCGGAAGGTGTGTAAGGCTGTGGGTTGTTGCGAGTAGATGGAGAGGTCCCATGCTATAGGTTAGAGGAGGTGCCGCATCGGTGCGAAAGTAAATGCACGTTGTGATGTAGGGGCAGCCATAGAGCTCATATGTAGAATAGAAGCAGTCGCGGGACAAGTCGGTCGGTGACCATATATGAGAATAGTGAAGTAGAATTCTGAGAGGCAGTTGGACTGAGGGCACTCAGAGAAGGTCCGAATTTAGCATTGGCCGTCGAGGGTCATAGGCACCGAGATTGAAAGTCCGCGTATTGTCGTAACCCTGTGAGGGTTGTGAGGAAACGATTGTAGTTTGTTAACGGTTGCGAACCGTAGTGTCATAGTAGCCAAAGAAGTGAAAGCTATAACGGTGAGGTCTAGAAACCGTACTAGGAGCTTGCGTAAGCGCTTGAATAGCTCGCCAGTTAAAATAATTTTAGGCGGCGCGAGAATTGTTGATGTTGAGAACACTTTGCAGAATATTTTTATGTGAGCTTTGTTAAGTATATATCTGAAGGCGAAGAATAACTTAACCCCGTGAGAGCCAGACAAAGCGCAAAGTGATCGTGAACTGTGATAGACGCCGATTGAATTGTGGTTGAACTGTGAGAACGCTAGTAGAGTCACACAAGCAGAACATTATATGAGTGAAGCCCGACTGACGACAAAGGTAACCCTGCGAAGAGGAAGCAACGAGAAGTGAATAGACACTTTGTATTCGTCACAAACCGTGAGAGGATGAAGATGATGTGAGGTTGATCCTGCGGACACAGCTAGCTGTGGGAGATATCGAGGGCCCTAAAGAATAAACTTTTATCCGCGTAATTAGTGTATTCATATGGATAATTTTGTGAGTAATTTGTTTCATATTATATTTCTTCGTACATGTAAATAAATAATATTTCAGTGAATTATCGTTGATCACCCTTGGCGTTGTAAGCCACAGGCACCTTCAGGAATCATAAGAGTCCCAAGCGGATAGGGCATTGATAAGATGGCAAGGTTTACGTTCGAACTGGGGTTCAGGCGACAGTCACTGGCGGTCGACTGAGCACTGATAAGAACATACATTTTCCTCCATCACTCAACCCCGTAATCCTGCGACACACATATGGATGCCACTTGGATTGATAAACAGTACAAGTCAAAATAAAGTTGTAGGATAACCGCTGCACACAAATACAGTCAGTGAGAGAATTAGGTTTTCATATTTCTGTGACCTCGACCTTTGTCAATCGAGCATCGTGTTGCTGTGCAACATACCTTCCATTGGTATTTACCTTAGTGTGAAGTTTCATGGAAATCCACCCAAGCATTATAGAATTATGGTTCCGGACGGACAAATACAGTCTGTGAAAGAATTAAGTTTTCACATTTCTGTGACCTTGACATTTGTTACTCGAGCATGGTGTTGCTGTGCACCAGATCTTCCATTTGTCTTTACCTTTGTATGAAGATTTGTGTAAATCCACCCAAAAATTATAAAATTATACCTCCTCACGGACAAATACAGTCTGTGAGAGAATTATGTTTTCCCATTCCTGTGATCTTGACCTACGTCAATCGGGCGTGATGTTGCTGTGAAAAAGATCCCCCCCCCCCTCCCCGATTGGTCTTTACTCTTGTGTAAAGTTTCATGGAAATCCACCAAAGCATTATAGAGTTATGTTAAAAGAGAACATATTGTTAATGTATTAATTGGTAGACATTTTTTTCTGTAAATCTACATGAAAATGGTCTTTAATAAGACCATTTTCATGTAAGTTTAATGAAAAGAAAATTTCAGCAATTCGATAATAAATTACCGGATATCAACTAATTAATCTACAGTTAAAACTAGAAGTCCTGCCACGAACTGTGCGCTTATCTAGGCTTAATTGCGCGTAGGAATTGCGCGCAGTTGCCATATCGAATGTCATCCAAAGCACGGCAGTTTCTCCTGGTTACTCATAGCAAACACAGGTAATGTTTCAGCCGATGGACCTCCGGGTTACCCGGAGGTCCATTGGCTGAAACATTGCTTGTGCACAGGCCATAGGTGCAAAATGTGATAGCCTTACTATGGTCATAACGCGTAGATTAACGCGTAGATCGGCGTGTTGTTTGTGCGCATTTCATGACTGGACTTCTAGTTTTAACTGTAGTAAGGTCACCAAAGTCAGGAGGAATATGGCTTTCGGTGGGTTCAGAACTGTGCTCAGAAAGAGTTTTTTTCTCGCGACCAAATCGCGACACTCTTATACCAGTCCGTCGAGAGTTCTTAAATGAAATACTACGAAAGCAAAACCCCATCATCAATAATTACAAACGAAAACAGCAACTCGAATTAAGTATTCACGCTTTTCTTTTCGACGGGAGACATTTTACAATATTACGTGGAGTCGCGATCCGATCGAAATTCTTTGTTAAGTTTTGTGATCACGGTGCAATGCTTTAGGTCATTAGAAGATTGTTGTAATTATTGTCGCCCAACTCGGATTTTCGCGCGTGAGTAGCAAGCACGGGCTATAAAAATATGAATTTAGTCATGAATGTATTCAAAACAGTTTCAAAGGCTTAATAGGTAGATGGCGGAAGTAAGTATCCATTTGTCGACAGGCAGAGATACGTTGCCATCAGGTCATCAGGAGAAGGTTCTTTGAAGAGGGATGAGAGTGTTCAGTTCATAAGCTAGCTGCATCTGTTTTCATGAAGTCTCAGTGATATTAACTAAATCTAAATGCTGCTGTCGGATACACCGGTGTAAAAGGAATGGAAGTCCGTAGGAACGTTAGTCCCTCTGGACTATTATTCCGCGGAATTATAGTCCTAGGTCTAACATTTCTAGGAATAGTAGTCCGGCGGACTACTATTCCTAGAAATGTTAGACCTAGGACTATAATTCCGCGGAATAATAGTCCAGAGGGACTAATTTTCCTACGGACTTCCATTCCTGTCACACCGGCCCAAGACAGGAAGAAAATCCGTCCCTAAAATAATAATTTGAGCATCTTTAATCACATTAACTCTGTAAATTGAATCAACTGTTTTCGTGATTTCTTGGATTACATTATGCATTTTTGTATCAATTTTTTTTAGTAAATCTAGTAATGGCTGCTTCACAGATGGGATAGAAAATATGTCACATTCTGTATCTCTCAAAGGGACGGATTTTCATACCGGTTTACTGTACATGCCATAAAATGTGACCGACAATGTTGGAGCTGATTATCTGAGTCGTTAACAAAAAAAAAAAAAAAAAATTAGGGGGTTATGTTGGGGGATATGTCACATTCTGTTTCTCTTAATGTGACCTTTATCATCAATAAATATTTGGGCTATGTAAAATAATACATGTGTTTGGTGTTAGGGTTAATAGTCCAAAGGAGTAATTCAGTCAGACACTCTGCTGTTTTATTTCGATCAGTGGTCAGTGATTTTCATTGTGAGAGAACAATAGCTTTAATAGAGAGAAAGGAACTGTTCGTGAAGTCAAGTGTGTAATCAATCATGTTGCATGATTTTCTGTACTTAGTGGACACTGATATGCCTGACATCTTGGGTGAGTGGATTTCTGTACTTAGTGGACACTAATATACCTGACATCTTGGGTGAGTGGATTTCTGCACTTAGTGGACACTGATATGACTGACATCTTGGGTGAGTGGATTTCTGTACTTAGTGGACACTGATATGCCTCACATCTTGGGTGAGTGGATTTCTATACTTAGTGGATACTGATATGCCTGACATCTTGGGTGAGTGGATTTCTGTACTTAGTGGACACTGATATACCTGACATCTTGGGTGAGTGGATCTGTATTTAGTGGACACTGATATACCTGACATCTTGGGTGAGTGGATTTCTATACTTAGTGGATACTGATATGCCTGACATCTTGGGTGAGTGGATTTCTGCACTTAGTGGACACTGATATGCCTGACATCTTGGGTGAGTGGATTTCCGTACTTAGTGGACACTGATATGACTGACATCTTGGGTGAGTGGATTTCTGTACTTAGTGGACACTGATATGCCTCACATCTTGGGTGAGTGGATTTCTATACTTAGTGGATACTGATATGCCTGACATCTTGGGTGAGTGGATTTCTGTACTTAGTGGACACTGATATACCTGACATCTTGGGTGAGTGGATCTGTATTTAGTGGACACTGATATACCTGACATCTTGGGTGAGTGGATTTCTATACTTAGTGGATACTGATATGCCTGACATCTTGGGTGAGTGGATTTCTGCACTTAGTGGACACTGATATGCCTGACATCTTGGGTGAGTAGATTTCCGTACTTAGTGGATACTGATATGCCTGGCATCTTGGGTGAGTAGATTTCTGTACTTAGTGGACACTGATATGCCTGACATCTAGGTTGAGTGGATTTCTGTACTTAGTGGACACTGATATGCCTGACATCTTGGGTGAGTGGATTTCTGTACTTAGTGGACACTGATATACCTGGATCTTGGGTGAGTGGATTTCTGTACTTAGTGGACACTGATATGCCTGACATCTTGGGTGAGTGGATTTCTGTACTTAGTGGACACTGATATGCCTGACATCTTGGGTGAGTGGATGTCTGTACTTAGTGGACACTGATATGACTGACATCTTGGGTGAGTGGTTTTCTGTACTTAGTGGACACTGATATGCCTGACATCTTGGGTGAGTGGATTTCTGTACTTAGTGGACACTGATATGCCTGACATCTTGGGTGAGCGGATTTCTGTACTTAGTGGACACTGATATGCCTGACATCTTGGGTGAGTGGATCTGTATTTAGTGGACACTGATATACCTGACATCTTGGGTGTGTGGATTTCTGTACTTAGTGGACACTGATATGCCGGACATCTTGGGTGAGTGGATTTCTGTACTTAGTGGATACTGATATACCTGACATCTTGGGTGAGTGGATTTCTATACTTAGTGGATACTGATATACCTGACATATTGGGTGAGTGGATTTCTGTACTTAATGGACACTGGTATGCCTGACATCTTGGGTGAGTGGATTTCTGTACTTAGTGGGCACTGATATACCTGACATCTTGGGTGAGTGGATTTCTGTACTTAGTGGACACTGATATGCCTGACATCTTGGGTGAGTGGATTTCTGTACTTAGTGGACACTGATATACCTGGATCTTGGGTGAGCGGATTTCTGTACTTAGTGGACACTGATATACCTGACATCTTGGGTGAGTGGATTTCTGTACTTAGTGGACACTGATATGCCTGATATCTTGGGTGAGTGGATTTCTGTACTTAGTGGACACTGATATGCCTGGCATCTTCGGTGAGCGGATTTCTGTACTTAGTGGACACTGATATACCTGACATCTTGGGTGAGTGGATTTCTGTACTTAGTGGACACTGATATGCCTGACATCTTGGGTGAATGGATTTCTGTACTTAGTGGACACTGATATACCAGACATCTTGGGTGAGTGGATTTCTGTACTTAGTGGACACTGATATACCAGACATCTTGGGTGAGTAGATTTCTGTACTTAGTGGATACTGATATACCTGACATCTTGGGTGAGTGGATTTCTGTACTTAGTGGACACTGGTATGCCTGACATCTTGGGTGAGTGGATTTCTGTACTTAGTGGGCACTGATATACCTGACATCTTGGGTGAGTGGATTTCTGTACTTATTGGACACTGCTATGCCTGACATCTTGGGTGAGTGGATTTCTGTACTTAGTGGACACTGATATACCTGGATCTTGGGTGAGCAGATTTCTGTACTTAGTGGACACTGATATACCTGACATCTTGGGTGAGTGGATTTCTGTACCTAGTGGACACTGATATGCCTGGTATCTTGGGTGAGTGGATTTCTGTACTTAGTGGACACTGATATGCCTGGCATCTTTGGTGAGCGGATTTCTGTACTTTGTGGACACTGATATGCCTGATATCTTGGGTGAGTGGATTTCTGTACTTAGTGGACACTGATATGCCTGACATCTTGGGTGAGTGGATTTCTGTACTTAGTGGACACTGATATACCTGACATCTAGGGTGAGTGGATCAGTATTTAGTGGACACTGATATACCTGACATCTTGGGTGAGGGGATTTCTGTACTTAGTGGACACTAATATGACTCACTCTTGGGTGAGTGGATTTCTGTACTTAGTGGACACTGATATGCCTGACATCTTGGGTGAATGGATTTCTGTACTTAGTGGACACTGATATACCAGACATCTTGGGTGAGTGGATTTCTGTACTTAGTGGACACTGATATACCTGACATCTTGGGTGAGTGGATTTCTGTACTTAGTGGACACTGATATGCCTGACATCTTGGGTGAGTGGATTTCTGTACTTAGTGGACACTGATATGTCTCACATCTTGGGTGAGTGGATTTCTGTACTTAGTGGACATTGATATGCCTGACATCTTGGGTGAGTGGATTTCTGTACTTAGTGGACACTGATATAACTGACATCTTGGGTGAGTGGATTTCTGTACTTAGTGGACACTGATATACCTGGATCTTGGGTGAGTGGATTTCTATACTTAGTGGACACTGATATGCCTGACTCTTGGGTGAGTGGATTTCTGTACTTAGTGGATACTGATATGCCTGACATCTTGGGTGAGTGGATTTCTATACTTGGTGGATACTGATATACCTGACATCTTGGGTGAGGGGATCTGTATTTAGTGGACACTGATATACCTGACATCTTGGGTGAGTGGATTTCTGTACTTAGTGGACACTGATATATGCCTGACATCTTGGGTGAGTGGATTTCTATACTCAGTGGATACTGATATACCTGACATCTTGGGTGAGTGAATTTCTGTACTTAGTGGATACTGATATGCCTGACATCTTGGGTGAGTGGATTTCTGTACTTAGTGGATACTGATATGCCTGACATCTTGGGTGAGAGGATTTCAGTACCTAGTGGACACTGATATGCCTGACTCTTGGGTGAGTGGATTTCTGTACTTAGTGGACATTAATATGCCTGACTCTTGGGTGAGTGGATTTCAATACTTAGTGGATACTGATATGACTGACATCTTGGGTGAGTGGATTTCTATACTTAGTGGATACTGATATACCTGACATCTTGGGTGAGTGGATCTGTATTTAGTGGACACTGATATACATGACATATTGGGTGAGTGGATTTCTGTACTTAGTGGACACTGATATGCCTGACATCTTGGGTGAGTGGATTTCTATACTTAGTGGATACTGATATACCTGACATCTTGGGTGAGTGGATTTCTGTACTTAGTGGACACTGATATACCTGACATCTTGGGTGAGTGGATTTCTGTACTTAGTGGATACTGATATACCTGGCATCTTGGGTGAGTGGATTTCTGTACTTAGTGGACACTGATATACCTGACATCTTGGGTGAGTGGATTTCTATACTTAGTGGATACTGATATACCTGACATCTTGGGTGAGTGGATTTCTATACTTAGTGGACCCTGATATGCCTGACATCTTGGGTGAGTGGATTTCTGTACTTAGTGGACACTGATATACCTGACATCTTGGGTGAGAGGATTTCTGTACTTAGTGGACACTAATATGCCTGACATCTTGGGTGAGTGGATTTCTGTAGTTAGTGGACACTGATATGCCTGACATCTTGGGTGAGTGGATTTCTGTACTTAGTGGACACTGATATGCCTGGCATCTTGGGTGAGTGGATTTCTGTACTTAGTGGACACTGATATACCTGACATCTTGGGTGAGTGGATTTCTGTAATTAGTGGACAATGATATGCCTGGCATCTTGGGTGAGTGGATTTCTGTACTTAGTGGACACTGATATGCCTGACATCTTGGGTGAGTGGATTTCTGTACTTAGTGGACACTGATATACCTGACATCTTGGGTGAGTGGATTTCTATACTTAGTGGATACTGATATACCTGACATCTTGGGTGAGTGGATTTCTATACTTAGTGGATACTGATATGCCTGACATCTTGGTTTAGTGGATTTCTGTACTTAGTGGACACTGATATACCTGACATCTTGGGTGAGAGGATTTCTGTACTTAGTGGCCACTAATATGCCTGACATCTTGGGTGAGTGGATTTCTATACTTAGTGGACACTGATATGCCTGGTATCTTGGGTGAGTGGATTTCTGTACTTAGTGGACACTGATATGCCTGGCATCTTTGGTGAGCGGATTTCTGTATTTAGTGGACACTGATATACATGACATCTTGGGTGAGTGGATTTCTGTACTTAGTGGACACTGATATGCCTGACATCTTGGGTGAGTGGATTTCTATACTTAGTGGATACTGATATACCTGACATCTTGCGTGAGTGGATTTCTGTACTTAGTGGACACTGATATACCTGACATCTTGGGTGAGTGGATTTCTGTACTTAGTGGATACTGATATGCCTGACATCTTGGGTGAGTGGATTTCTGTAGTTAGTGGACACTGATATGCCTGACATCTTGGGTGAGTGGATTTCTGTACTTAGTGGACACTGATATACCTGACATCTTGGGTGAGTGGATTTCTGTACTTAGTGGACACTGATATACCTGACATCTTGGGTGAGTGGATTTCTGTAGTTAGTGGACACTGATATGCCTGACATCTTGGGTGAGTGGATTTCTGTACTTAGTGGACACTGATATGCTTGGCATCTTGGGTGAGTGGATTTCTGTACTTAGTGGACACTGATATACCTGACATCTTGGGTGAGTGGATTTCTGTAATTAGTGGACACTGATATGCCTGGCATCTTGGGTGAGTGGATTTCTGTACTTAGTGGACACTGATATGCCTGACATCTTGGGTGAGTGGATTTCTGTACTTAGTGGACACTGATATACCTGACATCTTGGGTGAGTGGATTTCTATACTTAGTGGATACTGATATACCTGACATCTTGGGTGAGTGGATTTCTATACTTAGTGGATACTGATATGCCTGACATCTTGGGTTAGTGGATTTCTGTACTTAGTGGACACTGATATACCTGACATCTTGGGTGAGAGGATTTCTGTACTTAGTGGACACTAATATGCCTGACATCTTGGGTGAGTAGATTTCTATACTTAGTGGACTCTGATATGCCTGGTATCTTGGGTGAGTGGATTTCTGTACTTAGTGGACACTGATATGCCTGGCATCTTTGGTGAGCGGATTTCTGTATTTAGTGGACACTGATATACATGACATCTTGGGTGAGTGGATTTCTGTACTTAGTGGACACTGATATGCCTGACATCTTGGGTGAGTGGATTTCTATACTTAGTGGATACTGATATACCTGACATCTTGGGTGAGTGGATTTCTGTACTTAGTGGACACTGATATACCTGACATCTTGGGTGAGTGGATTTCTGTACTTAGTGGATACTGATATACCTGACATCTTGGGTGAGTGGATTTCTGTACTTAGTGGACACTGATATACCTGACATCTTGGGTGAGTGGATTTCTATACTTAGTGGATACTGATATACCTGACATCTTGGGTGAGTGGATTTCTATACTTAGTGGATACTGATATGCCTGACATCTTGGGTGAGTGGATTTCTGTACTTAGTGGACACTGATATACCTGACATCTTGGGTGAGAGGATTTTTGTACTTAGTGGACACTAATATGCCTGACATCTTGGGAGAGTGGATTTCTGTAGTTAGTGGACACTGATATGCCTGACATCTTGGGTGAGTGGATTTCTGTACTTAGTGGACACTGATATGCCTGGCATCTTGGGAGAGTGGATTTCTGTACTTAGCGGACACTGATATACCTGACATCTTGGGTGAGTGGATTTCTGTAGTTAGTGGACACTGATATGCCTGGCATCTTGGGTGAGTGGATTTCTGTACTTAGTGGACACTGATATGCCTGACATCTTGGGTGAGTGGATTTCTGTACTTAGTGGACACTGATATACCTGACATCTTGGGTGAGTGGATTTCTATACTTAGTGGATACTGATATACCTGACATCTTGGGTGAGTGGATTTCGGTACATAGTGGACACTGATATACCTGACATCTTGGGTGAGTGGATCTGCATTTAGTGGACACTGAAATGCCTGACATCTTGGGTGTGTGGATTTCTGTACTTAGTGGACACTGATATGCCTCACTCTTGGGTGAGTGGATTTCTGTACTTAGAGGACACTGATATGCCTGACATCTTGGGTGAGTGGATTTCTGTACTTAGTGGACACTGATATACCAGACATCTTTGGTGAGTGGATTTCTGTACTTAGTGGACACTGATATACCTGACATCTTGGGTAAGTGGATTTCTGTACTTAGTGGACACTGATATGCCTGACATCTTGGGTGAGTGGATTTCTGCACTTAGTGGACACTGATATGCCTGACACCTTGGGTGAGAGGATTTCTGTACTTAGTGGACACTGATATACCTGACATTTTGGGTGAGTGGATTTCTGTACTTAGTGGATACTGATATGCCTGACATCTTGGGTGAGTGGATTTCTATACTTAGTGGATACTGATATACCTGACATCTTGGGTGAGTGGATTTCTGTACTTAATGGACACTGATATATGCCTGACATCTTGGGTGAGTGGATTTCTATACTTAGTGGATACTGATATACCTGTCATCTTGGGTGAGTGGATTTCTGTACTTAGTGGATACTGATATGCCTGACATCTTGGGTGAGTGGATTTCTGTACTTAGTGGATACTGATATGCCTGACATCTTGGGTGAGTGGATTTCTGTACTTAGTGGACACTGATATACCTGACATCTTGGGTGAGTGGATTTCGGTACATAGTGGACACTGATATACCTGAGATCTTGGGTGAGTGGATCTGCATTTAGTGGACACTGAAATGCCTGACATCTTGGGTGTGTGGATTTCTGTACTTAGTGGACACTGATATGCCTCACTCTTGGGTGAGTGGATTTCTGTACTTAGAGGACACTGATATGCCTGACATCTTGGGTGAGTGGATTTCTGTACTTAGTGGACACTGATATACCAGACATCTTTGGTGAGTGGATTTCTGTACTTAGTGGACACTGATATACCTGACATCTTGGGTAAGTGGATTTCTGTACTTAGTGGACACTGATATGCCTGACATCTTGGGTGAGTGGATTTCTGCACTTAGTGGACACTGATATGCCTGACACCTTGGGTGAGAGGATTTCTGTACTTAGTGGACACTGATATACCTGACATTTTGGGTGAGTGGATTTCTGTACTTAGTGGATACTGATATGCCTGACATCTTGGGTGAGTGGATTTCTATACTTAGTGGATACTGATATACCTGACATCTTGGGTGAGTGGATTTCTGTACTTAATGGACACTGATATATGCCTGACATCTTGGGTGAGTGGATTTCTATACTTAGTGGATACTGATATACCTGTCATCTTGGGTGAGTGGATTTCTGTACTTAGTGGATACTGATATGCCTGACATCTTGGGTGAGTGGATTTCTGTACTTAGTGGATACTGATATGCCTGACATCTTGGGTGAGAGGATTTCAGTACTTAGTGGACACTGATATGCCTGACTCTTGGGTGAGTGGATTTCTGTACTTAGTGGACACTGATATGCCTGACATCTTGGGTGAGTGGATTTCTGTACTTAGTGGACACTAATATGCCTGACTCTTGGGTGAGTGGATTTCTATACTTAGTGGATACTGATATGCCTGACATCTTGGGTGAGTGGATTTCTATACTTAGTGGATACTGATATACCTGACATCTTGGGTGAGTGGATCTGTATTTAGTGGACACTGATATACCTGACATCTTGGGTGAGTCGATTTCTGTACTCAGTGGACACTGGTATGCCTGACATCTTGGGTGAGTGGATTTCTGTACTTAGGGGACACTGATATGCCTGACATCTTGGGTGAGTGGATTTCTGTACTTAATGGACACTGATATATGCCCGACATCTTGGGTGAGTGGATTTCTGTACTTAGTGGATACTGATATGCCTGACATCTTGGGTGAGAGGATTTCAGTACTTAGTGGACACTGATATGCCTGACTCTTGGGTGAGTGGATTTCTGTACTTAGTGGACACTGATATGCCTGACATCTTGGGTGAGTGGATTTCTGTACTTAGTGGACACTAATATGCCTGACTCTTGGGTGAGTGGATTTCTATACTTAGTGGATACTGATATGCCTGACATCTTGGGTGAGTGGATTTCTGTACTTAGTGGATACTGATATACCTGACATCTTGGGTGAGTGGATCTGTATTTAGTGGACACTGATATACCTGACATCTTGGGTGAGTCGATTTCTGTACTCAGTGGACACTGGTATGCCTGACATCTTGGTTGAGTGGATTTCTATACTTAGTGGATACTGATATACCTGACATCTTGGGTGAGTGGATTTCTGTACTTAGTGGACACTGATATACCTGACATCTTGGGTGAGTGGATTTCTGTACTTAGTGGATACTGATATGCCTGACATCTTGGGTGAGAACATTTCTGTATTTAGTGGACACTGATATACCTGACTCTTTGGTGAGTGGATTTCTGTACTTAGTGGACACTGATATGCCTGACATCTTGGGTGAGTGGATTTCTATACTTAGTGGATACTGATATACCTGACATCTTGGGTGAGTGGATTTCTGTACTTAGTGGACACTGATATACCTGACATCTTGGGTGAGTGGATTTCTGTACTTAGTTGATACTGATATACCTGACATCTTGGGTGAGTGGATTTCTGTACTTAGTGGACACTGATATACCTGACATCTTGGGTGAGTGGATTTCTATGCTTAGTGGATACTGATATACCTGACATCTTGGGTGAGTGGATTTCTATACTTAGTGGATACTGATATGCCTGACATCTTGGGTGAGTGGATTTCTGTACTTAGTGGACATGATATACCTGACATCTTGGGTGAGAGGATTTCTGTACTTAGTGGACACTAATATGCCTGACATCTTGGGTGAGTGGATTTCTGTAGTTAGTGGACACTGATATGCCTGACATCTTGGGTGAGTGGATTTCTGTACTTAGTGGACACTGATATGCCTGGCATCTTGGGTGAGTGGATTTCTGTACTTAGTGGACACTGATATACCTGACATCTTGGGTGAGTGGATTTCTGTAATTAGTGGACACTGATATGCCTGGCATCTTGGGTGAGTGGATTTCTGTACTTAGTGGACACTGATATGCCTGACATCTTGGGTGAGTGGATTTCTGTACTTAGTGGACACTGATATACCTGACATCTTGGGTGAGTGGATTTCTATACTTAGTGGATACTGATATACCTGACATCTTGGGTGAGTGGACTTCTATACTTAGTGGATACTGATATGCCTGACATCTTGGGTTAGTGGATTTCTGTACTTAGTGGACACTGATATACCTGACATCTTGGGTGAGAGGATTTCTGTACTTAGAGGACACTAATATGCCTGACATCTTGGGTGAGTGGATTTCTATACTTAGTGGACACTGATATGCCTGGTATCTTGGGTGAGTGGATTTCTGTACTTAGTGGACACTGATATGCCTGGCATCTTTGGTGAGCGGATTTCTGTATTTAGTGGACACTGATATACGTGACATCTTGGGTGAGTGGATTTCTGTACTTAGTGGACACTGATATGCCTGACATCTTGGGTGAGTGGATTTCTATACTTAGTGGAAACTGATATACCTGACATCTTGGGTGAGTGGATTTCTGTACTTAGTGGACACTGATATACCTGACATCTTGGGTGAGTGGATTTCTGTACTTAGTGGATACTGATATACCTGACACCTTGGGTGAGTGGATTTCTGTACTTAGTGGACACTGATATACCTGACATCTTGGGTGAGTGGATTTCTATACTTAGTGGATACTGATATACCTGACATCTTGGGTGAGTGGATTTCTATACTTAGTGGATACTGATATGCCTGACATCTTGGGTGAGTGGATTTCTGTACTTAGTGGACACTGATATACCTGACATCTTGGGTGAGAGGATTTCTGTACTTAGTGGACACTAATATGCCTGACATCTTGGGAGAGTGGATTTCTGTAGTTAGTGGACACTGATATGCCTGACATCTTGGGTGAGTGGATTTCTGTACTTAGTGGACACTGATATGCCTGGCATCTTGGGTGAGTGGATTTCTGTACTTAGTGGACACTGATATACCTGACATCTTGGGTGAGTGGATTTCTGTAGTTAGTGGACACTGATATGCCTGGCATCTTGGGTGAGTGGATTTCTGTACTTAGTGGACACTGATATGCCTGACATCTTGGGTGAGTGGATTTCTGTAGTTAGTGGACACTGATATGCCTGGCATCTTGGGTGAGTGGATTTCTGTACTTAGTGGACACTGATATGCCTGACATCTTGGGTGAGTGGATTTCTGTACTTAGTGGACACTGATATACCTGACATCTTGGGTGAGTGGTGTTCTGTACTTAGTGGACACTGATATGCCTGACATCTTGGGTGAGTGGATTTCTGTACTTAGTGGACACTGATATGCCTGACATCTTGGGTGAGCGGATTTCTGTACTTAGTGGACACTGATATGCCTGACATCTTGGGTGAGTGGATCTGTATTTAGTGGACACTGATATACCTGACATCTTGGGTGTGTGGATTTCTGTACTTAGTGGACACTGATATGCCGGACGTCTTGGGTGAGTGGATTTCTGTACTTAGTGGATACTGATATACCTGACATCTTGGGTGAGTGGATTTCTATACTTAGTGGATACTGATATACCTGACATCTTGGGTGAGTGGATTTCTGTACTTAATGGACACTGGTATGCCTGACATCTTGGGTGAGTGGATTTCTGTACTTAGTGGGCACTGATATACCTGACATCTTGGGTGAGTGGATTTCTGTACTTAGTGGACACTGATATGCCTGACATCTTGGGTGAGTGGATTTCTGTACTTAGTGGACACTGATATACCTGGATCTTGGGTGAGCGGATTTCTGTACTTAGTGGACACTGATATACCTGACATCTTGGGTGAGTGGATTTCTGTACTTAGTGGACACTGATATGCCTGATATCTTGGGTGAGTGGATTTCTGTACTTAGTGGACACTGATATGCCTGGCATCTTCGGTGAGCGGATTTCTGTACTTAGTGGACACTGATATACCTGACATCTTGGGTGAGTGGATTTCTGTACTTAGTGGACACTGATATGCCTGACATCTTGGGTGAATCGATTTCTGTACTTAGTGGACACTGATATACCAGACATCTTGGGTGAGTGGATTTCTGTACTTAGTGGACACTGATATACCAGACATCTTGGGTGAGTAGATTTCTGTACTTAGTGGATACTGATATACGTGACATCTTGGGTGAGTGGATTTCTGTACTTAGTGGACACTGGTATGCCTGACATCTTGGGTGAGTGGATTTCTGTACTTAGTGGGCACTGATATACCTGACATCTTGGGTGAGTGGATTTCTGTACTTATTGGACACTGCTATGCCTGACATCTTGGGTGAGTGGATTTCTGTACTTAGTGGACACTGATATACCTGGATCTTGGGTGAGCAGATTTCTGTACTTAGTGGACACTGATATACCTGACATCTTGGGTGAGTGGATTTCTGTACCTAGTGGACACTGATATGCCTGGTATCTTGGGTGAGTGGATTTCTGTACTTAGTGGACACTGATATGCCTGGCATCTTTGGTGAGCGGATTTCTGTACTTTGTGGACACTGATATGCCTGATATCTTGGGTGAGTGGATTTCTGTACTTAGTGGACACTGATATGCCTGACATCTTGGGTGAGTGGATTACTGTACTTAGTGGACACTGATATACCTGACATCTAGGGTGAGTGGATCTGTATTTAGTGGACACTGATATACCTGACATCTTGGGTGAGGGGATTTCTGTACTTAGTGGACACTAATATGCCTCACTCTTGGGTGAGTGGATTTCTGTACTTAGTGGACACTGATATGCCTGACATATTGGGTGAATGGATTTCTGTACTTATTGGACACTTGGGTGAGTGGATTTCTGTACTTAGTGGACACTGATATACCTGACATCATGGGTGAGTGGATTTCTGTACTTAGTGGACACTGATATGCCTGACATCTTGGGTGAGTGGATTTCTGTACTTAGTGGACACTGATATGCCTCACATCTTCGGTGAGTGGATTTCTGTACTTAGTGGACATTGATATGCCTGACATCTTGGGTGCGTGGATTTCTGTACTTAGTGGACACTGATATAACTGACATCTTGGGTGAGTGGATTTCTGTACTTAGTGGACACTGATATACCTGGATCTTGGGTGAGTGGATTTCTATACTTAGTGGACACTGATATGCCTGACTCTTGGGTGAGTGGATTTCTGTACTTAGTGGATACTGATATGCCTGACATCTTGGGTGAGTGGATTTCTATACTTGGTGGATACTGATATACCTGACATCTTGGGTGAGGGGATCTGTATTTAGTGGACACTGATATACCTGACATCTTGGGTGAGTGGATTTCTGTACTTAGTGGACACTGATATATGCCTGACATCTTGGGTGAGTGGATTTCTATACTCAGTGGATACTGATATACCTGACGTCTTGGGTGAGTGAATTTCTGTACTTAGTGGATACTGATATGCCTGACATCTTGGGTGAGTGGATTTCTGTACTTAGTGGATACTGATATGCCTGACATCTTGGGTGAGAGGATTTCAGTACTTAGTGGACACTGATATGCCTGACTCTTGGGTGAGTGGATTTCTGTACTTAGTGGACATTAATATGCCTGACTCTTGGGTGAGTGGATTTCAATACTTAGTGGATACTGATATGCCTGAAATCTTGGGTGAGTGGATTTCTATACTTAGTGGATACTGATATACCTGACATCTTGGGTGAGTGGATCTGTATTTAGTGGACACTGATATACATGACATCTTGGGTGAGTGGATTTCTGTACTTAGTGGACACTGATATGCCTGACATCTTGGGTGAGTGGATTTCTATACTTAGTGGATACTGATATACCTGACATCTTGGGTGAGTGGATTTCTGTACTTAGTGGACACTGATATACCTGACATCTTGGGTGAGTGGATTTCTGTACTTAGTGGATACTGATATACCTGGCATCTTGGGTGAGTGGATTTCTGTACTTAGTGGACACTGATATACCTGACATCTTGGGTGAGTGGATTTCTATAATTAGTGGATACTGATATGCCTGACATCTTGGGTGAGTGGATTTCTATACTTAGTGGATACTGATATGCCTGACCAATTGGGTGAGTGGATTTCTGTACTTAGTGGACACTGATATACCTGACATCTTGGGTGAGAGGATTTCTGTACTTAGTGGACACTAATATGCCTGACATCTTGGGTGAGTGGATTTCTGTAGTTAGTGGACACTGATATGCCTGACATCTTGGGTGAGTGGATTTCTGTACTTAGTGGACACTGATATGCCTGGCATCTTGGGTGAGTGGATTTCTGTACTTAGTGGACACTGATATACCTGACATCTTGGGTGAGTGGATTTCTATACTTAGTGGATACTGATATACCTGACATCTTGGGTAAGTGGATTTCTATACTTAGTGGATACTGATATGCCTGACATCTTGGGTTAGTGGATTTCTGTACTTAGTGGACACTGATATACCTGACATCTTGGGTGAGAGGATTTCTGTACTTAGTGGACACTAATATGCCTGACATCTTGGGTGAGTGGATTTCTATACTTAGTGGACACTGATATGCCTGGTATCTTGGGTGAGTGGATTTCTGTACTTAGTGGACACTGATATGCCTGGCATCTTTGGTGAGCGGATTTCTGTATTTAGTGGACACTGATATACATGACATCTTGGGTGAGTGGATTTCTGTACTTAGTGGACACTGATATGCCTGACATCTTGGGTGAGTGGATTTCTATACTTAGTGGATACTGATATACCTGACATCTTGGGTGAGTGGATTTCTGTACTTAGTGGACACTGATATACCTGACATCTTGGGTGAGTGGATTTCTGTACTTAGTGGATACTGATATACCTGACATCTTGGGTGAGTGGATCTCTGTACTTAGTGGACACTGATATACCTGACATCTTGGGTGAGTGGATTTCTATACTTAGTGGATACTGATATACCTGACATCTTGGGTGAGTGGATTTCTATACTTAGTGGATACTGATATGCCTGACATCTTGGGTGAGTGGATTTCTGTACTTAGTGGACACTGATATACCTGACATCTTGGGTGAGAGGATTTCTGTACTTAGTGGACACTAATATGCCTGACATCTTGGGAGAGTGGATTTCTGTAGTTAGTGGACACTGATATGCCTGACATCTTGGGTGAGTGGATTTCTGTACTTAGTGGACACTGATATGCCTGGCATCTTGGGTGAGTGGATTTCTGTACTTAGTGGACACTGATATACCTGACATCTTGGGTGAGTGGATTTCTGTAGTTAGTGGACACTGATATGCCTGGCATCTTGGGTGAGTGGATTTCTGTACTTAGTGGACACTGATATGCCTGACATCTTGGGTGAGTGGATTTCTGTTGTTAGTGGACACTGATATGCCTGGCATCTTGGGTGAGTGGATTTCTGTACTTAGTGGACACTGATATGCCTGACATCTTGGGTGAGTGGATTTCTGTACTTAGTGGACACTGATATACCTGACATCTTGGGTGAGTGGTGTTCTGTACTTAGTGGACACTGATATGCCTGACATCTTGGGTGAGTGGATTTCTGTACTTAGTGGACACTGATATGCCTGACATCTTGGGTGAGCGGATTTCTGTACTTAGTGGACACTGATATGCCTGACATCTTGGGTGAGTGGATCTGTATTTAGTGGACACTGATATACCTGACATCTTGGGTGTGTGGATTTCTGTACTTAGTGGATACTGATATACCTGACATCTTGGGTGAGTGGATTTCTATACTTAGTGGATACTGATATACCTGACATCTTGGGTGAGTGGATTTCTGTACTTAATGGACACTGGTATGCCTGACATCTTGGGTGAGTGGATTTCTGTACTTAGTGGGCACTGATATACCTGACATCTTGGGTGAGTGGATTTCTGTACTTAGTGGACACTGATATGCCTGACATCTTGGGTGAGTGGATTTCTGTACTTAGTGGACACTGATATACCTGGATCTTGGTTGAGCGGATTTCTGTACTTAGTGGACACTGATATACCTGACATCTTGGGTGAGTGGATTTCTGTACTTAGTGGACACTGATATGCCTGATATCTTGGGTGAGTGGATTTCTGTACTTAGTGGACACTGATATGCCTGGCATCTTCGGTGAGCGGATTTCTGTACTTAGTGGACACTGATATACCTGACATCTTGGGTGAGTGGATTTCTGTACTTAGTGGACACTGATATGCCTGACATTTTGGGTGAATCGATTTCTGTACTTAGTGGACACTGATATACCAGACATCTTGGGTGAGTGGATTTCTGTACTTAGTGGACACTGATATACCAGACATCTTGGGTGAGTAGATTTCTGTACTTAGTGGATACTGATATACCTGACATCTTGCGTGAGTGGATTTCTGTACTTAGTGGACACTGGTATGCCTGACATCTTGGGTGAGTGGATTTCTGTACTTAGTGGGCACTGATATACCTGACATCTTGGGTGAGTGGATTTCTGTACTTATTGGACACTGCTATGCCTGACATCTTGGGTGAGTGGATTTCTGTACTTAGTGGACACTGATATACCTGGATCTTGGGTGAGCAGATTTCTGTACTTAGTGGACTCTGATATACCTGACATCTTGGGTGAGTGGATTTCTGTACCTAGTGGACACTGATATGCCTGGTATCTTGGGTGAGTGGATTTCTGTACTTAGTGGACACTGATATGCCTGGCATCTTTGGTGAGCGGATTTCTGTACTTTGTGGACACTGATATGCCTGATATCTTGGGTGAGTGGATTTCTGTACTTAGTGGACACTGATATGCCTGACATCTTTGGTGAGTGGATTACTGTACTTAGTGGACACTGATATACCTGACATCTAGGGTGAGTGGATCTGTATTTAGTGGACACTGATATACCTGACATCTTGGGTGAGGGGATTTCTGTACTTAGTGGACACTAATATGCCTCACTCTTGGGTGAGTGGATTTCTGTACTTAGTGGACACTGATATGCCTGACATCTTGGGTGAATGGATTTCTGTACTTATTGGACACTTGGGTGAGTGGATTTCTGTACTTAGTGGACACTGATATACCTGACATCATGGGTGAGTGGATTTCTGTACTTAGTGGACACTGATATGCCTGACATCTTGGGTGAGTGGATTTCTGTACTTAGTGGACACTGATATGCCTCACATCTTCGGTGAGTGGATTTCTGTACTTAGTGGACATTGATATGCCTGACATCTTGGGTGCGTGGATTTCTGTACTTAGTGGACACTGATATAACTGACATCTTGGGTGAGTGGATTTCTGTACTTAGTGGACACTGATATACCTGGATCTTGGGTGAGTGGATTTCTATACTTAGTGGACACTGATATGCCTGACTCTTGGGTGAGTGGATTTCTGTACTTAGTGGATACTGATATGCCTGACATCTTGGGTGAGTGGATTTCTATACTTGGTGGATACTGATATACCTGACATCTTGGGTGAGGGGATCTGTATTTAGTGGACTCTGATATACCTGACATCTTGGGTGAGTGGATTTCTGTACTTAGTGGACACTGATATATGCCTGACATCTTGGGTGAGTGGATTTCTATACTCAGTGGATACTGATATACCTGACATCTTGGGTGAGTGAATTTCTGTACTTAGTGGATACTGATATGCCTGACATCTTGGGTGAGTGGATTTCTGTACTTAGTGGATACTGATATGCCTGACATCTTGGGTGAGAGGATTTCAGTACTTAGTGGACACTGATATGCCTGACTCTTGGGTGAGTGGATTTCTGTACTTAGTGGACATTAATATGCCTGACTCTTGGGTGAGTGGATTTCAATACTTAGTGGATACTGATATGCCTGACATCTTGGGTGAGTGGATTTCTATACTTAGTGGATACTGATATACCTGACATCTTGGGTGAGTGGATCTGTATTTAGTGGACACTGATATACATGACATCTTGGGTGAGTGGATTTCTGTACTTAGTGGACACTGATATGCCTGACATCTTGGGTGAGTGGATTTCTATACTTAGTGGATACTGATATACCTGACATCTTGGGTGAGTGGATTTCTGTACTTAGTGGACACTGATATACCTGACATCTTGGGTGAGTGGATTTCTGTACTTAGTGGATACTGATATACCTGGCATCTTGGGTGAGTGGATTTCTATACTTAGTGGATACTGATATACCTGACATCTTGGGTGAGTGGATTTCTGTACTTAGTGGACACTGATATACCTGACATCTTGGGTGAGTGGATTTCTGTACTTAGTGGATACTGATATACCTGACATCTTGGGTGAGTGGATTTCTGTACTTAGTGGACACTGATATACCTGACATCTTGGGTGAGTGGATTTCTATACTTAGTGGATACTGATATACCTGACATCTTGGGTGAGTGGATTTCTATACTTAGTGGATACTGATATGCCTGACATCTTGGGTGAGTGAATTTCTGTACTTAGTGGACACTGATATACCTGACATCTTGGGTGAGAGGATTTCTGTACTTAGTGGACACTAATATGCCTGACATCTTGGGAGAGTGGATTTCTGTAGTTAGTGGACACTGATATGCCTGACATCTTGGGTGAGTGGATTTCTGTACTTAGTGGACACTGATATGCCTGGCATCTTGGGTGAGTGGATTTCTGTACTTAGTGGACACTGATATACCTGACATCTTGGGTGAGTGGATTTCTGTAGTTAGTGGACACTGATATGCCTGGCATCTTGGGTGAGTGGATTTCTGTACTTAGTGGACACTGATATGCCTGACATCTTGGGTGAGTGGATTTCTGTAGTTAGTGGACACTGATATGCCTGGCATCTTGGGTGAGTGGATTTCTGTACTTAGTGGACACTGATATGCCTGACATCTTGGGTGAGTGGATTTCTGTACTTAGTGGACACTGATATACCTGACATCTTGGGTGAGTGGTGTTCTGTACTTAGTGGACACTGATATGCCTGACATCTTGGGTGAGTGGATTTCTGTACTTAGTGGACACTGATATGCCTGACATCTTGGGTGAGCGGATTTCTGTACTTAGTGGACACTGATATGCCTGACATCTTGGGTGAGTGGATCTGTATTTAGTGGACACTGATATACCTGACATCTTGGGTGTGTGGATTTCTGTACTTAGTGGACACTGATATGCCGGACATCTTGGGTGAGTGGATTTCTGTACTTAGTGGATACTGATATACCTGACATCTTGGGTGAGTGGATTTCTATACTTAGTGGATACTGATATACCTGACATCTTGGGTGAGTGGATTTCTGTACTTAATGGACACTGGTATGCCTGACATCTTGGGTGAGTGGATTTCTGTACTTAGTGGGCACTGATATACCTGACATCTTGGGTGAGTGGATTTCTGTACTTAGTGGACACTGATATGCCTGACATCTTGGGTGAGTGGATTTCTGTACTTAGTGGACACTGATAGACCTGGATCTTGGGTGAGCGGATTTCTGTACTTAGTGGACACTGATATACCTGACATCTTGGCTGAGTGGATTTCTGTACTTAGTGGACACTGATATGCCTGATATCTTGGGTGAGTGGATTTCTGTACTTAGTGGACACTGATATGCCTGGCATCTTCGGTGAGCGGATTTCTGTACTTAGTGGACACTGATATACCTGACATCTTGGGTGAGTGGATTTCTGTACTTAGTGGACACTGATATGCCTGACATTTTGGGTGAATCGATTTCTGTACTTAGTGGACACTGATATACCAGACATCTTGGGTGAGTGGATTTCTGTACTTAGTGGACACTGATATACCAGACATCTTGGGTGAGTAGATTTCTGTACTTAGTGGATACTGATATACCTGACATCTTGGGTGAGTGGATTTCTGTACTTAGTGGACACTGGTATGCCTGACATCTTGGGTGAGTGGATTTCTGTACTTAGTGGGCACTGATATACCTGACATCTTGGGTGAGTGGATTTCTGTACTTATTGGACACTGCTATGCCTGACATCTTGGGTGAGTGGATTTCTGTACTTAGTGGACACTGATATACCTGGATCTTGGGTGAGCAGATTTCTGTACTTAGTGGACACTGATATACCTGACATCTTGGGTGAGTGGATTTCTGTACCTAGTGGACTCTGATATGCCTGGTATCTTGGGTGAGTGGATTTCTGTACTTAGTGGACACTGATATGCCTGGCATCTTTGGTGAGCGGATTTCTGTACTTTGTGGACACTGATATGCCTGATATCTTGGGTGAGTGGATTTCTGTACTTAGTGGACACTGATATGCCTGACATCTTTGGTGAGTGGATTACTGTACTTAGTGGACACTGATATACCTGACATCTAGGGTGAGTGGATCTGTATTTAGTGGACACTGATATACCTGACATCTTGGGTGAGGGGATTTCTGTACTTAGTGGACACTAATATGCCTCACTCTTGGGTGAGTGGATTTCTGTACTTAGTGGACACTGATATGCCTGACATCTTGGGTGAATGGATTTCTGTACTTATTGGACACTTGGGTGAGTGGATTTCTGTACTTAGTGGACACTGATATACCTGACATCATGGGTGAGTGGATTTCTGTACTTAGTGGACACTGATATGCCTGACATCTTGGGTGAGTGGATTTCTGTACTTAGTGGACACTGATATGCCTCACATCTTCGGTGAGTGGATTTCTGTACTTAGTGGACATTGATATGCCTGACATCTTGGGTGCGTGGATTTCTGTACTTAGTGGACACTGATATAACTGACATCTTGGGTGAGTGGATTTCTGTACTTAGTGGACACTGATATACCTGGATCTTGGGTGAGTGGATTTCTATACTTAGTGGACACTGATATGCCTGACTCTTGGGTGAGTGGATTTCTGTACTTAGTGGATACTGATATGCCTGACATCTTGGGTGAGTGGATTTCTATACTTGGTGGATACTGATATACCTGACATCTTGGGTGAGGGGATCTGTATTTAGTGGACACTGATATACCTGACATCTTGGGTGAGTGGATTTCTGTACTTAGTGGACACTGATATATGCCTGACATCTTGGGTGAGTGGATTTCTATACTCAGTGGATACTGATATACCTGACATCTTGGGTGAGTGAATTTCTGTACTTAGTGGATACTGATATGCCTGACATCTTGGGTGAGTGGATTTCTGTACTTAGTGGATACTGATATGCCTGACATCTTGGGTGAGAGGATTTCAGTACTTAGTGGACACTGATATGCCTGACTCTTGGGTGAGTGGATTTCTGTACTTAGTGGACATTAATATGCCTGACTCTTGGGTGAGTGGATTTCAATACTTAGTGGATACTGATATGCCTGACATCTTGGGTGAGTGGATTTCTATACTTAGTGGATACTGATATACCTGACATCTTGGGTGAGTGGATCTGTATTTAGTGGACACTGATATACATGACATCTTGGGTGAGTGGATTTCTGTACTTAGTGGACACTGATATGCCTGACATCTTGGGTGAGTGGATTTCTATACTTAGTGGATACTGATATACCTGACATCTTGGGTGAGTGGATTTCTGTACTTAGTGGACACTGATATACCTGACATCTTGGGTGAGTGGATTTCTGTACTTAGTGGATACTGATATACCTGGCATCTTGGGTGAGTGGATTTCTATACTTAGTGGATACTGATATACCTGACATCTTGGGTGAGTGGATTTCTGTACTTAGTGGACACTGATATACCTGACATCTTGGGTGAGTGGATTTCTGTACTTAGTGGATACTGATATACCTGACATCTTGGGTGAGTGGATTTCTGTACTTAGTGGACACTGATATACCTGACATCTTGGGTGAGTGGATTTCTATACTTAGTGGATACTGATATACCTGACATCTTGGGTGAGTGGATTTCTATACTTAGTGGATACTGATATGCCTGACATCTTGGGTGAGTGAATTTCTGTACTTAGTGGACACTGATATACCTGACATCTTGGGTGAGAGGATTTCTGTACTTAGTGGACACTAATATGCCTGACATCTTGGGAGAGTGGATTTCTGTAGTTAGTGGACACTGATATGCCTGACATCTTGGGTGAGTGGATTTCTGTACTTAGTGGACACTGATATGCCTGGCATCTTGGGTGAGTGGATTTCTGTACTTAGTGGACACTGATATACCTGACATCTTGGGTGAGTGGATTTCTGTAGTTAGTGGACACTGATATGCCTGGCATCTTGGGTGAGTGGATTTCTGTACTTAGTGGACACTGATATGCCTGACATCTTGGGTGAGTGGATTTCTGTAGTTAGTGGACACTGATATGCCTGGCATCTTGGGTGAGTGGATTTCTGTACTTAGTGGACACTGATATGCCTGACATCTTGGGTGAGTGGATTTCTGTACTTAGTGGACACTGATATACCTGACATCTTGGGTGAGTGGTGTTCTGTACTTAGTGGACACTGATATGCCTGACATCTTGGGTGAGTGGATTTCTGTACTTAGTGGACACTGATATGCCTGACATCTTGGGTGAGCGGATTTCTGTACTTAGTGGACACTGATATGCCTGACATCTTGGGTGAGTGGATCTGTATTTAGTGGACACTGATATACCTGACATCTTGGGTGTGTGGATTTCTGTACTTAGTGGACACTGATATGCCGGACATCTTGGGTGAGTGGATTTCTGTACTTAGTGGATACTGATATACCTGACATCTTGGGTGAGTGGATTTCTATACTTAGTGGATACTGATATACCTGACATCTTGGGTGAGTGGATTTCTGTACTTAATGGACACTGGTATGCCTGACATCTTGGGTGAGTGGATTTCTGTACTTAGTGGGCACTGATATACCTGACATCTTGGGTGAGTGGATTTCTGTACTTAGTGGACACTGATATGCCTGACATCTTGGGTGAGTGGATTTCTGTACTTAGTGGACACTGATAGACCTGGATCTTGGGTGAGCGGATTTCTGTACTTAGTGGACACTGATATACCTGACATCTTGGCTGAGTGGATTTCTGTACTTAGTGGACACTGATATGCCTGATATCTTGGGTGAGTGGATTTCTGTACTTAGTGGACACTGATATGCCTGGCATCTTCGGTGAGCGGATTTCTGTACTTAGTGGACACTGATATACCTGACATCTTGGGTGAGTGGATTTCTGTACTTAGTGGACACTGATATGCCTGACATTTTGGGTGAATCGATTTCTGTACTTAGTGGACACTGATATACCAGACATCTTGGGTGAGTGGATTTCTGTACTTAGTGGACACTGATATACCAGACATCTTGGGTGAGTAGATTTCTGTACTTAGTGGATACTGATATACCTGACATCTTGGGTGAGTGGATTTCTGTACTTAGTGGACACTGGTATGCCTGACATCTTGGGTGAGTGGATTTCTGTACTTAGTGGGCACTGATATACCTGACATCTTGGGTGAGTGGATTTCTGTACTTATTGGACACTGCTATGCCTGACATCTTGGGTGAGTGGATTTCTGTACTTAGTGGACACTGATATACCTGGATCTTGGGTGAGCAGATTTCTGTACTTAGTGGACACTGATATACCTGACATCTTGGGTGAGTGGATTTCTGTACCTAGTGGACACTGATATGCCTGGTATCTTGGGTGAGTGGATTTCTGTACTTAGTGGACACTGATATGCCTGGCATCTTTGGTGAGCGGATTTCTGTACTTTGTGGACACTGATATGCCTGATATCTTGGGTGAGTGGATTTCTGTACTTAGTGGACACTGATATGCCTGACATCTTTGGTGAGTGGATTACTGTACTTAGTGGACACTGATATACCTGACATCTAGGGTGAGTGGATCTGTATTTAGTGGACACTGATATACCTGACATCTTGGGTGAGGGGATTTCTGTACTTAGTGGACACTAATATGCCTCACTCTTGGGTGAGTGGATTTCTGTACTTAGTGGACACTGATATGCCTGACATCTTGGGTGAATGGATTTCTGTACTTATTGGACACTTGGGTGAGTGGATTTCTGTACTTAGTGGACACTGATATACCTGACATCATGGGTGAGTGGATTTCTGTACTTAGTGGACACTGATATGCCTGACATCTTGGGTGAGTGGATTTCTGTACTTAGTGGACACTGATATGCCTCACATCTTCGGTGAGTGGATTTCTGTACTTAGTGGACATTGATATGCCTGACATCTTGGGTGCGTGGATTTCTGTACTTAGTGGACACTGATATAACTGACATCTTGGGTGAGTGGATTTCTGTACTTAGTGGACACTGATATACCTGGATCTTGGGTGAGTGGATTTCTATACTTAGTGGACACTGATATGCCTGACATCTTGCGTGAGTGGATTTCTGTACTTAGTGGACACTGGTATGCCTGACATCTTGGGTGAGTGGATTTCTGTACTTAGTGGGCACTGATATACCTGACATCTTGGGTGAGTGGATTTCTGTACTTATTGGACACTGCTATGCCTGACATCTTGGGTGCGTGGATTTCTGTACTTAGTGGACACTGATATAACTGACATCTTGGGTGAGTGGATTTCTGTACTTAGTGGACACTGATATACCTGGATCTTGGGTGAGTGGATTTCTATACTTAGTGGACACTGATATGCCTGACATCTTGCGTGAGTGGATTTCTGTACTTAGTGGACACTGGTATGCCTGACATCTTGGGTGAGTGGATTTCTGTACTTAGTGGGCACTGATATACCTGACATCTTGGGTGAGTGGATTTCTGTACTTATTGGACACTGCTATGCCTGACATCTTGGGTGAGTGGATTTCTGTACTTAGTGGACACTGATATACCTGGATCTTGGGTGAGCAGATTTCTGTACTTAGTGGACTCTGATATACCTGACATCTTGGGTGAGTGGATTTCTGTACCTAGTGGACACTGATATGCCTGGTATCTTGGGTGAGTGGATTTCTGTACTTAGTGGACACTGATATGCCTGGCATCTTTGGTGAGCGGATTTCTGTACTTTGTGGACACTGATATGCCTGATATCTTGGGTGAGTGGATTTCTGTACTTAGTGGACACTGATATGCCTGACATCTTTGGTGAGTGGATTACTGTACTTAGTGGACACTGATATACCTGACATCTAGGGTGAGTGGATCTGTATTTAGTGGACACTGATATACCTGACATCTTGGGTGAGGGGATTTCTGTACTTAGTGGACACTAATATGCCTCACTCTTGGGTGAGTGGATTTCTGTACTTAGTGGACACTGATATGCCTGACATCTTGGGTGAATGGATTTCTGTACTTATTGGACACTTGGGTGAGTGGATTTCTGTACTTAGTGGACACTGATATACCTGACATCATGGGTGAGTGGATTTCTGTACTTAGTGGACACTGATATGCCTGACATCTTGGGTGAGTGGATTTCTGTACTTAGTGGACACTGATATGCCTCACATCTTCGGTGAGTGGATTTCTGTACTTAGTGGACATTGATATGCCTGACATCTTGGGTGCGTGGATTTCTGTACTTAGTGGACACTGATATAACTGACATCTTGGGTGAGTGGATTTCTGTACTTAGTGGACACTGATATACCTGGATCTTGGGTGAGTGGATTTCTATACTTAGTGGACACTGATATGCCTGACTCTTGGGTGAGTGGATTTCTGTACTTAGTGGATACTGATATGCCTGACATCTTGGGTGAGTGGATTTCTATACTTGGTGGATACTGATATACCTGACATCTTGGGTGAGGGGATCTGTATTTAGTGGACTCTGATATACCTGACATCTTGGGTGAGTGGATTTCTGTACTTAGTGGACACTGATATATGCCTGACATCTTGGGTGAGTGGATTTCTATACTCAGTGGATACTGATATACCTGACATCTTGGGTGAGTGAATTTCTGTACTTAGTGGATACTGATATGCCTGACATCTTGGGTGAGTGGATTTCTGTACTTAGTGGATACTGATATGCCTGACATCTTGGGTGAGAGGATTTCAGTACTTAGTGGACACTGATATGCCTGACTCTTGGGTGAGTGGATTTCTGTACTTAGTGGACATTAATATGCCTGACTCTTGGGTGAGTGGATTTCAATACTTAGTGGATACTGATATGCCTGACATCTTGGGTGAGTGGATTTCTATACTTAGTGGATACTGATATACCTGACATCTTGGGTGAGTGGATCTGTATTTAGTGGACACTGATATACATGACATCTTGGGTGAGTGGATTTCTGTACTTAGTGGACACTGATATGCCTGACATCTTGGGTGAGTGGATTTCTATACTTAGTGGATACTGATATACCTGACATCTTGGGTGAGTGGATTTCTGTACTTAGTGGACACTGATATACCTGACATCTTGGGTGAGTGGATTTCTGTACTTAGTGGATACTGATATACCTGGCATCTTGGGTGAGTGGATTTCTATACTTAGTGGATACTGATATACCTGACATCTTGGGTGAGTGGATTTCTGTACTTAGTGGACACTGATATACCTGACATCTTGGGTGAGTGGATTTCTGTACTTAGTGGATACTGATATACCTGACATCTTGGGTGAGTGGATTTCTGTACTTAGTGGACACTGATATACCTGACATCTTGGGTGAGTGGATTTCTATACTTAGTGGATACTGATATACCTGACATCTTGGGTGAGTGGATTTCTATACTTAGTGGATACTGATATGCCTGACATCTTGGGTGAGTGAATTTCTGTACTTAGTGGACACTGATATACCTGACATCTTGGGTGAGAGGATTTCTGTACTTAGTGGACACTAATATGCCTGACATCTTGGGAGAGTGGATTTCTGTAGTTAGTGGACACTGATATGCCTGACATCTTGGGTGAGTGGATTTCTGTACTTAGTGGACACTGATATGCCTGGCATCTTGGGTGAGTGGATTTCTGTACTTAGTGGACACTGATATACCTGACATCTTGGGTGAGTGGATTTCTGTAGTTAGTGGACACTGATATGCCTGGCATCTTGGGTGAGTGGATTTCTGTACTTAGTGGACACTGATATGCCTGACATCTTGGGTGAGTGGATTTCTGTAGTTAGTGGACACTGATATGCCTGGCATCTTGGGTGAGTGGATTTCTGTACTTAGTGGACACTGATATGCCTGACATCTTGGGTGAGTGGATTTCTGTACTTAGTGGACACTGATATACCTGACATCTTGGGTGAGTGGTGTTCTGTACTTAGTGGACACTGATATGCCTGACATCTTGGGTGAGTGGATTTCTGTACTTAGTGGACACTGATATGCCTGACATCTTGGGTGAGCGGATTTCTGTACTTAGTGGACACTGATATGCCTGACATCTTGGGTGAGTGGATCTGTATTTAGTGGACACTGATATACCTGACATCTTGGGTGTGTGGATTTCTGTACTTAGTGGACACTGATATGCCGGACATCTTGGGTGAGTGGATTTCTGTACTTAGTGGATACTGATATACCTGACATCTTGGGTGAGTGGATTTCTATACTTAGTGGATACTGATATACCTGACATCTTGGGTGAGTGGATTTCTGTACTTAATGGACACTGGTATGCCTGACATCTTGGGTGAGTGGATTTCTGTACTTAGTGGGCACTGATATACCTGACATCTTGGGTGAGTGGATTTCTGTACTTAGTGGACACTGATATGCCTGACATCTTGGGTGAGTGGATTTCTGTACTTAGTGGACACTGATAGACCTGGATCTTGGGTGAGCGGATTTCTGTACTTAGTGGACACTGATATACCTGACATCTTGGCTGAGTGGATTTCTGTACTTAGTGGACACTGATATGCCTGATATCTTGGGTGAGTGGATTTCTGTACTTAGTGGACACTGATATGCCTGGCATCTTCGGTGAGCGGATTTCTGTACTTAGTGGACACTGATATACCTGACATCTTGGGTGAGTGGATTTCTGTACTTAGTGGACACTGATATGCCTGACATTTTGGGTGAATCGATTTCTGTACTTAGTGGACACTGATATACCAGACATCTTGGGTGAGTGGATTTCTGTACTTAGTGGACACTGATATACCAGACATCTTGGGTGAGTAGATTTCTGTACTTAGTGGATACTGATATACCTGACATCTTGGGTGAGTGGATTTCTGTACTTAGTGGACACTGGTATGCCTGACATCTTGGGTGAGTGGATTTCTGTACTTAGTGGGCACTGATATACCTGACATCTTGGGTGAGTGGATTTCTGTACTTATTGGACACTGCTATGCCTGACATCTTGGGTGAGTGGATTTCTGTACTTAGTGGACACTGATATACCTGGATCTTGGGTGAGCAGATTTCTGTACTTAGTGGACACTGATATACCTGACATCTTGGGTGAGTGGATTTCTGTACCTAGTGGACACTGATATGCCTGGTATCTTGGGTGAGTGGATTTCTGTACTTAGTGGACACTGATATGCCTGGCATCTTTGGTGAGCGGATTTCTGTACTTTGTGGACACTGATATGCCTGATATCTTGGGTGAGTGGATTTCTGTACTTAGTGGACACTGATATGCCTGACATCTTTGGTGAGTGGATTACTGTACTTAGTGGACACTGATATACCTGACATCTAGGGTGAGTGGATCTGTATTTAGTGGACACTGATATACCTGACATCTTGGGTGAGGGGATTTCTGTACTTAGTGGACACTAATATGCCTCACTCTTGGGTGAGTGGATTTCTGTACTTAGTGGACACTGATATGCCTGACATCTTGGGTGAATGGATTTCTGTACTTATTGGACACTTGGGTGAGTGGATTTCTGTACTTAGTGGACACTGATATACCTGACATCATGGGTGAGTGGATTTCTGTACTTAGTGGACACTGATATGCCTGACATCTTGGGTGAGTGGATTTCTGTACTTAGTGGACACTGATATGCCTCACATCTTCGGTGAGTGGATTTCTGTACTTAGTGGACATTGATATGCCTGACATCTTGGGTGCGTGGATTTCTGTACTTAGTGGACACTGATATAACTGACATCTTGGGTGAGTGGATTTCTGTACTTAGTGGACACTGATATACCTGGATCTTGGGTGAGTGGATTTCTATACTTAGTGGACACTGATATGCCTGACTCTTGGGTGAGTGGATTTCTGTACTTAGTGGATACTGATATGCCTGACATCTTGGGTGAGTGGATTTCTATACTTGGTGGATACTGATATACCTGACATCTTGGGTGAGGGGATCTGTATTTAGTGGACACTGATATACCTGACATCTTGGGTGAGTGGATTTCTGTACTTAGTGGACACTGATATATGCCTGACATCTTGGGTGAGTGGATTTCTATACTCAGTGGATACTGATATACCTGACATCTTGGGTGAGTGAATTTCTGTACTTAGTGGATACTGATATGCCTGACATCTTGGGTGAGTGGATTTCTGTACTTAGTGGATACTGATATGCCTGACATCTTGGGTGAGAGGATTTCAGTACTTAGTGGACACTGATATGCCTGACTCTTGGGTGAGTGGATTTCTGTACTTAGTGGACATTAATATGCCTGACTCTTGGGTGAGTGGATTTCAATACTTAGTGGATACTGATATGCCTGACATCTTGGGTGAGTGGATTTCTATACTTAGTGGATACTGATATACCTGACATCTTGGGTGAGTGGATCTGTATTTAGTGGACACTGATATACATGACATCTTGGGTGAGTGGATTTCTGTACTTAGTGGACACTGATATGCCTGACATCTTGGGTGAGTGGATTTCTATACTTAGTGGATACTGATATACCTGACATCTTGGGTGAGTGGATTTCTGTACTTAGTGGACACTGATATACCTGACATCTTGGGTGAGTGGATTTCTGTACTTAGTGGATACTGATATACCTGGCATCTTGGGTGAGTGGATTTCTATACTTAGTGGATACTGATATACCTGACATCTTGGGTGAGTGGATTTCTGTACTTAGTGGACACTGATATACCTGACATCTTGGGTGAGTGGATTTCTGTACTTAGTGGATACTGATATACCTGACATCTTGGGTGAGTGGATTTCTGTACTTAGTGGACACTGATATACCTGACATCTTGGGTGAGTGGATTTCTATACTTAGTGGATACTGATATACCTGACATCTTGGGTGAGTGGATTTCTATACTTAGTGGATACTGATATGCCTGACATCTTGGGTGAGTGAATTTCTGTACTTAGTGGACACTGATATACCTGACATCTTGGGTGAGAGGATTTCTGTACTTAGTGGACACTAATATGCCTGACATCTTGGGAGAGTGGATTTCTGTAGTTAGTGGACACTGATATGCCTGACATCTTGGGTGAGTGGATTTCTGTACTTAGTGGACACTGATATGCCTGGCATCTTGGGTGAGTGGATTTCTGTACTTAGTGGACACTGATATACCTGACATCTTGGGTGAGTGGATTTCTGTAGTTAGTGGACACTGATATGCCTGGCATCTTGGGTGAGTGGATTTCTGTACTTAGTGGACACTGATATGCCTGACATCTTGGGTGAGTGGATTTCTGTAGTTAGTGGACACTGATATGCCTGGCATCTTGGGTGAGTGGATTTCTGTACTTAGTGGACACTGATATGCCTGACATCTTGGGTGAGTGGATTTCTGTACTTAGTGGACACTGATATACCTGACATCTTGGGTGAGTGGTGTTCTGTACTTAGTGGACACTGATATGCCTGACATCTTGGGTGAGTGGATTTCTGTACTTAGTGGACACTGATATGCCTGACATCTTGGGTGAGCGGATTTCTGTACTTAGTGGACACTGATATGCCTGACATCTTGGGTGAGTGGATCTGTATTTAGTGGACACTGATATACCTGACATCTTGGGTGTGTGGATTTCTGTACTTAGTGGACACTGATATGCCGGACATCTTGGGTGAGTGGATTTCTGTACTTAGTGGATACTGATATACCTGACATCTTGGGTGAGTGGATTTCTATACTTAGTGGATACTGATATACCTGACATCTTGGGTGAGTGGATTTCTGTACTTAATGGACACTGGTATGCCTGACATCTTGGGTGAGTGGATTTCTGTACTTAGTGGGCACTGATATACCTGACATCTTGGGTGAGTGGATTTCTGTACTTAGTGGACACTGATATGCCTGACATCTTGGGTGAGTGGATTTCTGTACTTAGTGGACACTGATAGACCTGGATCTTGGGTGAGCGGATTTCTGTACTTAGTGGACACTGATATACCTGACATCTTGGCTGAGTGGATTTCTGTACTTAGTGGACACTGATATGCCTGATATCTTGGGTGAGTGGATTTCTGTACTTAGTGGACACTGATATGCCTGGCATCTTCGTTGAGCGGATTTCTGTACTTAGTGGACACTGATATACCTGACATCTTGGGTGAGTGGATTTCTGTACTTAGTGGACACTGATATGCCTGACATTTTGGGTGAATCGATTTCTGTACTTAGTGGACACTGATATACCAGACATCTTGGGTGAGTGGATTTCTGTACTTAGTGGACACTGATATACCAGACATCTTGGGTGAGTAGATTTCTGTACTTAGTGGATACTGATATACCTGACATCTTGGGTGAGTGGATTTCTGTACTTAGTGGACACTGGTATGCCTGACATCTTGGGTGAGTGGATTTCTGTACTTAGTGGGCACTGATATACCTGACATCTTGGGTGAGTGGATTTCTGTACTTATTGGACACTGCTATGCCTGACATCTTGGGTGAGTGGATTTCTGTACTTAGTGGACACTGATATACCTGGATCTTGGGTGAGCAGATTTCTGTACTTAGTGGACACTGATATACCTGACATCTTGGGTGAGTGGATTTCTGTACCTAGTGGACACTGATATGCCTGGTATCTTGGGTGAGTGGATTTCTGTACTTAGTGGACACTGATATGCCTGGCATCTTTGGTGAGCGGATTTCTGTACTTTGTGGACACTGATATGCCTGATATCTTGGGTGAGTGGATTTCTGTACTTAGTGGACACTGATATGCCTGACATCTTTGGTGAGTGGATTACTGTACTTAGTGGACACTGATATACCTGACATCTAGGGTGAGTGGATCTGTATTTAGTGGACACTGATATACCTGACATCTTGGGTGAGGGGATTTCTGTACTTAGTGGACACTAATATGCCTCACTCTTGGGTGAGTGGATTTCTGTACTTAGTGGACACTGATATGCCTGACATCTTGGGTGAATGGATTTCTGTACTTATTGGACACTTGGGTGAGTGGATTTCTGTACTTAGTGGACACTGATATACCTGACATCATGGGTGAGTGGATTTCTGTACTTAGTGGACACTGATATGCCTGACATCTTGGGTGAGTGGATTTCTGTACTTAGTGGACACTGATATGCCTCACATCTTCGGTGAGTGGATTTCTGTACTTAGTGGACATTGATATGCCTGACATCTTGGGTGCGTGGATTTCTGTACTTAGTGGACACTGATATAACTGACATCTTGGGTGAGTGGATTTCTGTACTTAGTGGACACTGATATACCTGGATCTTGGGTGAGTGGATTTCTATACTTAGTGGACACTGATATGCCTGACTCTTGGGTGAGTGGATTTCTGTACTTAGTGGATACTGATATGCCTGACATCTTGGGTGAGTGGATTTCTATACTTGGTGGATACTGATATACCTGACATCTTGGGTGAGGGGATCTGTATTTAGTGGACACTGATATACCTGACATCTTGGGTGAGTGGATTTCTGTACTTAGTGGACACTGATATATGCCTGACATCTTGGGTGAGTGGATTTCTATACTCAGTGGATACTGATATACCTGACATCTTGGGTGAGTGAATTTCTGTACTTAGTGGATACTGATATGCCTGACATCTTGGGTGAGTGGATTTCTGTACTTAGTGGATACTGATATGCCTGACATCTTGGGTGAGAGGATTTCAGTACTTAGTGGACACTGATATGCCTGACTCTTGGGTGAGTGGATTTCTGTACTTAGTGGACATTAATATGCCTGACTCTTGGGTGAGTGGATTTCAATACTTAGTGGATACTGATATGCCTGACATCTTGGGTGAGTGGATTTCTATACTTAGTGGATACTGATATACCTGACATCTTGGGTGAGTGGATCTGTATTTAGTGGACACTGATATACATGACATCTTGGGTGAGTGGATTTCTGTACTTAGTGGACACTGATATGCCTGACATCTTGGGTGAGTGGATTTCTATACTTAGTGGATACTGATATACCTGACATCTTGGGTGAGTGGATTTCTGTACTTAGTGGACACTGATATACCTGACATCTTGGGTGAGTGGATTTCTGTACTTAGTGGATACTGATATACCTGGCATCTTGGGTGAGTGGATTTCTATACTTAGTGGATACTGATATACCTGACATCTTGGGTGAGTGGATTTCTGTACTTAGTGGACACTGATATACCTGACATCTTGGGTGAGTGGATTTCTGTACTTAGTGGATACTGATATACCTGACATCTTGGGTGAGTGGATTTCTGTACTTAGTGGACACTGATATACCTGACATCTTGGGTGAGTGGATTTCTATACTTAGTGGATACTGATATACCTGACATCTTGGGTGAGTGGATTTCTATACTTAGTGGATACTGATATGCCTGACATCTTGGGTGAGTGAATTTCTGTACTTAGTGGACACTGATATACCTGACATCTTGGGTGAGAGGATTTCTGTACTTAGTGGACACTAATATGCCTGACATCTTGGGAGAGTGGATTTCTGTAGTTAGTGGACACTGATATGCCTGACATCTTGGGTGAGTGGATTTCTGTACTTAGTGGACACTGATATGCCTGGCATCTTGGGTGAGTGGATTTCTGTACTTAGTGGACACTGATATACCTGACATCTTGGGTGAGTGGATTTCTGTAGTTAGTGGACACTGATATGCCTGGCATCTTGGGTGAGTGGATTTCTGTACTTAGTGGACACTGATATGCCTGACATCTTGGGTGAGTGGATTTCTGTAGTTAGTGGACACTGATATGCCTGGCATCTTGGGTGAGTGGATTTCTGTACTTAGTGGACACTGATATGCCTGACATCTTGGGTGAGTGGATTTCTGTACTTAGTGGACACTGATATACCTGACATCTTGGGTGAGTGGTGTTCTGTACTTAGTGGACACTGATATGCCTGACATCTTGGGTGAGTGGATTTCTGTACTTAGTGGACACTGATATGCCTGACATCTTGGGTGAGCGGATTTCTGTACTTAGTGGACACTGATATGCCTGACATCTTGGGTGAGTGGATCTGTATTTAGTGGACACTGATATACCTGACATCTTGGGTGTGTGGATTTCTGTACTTAGTGGACACTGATATGCCGGACATCTTGGGTGAGTGGATTTCTGTACTTAGTGGATACTGATATACCTGACATCTTGGGTGAGTGGATTTCTATACTTAGTGGATACTGATATACCTGACATCTTGGGTGAGTGGATTTCTGTACTTAATGGACACTGGTATGCCTGACATCTTGGGTGAGTGGATTTCTGTACTTAGTGGGCACTGATATACCTGACATCTTGGGTGAGTGGATTTCTGTACTTAGTGGACACTGATATGCCTGACATCTTGGGTGAGTGGATTTCTGTACTTAGTGGACACTGATAGACCTGGATCTTGGGTGAGCGGATTTCTGTACTTAGTGGACACTGATATACCTGACATCTTGGCTGAGTGGATTTCTGTACTTAGTGGACACTGATATGCCTGATATCTTGGGTGAGTGGATTTCTGTACTTAGTGGACACTGATATGCCTGGCATCTTCGGTGAGCGGATTTCTGTACTTAGTGGACACTGATATACCTGACATCTTGGGTGAGTGGATTTCTGTACTTAGTGGACACTGATATGCCTGACATTTTGGGTGAATCGATTTCTGTACTTAGTGGACACTGATATACCAGACATCTTGGGTGAGTGGATTTCTGTACTTAGTGGACACTGATATACCAGACATCTTGGGTGAGTAGATTTCTGTACTTAGTGGATACTGATATACCTGTCATCTTGGGTGAGTGGATTTCTGTACTTAGTGGACACTGGTATGCCTGACATCTTGGGTGAGTGGATTTCTGTACTTAGTGGGCACTGATATACCTGACATCTTGGGTGAGTGGATTTCTGTACTTATTGGACACTGCTATGCCTGACATCTTGGGTGAGTGGATTTCTGTACTTAGTGGACACTGATATACCTGGATCTTGGGTGAGCAGATTTCTGTACTTAGTGGACACTGATATACCTGACATCTTGGGTGAGTGGATTTCTGTACCTAGTGGACACTGATATGCCTGGTATCTTGGGTGAGTGGATTTCTGTACTTAGTGGACACTGATATGCCTGGCATCTTTGGTGAGCGGATTTCTGTACTTTGTGGACACTGATATGCCTGATATCTTGGGTGAGTGGATTTCTGTACTTAGTGGACACTGATATGCCTGACATCTTGGGTGAGTGGATTACTGTACTTAGTGAACACTGATATACCTGACATCTAGGGTGAGTGGATCTGTATTTAGTGGACACTGATATACCTGACATCTTGGGTGAGGGGATTTCTGTACTTAGTGGACACTAATATGCCTCACTCTTGGGTGAGTGGATTTCTGTACTTAGTGGACACTGATATGCCTGACATCTTGGGTGAATGGATTTCTGTACTTATTGGACACTTGGGTGAGTGGATTTCTGTACTTAGTGGACACTGATATACCTGACATCATGGGTGAGTGGATTTCTGTACTTAGTGGACACTGATATGCCTGACATCTTGGGTGAGTGGATTTCTGTACTTAGTGGACACTGATATGCCTCACATCTTCGGTGAGTGGATTTCTGTACTTAGTGGACATTGATATGCCTGACATCTTGGGTGCGTGGATTTCTGTACTTAGTGGACACTGATATAACTGACATCTTGGGTGAGTGGATTTCTGTACTTAGTGGACACTGATATACCTGGATCTTGGGTGAGTGGATTTCTATACTTAGTGGACACTGATATGCCTGACTCTTGGGTGAGTGGATTTCTGTACTTAGTGGATACTGATATGCCTGACATCTTGGGTGAGTGGATTTCTATACTTGGTGGATACTGATATACCTGACATCTTGGGTGAGGGGATCTGTATTTAGTGGACACTGATATACCTGACATCTTGGGAGAGTGGATTTCTGTACTTAGTGGACACTGATATATGCCTGACATCTTGGGTGAGTGGATTTCTATACTCAGTGGATACTGATATACCTGACATCTTGGGTGAGTGAATTTCTGTACTTAGTGGATACTGATATGCCTGACATCTTGGGTGAGTGGATTTCTGTACTTAGTGGATACTGATATGCCTGACATCTTGGGTGAGAGGATTTCAGTACTTAGTGGACACTGATATGCCTGACTCTTGGGTGAGTGGATTTCTGTACTTAGTGGACATTAATATGCCTGACTCTTGGGTGAGTGGATTTCAATACTTAGTGGATACTGATATGCCTGACATCTTGGGTGAGTGGATTTCTATACTTAGTGGATACTGATATACCTGACATCTTGGGTGAGTGGATCTGTATTTAGTGGACACTGATATACATGACATCTTGGGTGAGTGGATTTCTGTACTTAGTGGACACTGATATGCCTGACATCTTGGGTGAGTGGATTTCTATACTTAGTGGATACTGATATACCTGACATCTTGGGTGAGTGGATTTCTGTACTTAGTGGACACTGATATACCTGACATCTTGGGTGAGTGGATTTCTGTACTTAGTGGATACTGATATACCTGACATCTTGGGTGAGTGGATTTCTGTACTTAGTGGACACTGATATACCTGACATCTTGGGTGAGTGGATTTCTATACTTAGTGGATACTGATATACCTGACATCTTGGGTGAGTGGATTTCTATACTTAGTGGATACTGATATGCCTGACATCTTGGGTGAGTGGATTTCTGTACTTAGTGGACACTGATATACCTGACATCTTGGGTGAGAGGATTTCTGTACTTAGTGGACACTAATATGCCTGACATCTTGGGAGAGTGGATTTCTGTAGTTAGTGGACACTGATATGCCTGACATCTTGGGTGAGTGGATTTCTGTACTTAGTGGACACTGATATGCCTGGCATCTTGGGTGAGTGGGTTTCTGTACTTAGTGGACACTGATATACCTGACATCTTGGGTGAGTGGATTTCTGTAGATAGTGGACACTGATATGCCTGGCATCTTGGGTGAGTGGATTTCTGTACTTAGTGGACACTGATATGTCTGACATCTTGGGTGAGTGGATTTCTGTACTTAGTGGACACTGATATACCTGACATCTTGTGAGAGTGGATTTCTATACTTAGTGGATACTGATATACCTGACATCTTGGGTGAGTGGATTTCTATACTTAGTGGATACTGATATGCCTGACATCTTGGGTTAGTGGATTTCTGTACTTAGTGGACACTGATATACCTGACATCTTGGGTGAGAGGATTTCTGTACTTAGTGGACACTAATATGCCTGACATCTTGGGTGAGTGGATTTCTGTAGTTAGTGGACACTGATATGCCTGACATCTTGGGTGAGTGGATTTCTGTACTTAGTGGACACTGCTACGCCTGACATCTTGGGTGAGTGGATTTCTGTACTTAGTGGACACTGATATTCCAGACATCTTGGGTGAGTGGATTTCTGTACTTAGTGGACACTGATATACCAGACATCTTGGGTGAGTGGATTTCTGTACTTAGTGGATACTGATAGACCTGACATCTTCGGTGAGTGGATTTCTGTACTTAGTGGACACTGGTATGCCTGACATCTTGGGTGAGTGGATTTCTGTACTTAGTGGGCACTGATATACCTGGCATCTTGCGTGAGTGGATTTCTGTACTTAGTGGACACTGCTATGCCTGACATCTTGGGTGAGTGGATTTCTGTACTTAGTGGACACTGATATGCCTGGCATCTTGGGTGAGTGGATTTCTGTACTTAGTGGACACTGATATGCCTGGCATCTTTGGTGAGCGGATTTCTGTACTTTGTGGACACTGATATGCCTGATAACTTAGGTGAGTGGATTTCTGTACTTAGTGGACACTGATATGCCTGACATCTTGGGTGAGTGGATTTCTGTACATAGTGGACACTGATATACCTGACATCTTGGGTGAGTGGATCTGTATTTAGTGGACACTGATATGCCTGACATCTTGGGTGAGTGGATTTCTGTACTTAGTGGACACTGATATGCCTCACTCTTGGGTGAGTGGATTTCTGTACTTAGAGGACACTGATATGCCTGACATCTTGGGTGAGTGGATTTCTGTACTTAGTGGACACTGATATACCAGACATCTTGGGTGAGTGGATTTCTGTACTTAGTGGACACTGATATACCTGACATCTTGGGTGAGTGGATTTCTGTACTTAGTGGACACTGAAATGCCTGACATCTTGGGTGAGTGGATTTCTGTACTTAGTGGACACTGATATGCCTGACATCTTGGGTGAGTGGATTTCTGTACTTAGTGGACATTGATATGCCTGACATCTTGGGTGAGTGGATTTCTGCACTTAGTGGACACTGATATGCCTGACACCTTGGGTGAGAGGATTTCTGTACTTAGTGGACACTGATATACCTGACATCTTGGGTGAGTGGATTTCTGTACTTAGTGGACACTGATATGCCTGACATCTTGGGTGAGTGGATTTCTGTACTTAGTGGACACTGATATACCTGACATCTTGGGTGAGTGGATTTCTATACTTAGTGGACACTGATATGCCTGACTCTTGGGTGAGTGGATTTCTGTACTTAGTGGATACTGATATGCTTGACATCTTGGGTGAGTGGATTTCTATACTTAGTGGATACTGATATACCTGACATCTTGGGTGAGTGTATTTCTGTACTTAATGGACACTGATATATGCCTGACATCTTGGGTTAGTGGATTTCTATACTTAGTGGATACTGATATACCTGTCATCTTGGGTGAGTGGATTTCTGTACTTAGTGGATACTGATATGCCTGACATCTTGGGTGAGTGGATTTCTGTACTTAGTGGACACTGATATGCCTGACATCTTGGGTGAGAGGATTTCAGTACTTAGTGGACACTGATATGCCTGACTCTTGGGTGAGTGGATTTCTGTACTTAGTGGACACTGATATGCCTGACATCTTGGGTGAGAGGATTTCTGTACTTAGTGGACACTAATATTCCTGACTCTTGGGTGAGTGGATTTCTATACTTAGTGGATACTGATATGCCTGACATCTTGGGTGAGTGGATTTCTATACTCAGTGGATACTGATATACCTGACATCTTGGGTGAGTGGATCTGTATTTAGTGGACACTGATATACCTGACATCTTGGGTGAGTGGATTTCTGTACTCAGTGGACACTGGTATGCCTGACATCTTGGTTGAGTGGATTTCTATACTTAGTGGATACTGATATACCTGACATCTTGGGTGAGTGGATTTCTGTACTTAGTGGACACTGATATACCTGACATCTTGGGTGAGTGGATTTCTGTACTTAGTGGATACTGATATGCCTGACATCTTGGGTGAGAGGATTTCTGTACTTAGTGGACACTGATATACCTGACTCTTTGGTGAGTGGATTTCTGTACTTAGTGGACACTGATATGCCTGACATCTTGGGTGAGTGGATTTCTATACTTAGTGGATACTGATATACCTGACATCTTGGGTGAGTGGATTTCTGTACTTTGTGGACACTGATATACCTGACATCTTGGGTGAGTGGATTTCTGTACTTAGTGGATACTGATATACCTGACATCTTGGGTGAGTGGATTTCTGTACTTAGTGGACACTGATATACCTGACATCTTGGGTGAGAGGATTTCTGTACTTAGTGGACACTAATATGCCTGACATCTTGGGTGAGTGGATTTCTGTAGTTAGTGGACACTGATATGCCTGACATCTTGGCTGAGTGGATTTCTGTACTTAGTGGACACTGATATGCCTGGCATCTTGGGTGAGTGGATTTCTGTACTTAGTGGACACTGATATACCTGACATCTTGGGTGAGTGGATTTCTGTAATTAGTGGACACTGATATGCCTGGCATCTTGGGTGAGTGGATTTCTGTACTTAGTGGACACTGATATGCCTGACATCTTGGGTGAGTGGATTTCTGTACTTAGTGGACACTGATATACCTGACATCTTGGGTGAGTGGATTTCTATACTTAGTGGATACTGATATACCTGACATCTTGGGTGAGTGGACTTCTATACTTAGTGGATACTGATATGCCTGACATCTTGGGTTAGTGGATTTCTGTACTTAGTGGACACTGATATACCTGACATGTTGGGTGAGAGGATTTCGGTACTTAGTGGACACTAATATGCCTGACATCTTGGGTGAGTGGATTTCTATACTTAGTGGACACTGATATGCCTGGTATCTTGGGTGAGTGGATTTCTGTACTTAGTGGACACTGATATGCCTGGCATCTTTGGTGAGCGGATTTCTGTATTTAGTGGACACTGATATACATGACATCTTGGGTGAGTGGATTTCTGTACTTAGTGGACACTCATATGCCTGACATCTTGGGTGAGTGGATTTCTATACTTAGTGGAAACTGATATACCTGACATCTTGGGTGAGTGGATTTCTGTACTTAGTGGACACTGATATACCTGACATCTTGGGTGAGTGGATTTCTGTACTTAGTGGATACTGATATACCTGACATCTTGGGTGAGTGGATTTCTGTACTTAGTGGACACTGATATACCTGACATCTTGGGTGAGTGGATTTCTATACTTAGTGGATACTGATATACCTGACATCTTGGGTGAGTGGATTTCTATACTTAGTGGATACTGATATGCCTGACATCTTGGGTGAGTGGATTTCTGTACTTAGTGGACACTGATATACCTGACATCTTGGGTGAGAGGATTTCTGTACTTAGTGGACACTAATATGCCTGACATCTTGGGAGAGTGGATTTCTGTAGTTAGTGGACACTGATATGCCTGACATCTTGGGTGAGTGGATTTCTGTACTGAGTGGACACTGATATGCCTGGCATCTTGGGTGAGTGGATTTCTGTACTTAGTGGACACTGATATACCTGACATCTTGGGTGAGTGGATTTCTGTAGTTAGTGGACACTGATATGTCTGGCATCTTGGGTGAGTGGATTTCTGTACTTAGTGGACACTGATATGCCTGACATCTTGGGTGAGTGGATTTCTGTTCTTAGTGGACACTGATATACCTGACATCTTGGGTGAGTGGATTTCTATACTTAGTGGATACTGATATACCTGACATCTTGGGTGAGTGGATTTCTATACTTTGTGGATACTGATATGCCTGACATCTTGGGTTAGTGGATTTCTGTACTTAGTGGACACTGATATACCTGACGTCTTGGGTGAGAGGATTTCTGTACTTAGTGGACACTAATATGCCTGACATCTTGGGTGAGTGGATTTCTGTAGTTAGTGGACACTGATATGCCTGACATCTTGGGTGAGTGGATTTCTGTACTTAGTGGACACTGCTATGCCTGACATCTTGGGTGAGTGGATTTCTGTACTTAGTGGACACTGATATACCTGGATCTTGGGTGAGCAGATTTCTGTACTTAGTGGACACTGATATACCTGACATCTTGGGTGAGTGGATTTCTGTACTTAGTGGACACTGATATGCCTGGCATCTTTGGTGAGCGGATTTCTGTACTTTGTGGACACTGATATGCCTGACATCTTGGGTGAGTGGATCTGTATTTAGTGGACACTGATATACCTGACATCTTGGGTAAGTGGATTTCTGTACTTAGTGGACACTAATATGCCTCACTCTTGGGTGAGTGGATTTCTGTACTTAGTGGACACTGATATGCCTGACATCTTGGGTGAATGGATTTCTGTACTTAGTGGACACTGATATACCAGACATCTTGGGTGAGTGGATTTCTGTACTTAGTGGACACTGATATACCTGACATCTTGGGTGAGTGGATTTCTGTACTTAGTGGACACTGATATGCCTGACATCTTGGGTGAGTGGATTTCTGTACTTAGTGGACACTGATATGCCTCACATCTTGGGTGAGTGGATTTCTGTACTTAGTGGACATTGATATGCCTGACATCTTGGGTGAGTGGATTTCTGTACTTAGTGGACACTGATATAACTGACATCTTGGGTGAGTGGATTTCTGTACTTAGTGGACACTGATATACCTGGATATTGGGTGTGTGGATTTCTATACTTAGTGGACACTGATATGCCTGACTCTTGGGTGAGTGGATTTCTGTACTTAGTGGATACTGATATGCCTGACATCTTGGGTGAGTGGATTTCTATACTTAGTGGATACTGATATACCTGACATCTTGGGTGAGGGGATCTGTATTTAGTGGACACTGATATACCTGACATCTTGGGTGAGTGGATTTCTGTACTTAGTGGACACTGATATATGCCTGACATCTTGGGTGAGTGGGTTTCTATACTCAGTGGATACTGATATACCTGACATCTTGGGTGAGTGGATTTCTGTACTTAGTGGATACTGATATGCCTGACATCTTGGGTGAGTGGATTTCTGTACTTAGTGGATACTGATATGCCTGACATCTTGGATGAGAGGATTTCAGTACTTAGTGGACACTGATATGCCTGACTCTTGAGTGAGTGGATTTCTGTACTTAGTGGACACTGATATGCTTGACATCTTGGGTGAGTGGATTTCTGTACTTAGTGGACATTAATATGCCTGACTCTTGGGTGAGTGGATTTCAATACTTAGTGGATACTGATATGCCTGACATCTTGGGTGAGTGGATTTCTATACTTAGTGGATACTGATATACCTGACATCTTGGGTGAGTGGATCTGTATTTAGTGGACACTGATATACATGACATCTTGGGTGAGTGGATTTCTGTACTTAGTGGACACTGATATGCCTGACATCTTGGGTGAGTGGATTTCTGTACTTAGTGGATACTGATATACCTGACATCTTGGGTGAGTGGATTTCTGTACTTAGTGGACACTGATATACCTGACATCTTGGGTGAGTGGATTTCTGTACTTAGTGGATACTGATATACCTGACATCTTGGGTGAGTGGATTTCTGTACTTAGTGGACACTGATATACCTGACATCTTGGGTGAATGGATTTCTATAGTTAGTGGATACTGATATACCTGACATCTTGGGTGAGTGGATTTCTAAACTTAGTGGATACTGATATGCCTGACATCTTGGGTGAGTGGATTTCTGTACTTAGTGGACACTGATATACCTGACATCTTGGGTGAGTGGATTTCTGTACTTAGTGGCCACTGATATACCTGACATCTTGGGTGAGTGGATTTCTGTACTTAGTGGACACTGATATACCTGACATCTTGGGTGAGTGGATTTCTGTACTTAGTGGACACTGAAATGCCTGACATCTTGGGTGAGTGGATTTCTGTACTTAGTGGACACTGATATGCCTGACATCTTGGGTGAGTGGATTTCTGTACTTAGTGGACATTGATATGCCTGACATCTTGGGTGAGTGGATTTCTGCACTTAGTGGACACTGATATACCTGACACCTTGGGTGAGAGGATTTCTGTACTTAGTGGACACTGATATACCTGACATCTTGGGTGAGTGGATTTCTGTACTTAGTGGACACTGATATGCCTGACATCTTGGGTGAGTGGATTTCTGTACTTAGTGGACACTGATATACCTGACATCTTGGGTGAGTGGATTTCTATACTTAGTGGACACTGATATGCCTGACTCTTGGGTGAGTGGATTTCTGTACTTAGTGGATACTGATATGCCTGACATCTTGGGTGAGTGGATTTCTATACTTAGTGGATACTGATATACCTGACATCTTGGGTGAGTGGATTTCTGTACTTAATGGACACTGATGTATGCCTGACATCTTGGGTGAGTGGATTTCTATACTTAGTGGATACTGATATACCTGTCATCTTGGGTGAGTGGATTTCTGTACTTAGTGGATACTGATATGCCTGACATCTTGGGTGAGTGGATTTCTGTACTTAGTGGATACTGATATGCCTGACATCTTGGGTGAGAGGATTTCAGTACTTAGTGGACACTGATATGCCTGACTCTTGGGTGAGTGGATTTCTGTACTTAGTGGACACTGATATGCCTGACATCTTGGGTGAGTGGATTTCTGTACTTAGTGGACAGTAATATGCCTGACTCTTGGGTGAGTGGATTTCTATACTTAGTGGATACTGATATGCCTGACATCTTGGGTGAGTGGATTTCTATACTTAGTGGATACTGATATACCTGACATCTTGGGTGAGTGGATCTGTATTTAGTGGACACTGATATACCTGACATCTTGGGTGAGTGGATTTCTGTACTCAGTGGACACTGGTATGCCTGACATCTTGGTTGAGTGGATTTCTATACTTAATGGATACTGATATACCTGACATCTTGGGTGAGTGGATTTCTGTACTTAGTGGACACTGATATACCTGACATCTTGGGTGAGTGGATTTCTGTACTTAATGGATACTGATATGCCTGACATCTTGGGTTAGAGGATTTCTGTACTTAGTGTACACTGATATACCTGACTCTTTGGTGAGTGGATTTCTGTACTTAGTGGACACTGATATGCCTGACATCTTGGGTGAGTGGATTTCTGTACTTAGTGGACACTGATATACCAGACGTCTTGGGTGAGTGGATTTCTGTACTTAGTGGACACTGATATACCTGACATCTTGGGTGAGTGGATTTCTGTACTTAGTGGACACTGATATACCTGACATCTTGGGTTAGTGGATTTCGGTACTTAGTGGATACTGATATGCCTGACATTTTGGGTGAGTGGATTTCTATACTTAGTGGATACTGATATACCTGACATCTTGGGTGAGTGGATCTGTATTTAGTGGACACTGATATACCTGACATCTTGGGTGAGTGGATTTCTATACTTAGTGGATACTGATATACCTGACTCTTGGGTGAGTGGATTTCTATACTTAGTGGATACTGATAAACCTGACATCTTGGGTGAGTGGATTTCTATACTTAGTGGATACTGATATGCCTGACATCTTGGGTGAGTGGATCTCTGTACTTAGTGGACACTGATATACCTGACATCTTGGGTGAGTGGATTTCTGTACTTAGTGGACACTGATATACCTGACATCTTGGGTGAGAGGATTTCTCTCCTTAGTGGACACTGATATGCCTGACATCTTGGGTGAGTGCATTTCTGTAGTGGACACTGATATGCCTGACACCTTGGGTGAGTGGATCTGTATTTAGTGGACACTGATATACCTGACATCTTGGGTGAGTGGATTTCTGTACTTAGTGGACACTAATATGCCTGACTCTTGGGTGAGTGGATTTCTATACTTAGTGGATACTGATATGCCTGACATCTTGGGTGAGTGGATTTCTGTACTTAGTGGACACTGATATACCTGACATCTTGGGTGAGTGGATTTCTGTACTTAGTGGACACTAATATGCCTGACTCTTGGGTGAGTGGATTTCTATACTTAGTGGATACTGATATGCCTGACATCTTGGGTGAGTGGATTTCTATACTTAGTGGATACTGATATACCTGACATCTTGGGTGAGTGGATTTCTATACTTAGTGGATACTGATATGCCTGACATCTTGGGTGAGTGGATTTATGTACTTAGTGGACACTGATATACCTGACATCTTGGGTGAGTGGATCTGTATTTAGTGGACACTGATATACCTGTCATCTTGGGTGAGTGGATTTCTATACTTAGTGGATACTGATATGCCTGACATCTTTGGTGTGTGGATATCTGTACTTAGTGGACACTGATATACCTGACATCTTGGGTGAGTGGATTTCTGTACTTAGTGGATACTGATATGCCTGACATCTTGGGTGAGTGGATTTCTGTACTTAGTGGACACTGATATACCTGACATCTTGGGTGAGTGGATTTCTGTACTTAGTGGACACTGATATACCAGACATCTTGGGTGAGAGGATTTCTGTACTTAGTGGACACTGATATACCTGACATCTTGGGTGAGTGGATTTCTGTACTTAGTGGACACTGATATGCCTGACATCTTGGGTGAGTGGATTTCTGTACTTAGTGGATACTGATATGCCTGACATCTTGGGTGAGTGGATTTCTGTACTTAGTGGATACTGATATGCCTGACATCTTGGGTGAGTCGATTTCTGTACTTAGTGGACACTGATGTACCTGACATCTTGGGTGAGTGGCTCTCTGTACTTAGTGGACACTGATATGCCTGACATCTTGGGTGAGTGGATTTCTTTACTTGGTGGACATTGATATGCCTGGCATCTTGGGTGAGTGGATTTCTGTGCTTAGTGGACACTGATATGCCTGACATCTTGGGTGAGTGGATTTCTGTACTTAGTGGACACTGATATACCTGACATCTTGGGTGAGTGGATTTCTGTACTTAGTGGATACTGATATGCCTGACATCTTGTGTGAGTGGATTTCTGTACTTAATGGACATTGATATGCCTGACATCTTGGGTGAGTGGATTTCTGTACTTAGTGGACACTGATATGCCTGACATCTTGGGTGAGAGGATTTCTGTACTTAGTGGACACTGATATACCTGACATCTTGGGTGAGTGGATGACCCATCTCATAATTCTTCCATTTGCTGTGACACAATGAGTCTCTGTTGGGGAACTGCACTAGGATTTTTCAAACAGGCATGGGAGAATTGTTCATCCAATACAGATGAAATCCTCTGAAATTCGTATATATTGTCGTGTTTTGAATCTCTAAAAGTCATATATTAAGGGCCTATATAAGTAATGGAATTTTGTTTATTTTGAAATTCTCACCTCTCATGTTCCTTAAATTCAGAGTAAATATACACAAATTATACATCAAAATGAAGGTGGGGATATATAGAACACGAAACGCATATGCAATCAACTCATAGAGTCGACTGTAGGCACCACTGGTTCCTGGAAGTCTGCTACCGTATTCGCTCCAGAACTGATAATAAAATAATATTTCATCAGAACAACTTGTGGCCAAATGTGCTTCATATATCCAAGAACAAAGCTAGGCATTCAAAACACTTTCGAATACAGCGATAGGTCTGCATTTTGGAAAAGGACAACACTGTCTGCATTTTTTATCGAAGATGGTTTCCATGCTCGACAGACATGCGCAAATCACTCGTTACCACGAATTTCCATCAAAAAACAAAATCGTAATTCTAAGAAATTTCAACAGGTATCATGATACCTTGCATTGAATATGGCAACTGTGCAATCTCTATTAAATAAGAGTATACTGTATGAAGGCGATCTTTTTCATTATTTGATTTTAGACGGCGTTGTTTTTACATGCTTTTTCTGTCCGATGACGTCGAACGGAAATCGAAAGTATACTCATACGTAAACAAAAGCAAAGGCTTTGGAATTTTCCCCAATTCAGCTCTGTCGCCGTGTTTTGAAGAATTTTTATCCCCTAGCTTTGTTCTCGGATATGTCGGCACATTTGGCCACAACTTGTTTTCGTGAAATATTATTAAATTATCAGTTCTGGAGCGAATACGGTAGCAGACTTCCAGGAACCAGTGATGCCTACAGTCGACTCTGTGAGTTGATTATACATTTTGTGTATTTTTAATTTGAACTGAAGGAATATCCAGTGAGAATTTTCAAAATAAACAAAATTGCATTATTTATATAGGCCCTTAACAGAAAACAAATGGCCCACATAAAACAATATTTATATATCATATATGTTACAGTCAACCTCTAAAATTAGCCAATTTGTAAATTGACTGAAATTTTTGTCAATTTGTAAAGTGCCTGAGTCACTCAGTTAATATGTAAATTAACTGAAAACAAATCATATATAATTTCCATTTCTATAAAGTTAAACTGGGAAATAATATGAAATACCATTTCCCTGTAACTTTACAGAAAATAAAATTTCAACATTTTCCTGACAACAGCTGCAGCTAGCTTATGAACTGAATTCTCACATCCCTCTTCATAGAACCGTCTCCTATTGACCTGATACAGTACAGTCGCCGTGGATTGGTTGTAATCCACACGTGGGCAGTTATGTCCACGCATCTGTTTACCAGGTAGTAGAAATCATCATTAGCAAAATTTTAATTAATGAAGCACCGGGTTGTACCCGGTGCTTCATTAATTAAATTTTTGATGATTATTCCTGTAATTAGTGTTTGGATTCAAATGTCATTGCGTCCGTGGAAATATTGCCCACGCGTGGAAAGTGACCCGTCCACGGCGACTGTACTGTAGCAACGTATCTCTGCCTGTCGACAAATGGATACTTTCTTCCGCCATCTATTTATAAAGCCTATGAAACTGTTTTGAATACATTCATGGCTAAATACTTTTATCGCCCGTGCTTGCTACTCATACTCAGTTGGGCGACAATCAAGATTTACAATATGAGAAAATATTTGAAATTGAGATTATTATTTTGGAATAGTTGGTCATCAATTCACGAAGTTGGTGATGTCATCATTGGAAAGCATTTATCACCAACTTCAGGATATGATGTCTGTATTATAATGTATAATTTAAATCGCGAGTGTAATGTTTTAGTACTTCCATGTAAATTTGAAGTTTTGCACCTTTCGTCCTGTACAACGCATTGAACTCAATGTAAAATGTTTAAAAACAGCTTACTAGTGCTTCTTCAAAGTGAACTTATTATATTTGCAGTCAGTGTAAAAAACGCAGCAGGACATCATTTCAGAACAAGCAAATATTAGATTTTGTAAAATCAAAAAGAAAATACAAAATAAGTGTTTATCATTCTTCTTCCATTTCACACTTCACAAAATTGGTTCTTTTGCGATCGGATCGTGATTTGAGCTCGACACTTACTTCCATAAGATGGAGAGTTCCTAAATAAAATGTTGCGAAATCAAGACCTTATACAAAAATTCCAAAGCGAAATTCAATGTGCTTGCATCCTTTTCGACATATGGCATCCTACAGTGTTGCGTGGAGAAACGCGAACAGAGAATTTTGAGTCTGGGTCGCGATCTGGTCGAAATTCTTTGTTTTTGCGATCGCAGCACTGTAGACTTTAAACCCACCTACGATGGGTATAAAAATAATAAAAAACACGAAAATATCAACAGAGTTGATGGATTCTCCCCCAATATGGGCCCTAAATATATGGCACGACACCCGAGTTGAAAAATGAAAAGTTTAATTTTGTCATAGAGAGTTCCATTTGAAACACATTTTCAACATTTCCACATTTAAATGCAGTACGGTCACCGTGGTCTGGTCACTTTCCACGGATGGGCAATATTTCCACGAACGCAATGATATTCGATTTCAAACACCAATTAAGTACTAATCATCTCTTAAACACGAATGTGTGGACCATAATTTGGATTACAAATGTTACCGAATACAGCAATTTGACTGAGAGTTCAGGGGCGGTGGGTAGGTAGGAGTGTAAGTGACACTGAGCCACCAGTGACCAAGCAGTTAATAAGAAGCCTCGCAGTCTGATTTCATTGTTGCACGATTCAGCTTTCCGGGAAACAACGGGTAGACAGCCAATCTGGCTATGTTGTCACCCTACAGTATACACGTTATTACACAACTACTATGTAGTTCTTATGTATATACGTGCGTTGCCAGTATACTACTGAATAAAGAATCAACCAATCAGTCAATCAATCATCAAAACTTTAATTAATGAAGCTCCGGGTACAACCCGGTGCTTCATTAATTAAAATTTTGCTGATGATGAGTTTTATTACGTGGTGAATGCATGTGTGGACATCACAAGCAATATACGGCAATGCACTGTAAAGCCTTTTTAAAAGATATTCTTTGATACTTTGTAATACTTTGGAGAAACAAACGGGTGTAGCTGTTAAAATTGTAGTGAGAGCAATCCTGTCGACACTTTTTCTGGTGTCGGCAAACAGACTTTGACATTGAAATTAAAATGTTGGTGTCAAAGTCATGACATCCACTTGCGAAAATAGACAACACTGCGTGATGTATGAACAACATCTGCCTGCTAAAACATGTTTAAAGACCGACCAGAGTTAGATCAGACGCATGCCCAGTTCACTGGCCTTTGGAGTGATGAACATGGGTCACATTTACCGCACCCCCTCGAGTCATGAACAAGCACTCTGTCAAGTATGAACAAAAAAGTGTAAACCGGACAAGTTAGAATGGACGAACGATCTGTGACCTCATCCTTGGCGTTAATATCTTCAGTCATGGTTTTGACACACCCTTGAGTCATAAGCAATCGAAGTGTGAAGTGTGAACAAGATCGGCCCAAGTAATCAATTATGAAGAACCAACCAATGTTAGAAGTCAGGATCGGTCTGTGAACTGGTCCCTGAAGTTACGATTCTGGGTCAATGTCATGACATACCTTTATGTGAAGTATAAAAAGGATCGATCCATTGAATAATTTTGGGTCAAGGTCAACGCACACTTTTGAGCTATAAGCAATCTTGTGTTAAGTTTAAACTATACCAATTCTTGAAAGACAAAGCTAGAAGGGAAAGAAGCGAACACACAAACGATCTGTAACCTTCACCTTGAAACTGACCTCATGTCAAGGTCATAACACAGACTTGTTTTACAAGCAATCATTGTGTGGAATATAAAGAAGACTGGTTAACTGACTTTTTATGGACTGGATAAACTGAGAAAGAACAAACAAGCAACTGAACATTTTATGACCTTGACTTAGGAGCTTTTACGTTGGTCAAGATCCAGACACTCTATTGGGTCATAAGCAATCATTATGTAAAGTATAAAGAAGATCGGTCCATTGATACTGTTTTATCCAGCGGACGAAGTAGGATTGTCGAACTGGACCCTGGAGCTATAAGCAATCGCTGTGTGAAGTTTGAACAAGGTCAGTCCACTGAATATTTTTTTTATTTATGGACCGGACATTATTAGAAATGGAGAACAAACAAACAAACAAACAAACAAACAAACAAACAAACAAACAAACAAAGAGTTGGTGATCAGACAAGTTTGCTTGGACGAACGGGCGGACTGAAAGACATACGGACGGGTGGACGGACGGGTGGACGGACGGACAAAGCGGCTACAATATGCTTTTCTAAAATATTGGAAGGGGGGGGGGGGGGCATAAAAATTAAAAATGGAGTTGGCCACCAGCTTAGTTGGGTTCAAAGGAAGTTAGTATCGAATATTTAGGTGGTGACAGAGGTGACAGCACAGAGAGATTCGAATAGTGAGCAGGGTGGAATGAGAGGCGTTGAACTGGAGAGACATTCAAAAGAGAGGCGACCAAGAGAGCCAGAAGCTTTATTACTGAAACTTAAAAAGAACTTGAAAAGAAATACCTTTGCAAATAAAGTAACCAAAAGACAGCATGAACTGGACACCAATTTTTTTTTATAAAAGCAGGAACGGTGACAATGAACAGATGTACACAGAAAGTGTGGAATGGATTGCTGGGGTTAAAAATGCCGGGAGCGTTTCTCCCAGATGACCCAAGATAACGAGTCTGCTGATCTCATCAACGTATTTATGCAGACATTTGAGAGGGTTCTAGACAACTACCAGTGTCAAGAATTGTTTGTTTGGGAAGGATGATTCTGTTATTAACCGGGATTTTAATAGCTCGACGATACTGCCCCTCGACTAAACAAATCATAAACGACGAACACATTTAACAAGAAATTTTACTGTGATCAGTAAATTCGAGTCGTGAAGTTTGGCGAATGGACCAGAAAAAGGAAACTTTACAGTAAGAGAATTAATGGAGACTTATACTTGGGAGAAGAATATAATGGAAGCAATCGGAAATTGAAATTTATTGCAGCATTTAACCCTTTCAACACGTAAGATCGATTTTTCGGTTCAGGACATAATTTCGTCCTATTTTTGTTTTATTATAAGAGGTCTACACACGGTGTATTGATGACAAAATAATAACTGCAGTCTGCAGCCTGATGGCTGCAGACTGCAGTTATTATTTTATCCCCTGTATATTGAGTAAGTTGACACAAAGGCGATACCATTCCAGTAAATAGGGGTTCAAAGGGTTAACGACAGATACAGGAATTAGAAATGGAGTGTGTGAAAATCAGGAGTACATTTATATGTATTGTGTTCCAGCAGATTCATTCAAAAAGCAGAAATATTTTGCAAAATACTGATACTCTGCATTGATAGACACCCTTCCCCCAAATAACTAACCTTGTATTGTCCCGTATCAAAATATCATACCCTGTCTGATATATAAGTGTGTCATGGAATCAAAATATTTATTCCACCCATATTGTGGGTCATTTTAAAGAGAGAAAAAAGCGTTTCTCACGTTGAAACATTTTGGCTGTACACACTCTTACTCGTCCCAATGAGGGGCCACGTGATATGGTTATGTTGATTATATTACAAAACTGAAAATAGTATTTAAAATATTAAACTTTGATATCCTGTGAGTAGGCTAAGGGATGAAATAAAGGCTTTGGGATCCATATTGAAGTGCTTTAGAAGTTTAAAGTCACCCCATTTAAATACACACTTTTAATAATTCATTACTGCGAAGAGGCAATAAACAGACTCCAAACCCTAACCCATCTCCACTCCATGCAACTGAAGGTTTCCTGGGTTATAAGACAGCACAGAACAATAAGAAAATTACCTTGCACAGCATATGGTTTCTTTCAAATTTCGAGTGGTGATGAATTTGAAGCAACAGATTAAAACAACAGATGTGGTGATTTAATGTGACAACTACAGATGAAATTTGGAATTTGTTTATTTACATTATTCTCTTGGGTGTGTAACGTGAGAGTGGTTCTCTTCTTTCATGGTTACTTCTTCAAAATATATTTACTGTCACCATTTAATTAGAGGGTGTGTATTTCTTTTGGGTACCAGTGCTAATCTCAATGCCTTCAGAGGCCTGGAAAACATAGATAGGCGAGTATCTAACAGTATTCTAAAAAGCACCGATATCAGGATGTTGGTGTTAAGAGTTATCTTGTGAACACGGAGTGAAGTGAAGATAGAAGAGAGGATAAATTGAAAAACCCAGAAACTCAAGAGACCCTAAAATGCTCTCCTGGATCAAGTCGTCCAGGAACCAATACTATAAAACATTTACAATTGTATTTTCTAGAATTGTATTTTCTACCTATTAATATAACTGACTAAAATAAATCATTAGCATTTTGAAAGATATGGCAATTTGCCAACTGGCAAATTGACAGATCTTTGTAAATGCTAATGGTTCATGTTAACCCATTTGAAGCCATAACTAGAAAATACAATTGTACAAAATACAGTTGTAAACGTTATATAGTATTGGCCCCGGAAAGAAATTATTGTGGGTTAGAGGAAGAAACAAGAGATAAACAAGGGCGTCAGTAAGGGATAAAAACGACATAGGCAATAAGATAAGATAATTTATTTGCAAATTACACCCAGCCAGGCAGCGTGCAAGAACATTACAAAGGCATTGGAAATAAAATAAAAACATACAAGAACAATTAATTGAAGATGATTAAGAGACTCCATATATTCAATGACGGACATTGAGTGATTTTTTTTGTATAGATTTAGTCTATACTCCCCGCCCCTTGACGAACGCACTTATTGCATTGCAGATCACATTACAAATTTCAGGATTAGAAATTTCTCATTGTTATTCATGTTACCAAATGATTTTTCAACCTTGATGATCGCTTCCCATATTTCCTTACATAATTCTGTGCATTTGGAACATGTAATTACAAAATGCTTCTCATCCTCTATTTGGTCGGTTTTCAATGTTAGCATTTGCTGTGTTCAGGCTTAATGAAGGAAGTGTCACCTTGTACACGTGTTACAGCTTTCAGTTCATCAGACGCCATGGTGTTCACCTTGCTCGAAGATTAGCAACACGGAATCAACATTTCAATCTCGGTACAAGTATGCTCTTTGTAAAGCGAAAGGAGATATCGAAGGGTCGGAAAATTGAGAACCTCCTGTTTTGGTTGAGCATTATTTATTCATAAGGACAACTGCGTGTCGTGAGGTAGCGTCGGTGAAACACTTTTCCATTCGTGACCAATGAGCGTTCCAGAAATCCATTTGGATTGAGATGGGTGATTCCGTCCCTGATGAGACACGTAAACAAACGTTCTGGTAATTATATTATGGAAAGTCTGGTGGGATAGAGAGGACAAACACATCAACACAGAAAGAAACATTTCATCAATGGAAGTATGATGACAGATCTACCTAAACACTGATAACAAAATACCGAAACTGAAGCACAAAAGTGGTATGTCTCGGGCTTTTCACCTCTACTTTGGGGGATCTCATCGGGGGTATCTCGTTTGACGTCGCATCTCGTGACCCAGTGGCGCCATGTTGTATTATCATGGTAGCCCGCGTGGGTGGCCATCTTGTGACTTCAACCCAATAGTGATACGTGGTGTTAGTGCGCATGCGCAGCGCGTGTTGTTAGGGAAATACGTGTTTCCGTCGTCCATTTTGTATACTGGAGTCCGCCACCTTGAGTTCTATGGTAGCACGAGGCCGCTGTGTTACCCAAGGCTTCTTATAGGATAGGGGTATGTTCGGAGGGTGTGTGCGATTGAACAGGAGTAAATCTAATTACCACAAACAACCTGACAATCCCTCCAAATCAACAAAACGACTTTATTTGATATGAAACCCCAGAATCCTTTTTTAGGACCACCATACCATGGTACTGAGTGGGCCTCCGGGGGTAAGTTCTATTGAACTAGAGTAGATTTTCTGGTTCGGATTTTTTCCAAATCTTTGGTTAGAATTACCACAAACAACCCCATAATTGTTTACTTGGTACCGATTTCCAAGTACATTCTCGGTTTCTACCTCTGTATACACAAGCTCTGTTATGACTTCTTGGTTCTATTTATTCTGACTTACCTAAACGTGTTTATGTTTTAGTATACACATTACGGGTAGCACTTAGGCACATGCTGGATGTGCCGATATGTGCTTGCGTGAAAGAGTACAATATGACACATTGTGCCCTAGCACATAGGCACATACAGGTATTTGAGGATACCTATGACCTGGTATTGTATTATTTGAGGATACCTTTTGTAGGCTACCTGTCATGTGAACACATTACAGGTAACACATAGGCATATGCTGAATGTGCCAATATGTGCTTATGTGAAACGGCACAATGTGACACATTGTGCACTAGCACATAGGAGCATACGGGTATTTGAGGATACCTATGACCTGGTATTGTATTATTTGAAGATACCTTTTATAGGATAATTGCCATGTGTACACATTACAGGTAGCACATAGGCACATGCTGAATGTGCCAATATGTGCTTATGTGGAAAGGCACAATTTGACACAGCACTAGCACGTAGGCACATACGGGTATTTGAGGATACCTATGACATGGTATTGTATTATTTGAGGATTCCTTTCGAGGATACCTTTTAACTTCTTGGTTCTGTTTATTCTGACTTACCTAAACATGTTTATGTTCTAGTATACACATTACAGGTAGCACTTAGGCACATGCTGAATGTGCAGATATGTGCTTATGTGAAAAGGCACAATGTGACACATTGTGCACTAGCACATAGGCACATACTGGTATTTGAGGATACCTATGACCTGGTATCGTATTATCTGGGGATACCTTTTATAGGATACTTGTCATGTGTACACGTTACAGGTAGCACATAAGCGCATGCTGAATGTGCCAATATGAACTTATGTGAAAATGGCAAATGCCAATTCGGACGAAACTCTTACAAAAATAACGCGAGCGGACAAAATCCCATAAATGTGTGTTTCCTTCTTTTTTTTTTTTTTAAATACCCTTTCACTGAAAATGATAAATGTTGACAAAATCCCCAGGATAATATTTTCCCATTGCACCTTAAACATTCCGTTTTTGTTTGTTAGAGCAATACTGGGGGTGCGGTTGGTGGGGCAGGGGTGATGGGGGTAATGGGAGGGGTGATGGGGGTAATATGACACCCCCTCCCCCTATATTTTAGAATGGTCCATTCATGGGAAACATTAGTCCTAACTTGGACCCAAAGGTCGTAATAGGATTGTTTTTTGGTGTTGGACGTACGGCGCCCAAAAATTATTTTGGGTCTTTGGATGTAGGTTTGGTATGAGTAAACCACTTCATTTCGCCTCGTACTGGGTTAAGAGTATGACTTCCATATAGTTGAAGGTCCAGGGTCAATCACAGGGAAGAAATAATTCCTCATTAAAATTGGTGAACCCTGAGAATTTGTAATGTCGATTTCTGATCGTTGACCGAGAATCTCAATCCCGCCTGGCAATCATGAGTCCAACATCTTAACCACTAGACAATTACACACCGTCACAAACGATAGCTGGTATCCAACTTATCAGAAGATGTTCTCGGACATAAAGTATGGCTTTAAATAGTATATTAATGCTGGGGTGAAATCTCGCCGGGAATTACTATTTCCACTTAATAAGAAATATATGGTTTCTATTCGGGGTATTTTATATTTATATCGGACAAACGAAATAATGTTTAACCCTGGACACTTTGATGTTGTAGCAAAATGTCCCATCCTCGTCGCCAGTTGTAGCAAAACTCTACAATAGGAAGATAAATTACCTTTCTAAGGTGACTTGACTCCGATGCAGTCGTCTATGAAGATCGATGATGCTTTCAGGGCTGTAGTTTAGAATCAAGTGTAGTTGTTCTAGTTACAGATGGCGTCTTGGTATCTTGGATGCACTTGATATTTAATCCGGAGTAGGAACCGGAGCTGGAACTGACGATAAGGGGACAGGTCTTTTGTAACACAATGTCGAAATATATAAATTTTAAGCAGCAATTCTTTTCCATAGTGCCACCGGAATTCAACCAAGTCAATCTTGTTTGACAGAGCTCAAGGAGCTCTGTCAAACAAGATTTATTTGGTCAAGTTTCAAGATGGATTATGGGAACAATTTATTGTTTGTTTGAAATATCGGTATTCTGATATCAGACTGTAGAGGGTTAAGATATATTGTATACATGAATCATTGATGTTTATATCATTTTCCAGTTTTACAAATATATCGCCGTGACTTCCAGCTGTTAAAAGCATATTGCTCGCTCAGACTCGACGGGTTGATGTGAGAAATAATGATGAATGGCAACATCGTGCCGTTAACACAATTTTCCAAATCGTACGAAGGCTGCAATTTTGCAGAATCTAAATAACGTACTGACTGCCATTAAGACAGATAACTATTAAGGTTTTCTTGGTTTTCAACAGAAAGAAGAAAAAAAATATGTTGTTCTCTAAAAGTTTTCAGAAAATATAATTGTGTCGAAATAGTAATAAAATGTGGAGTGTGAGCGAGTGAATAAGTGCGCTGGTCTCCCATGCTAGAGGACCAGGAATCGATCCTCAGTCGGGGAAAGTTCTCGAGGTGTCCGAACACTCTCTGTCGGCATCAATTTTGGGGCTGATGCTGTCACAGTGTACCGTCCGATTCGAGAAGAGTGAGGCCACGAAGTTGCTGCTATGAAGGTCATCCCTCACACCTGCACCATTGTTGGGCCAAGGAAAGGCGTTAATATAAGATGCATAACTTGTTCGCCAATCCTTGTAAAACAAATAAGATTAAATAATAAAAAAAATAATCCTTTCCACCCGGTATACATAGATGTTTACGCAAAGCACAAATTGACAGTTCGTGAGTAGACAGCATAGGAAACACGAAACTCGACAGGAAGATCACTGAACATTTAGTCCTGTGGGGCTGTGGGCTTAAATTTCTACTGAACTTCGCTACAAACGCAATATTGGTTCCCCCATTTCACCGTAGGCAGTAGTGTATGAGACGGCCCACTCAAGACCTGATGATTGACATGGTTACAAGCAACGGGTGAAGGTCTGGTGCAGAGGTGTAGGAACCAGGAGGGAATAGGATGAGGATGTACTGTCCATGTGCCCCTCTGACCCTGTGCCCCTATACCTTTTCCACGGCCATGCTACACGGTTGTATATTAGTTAAATTGAATGAGAACACGCAATTTTGTCAATTTACGGGACTATTATCCACGAATGTGCACAATATTATTCTTGCATTTGGTCAAAGAATTCCACCTTCGATCGATTCTGTCTGGTTCACCCACCTCAACTGGTTCACCCACCTCAATTATTTTCTAAGCCAACTACTATAAAAACACTTGGGCACAGGTGGTGTCACATTTCAGTACGCCGCAAGCTGTTTCAAGAGTATAGCACATATATCGGTGCCATTCTCCCCAGCAGCGTAGCCATGGGGTGGGGGGTTGTGGGACTCGCCCCCCACTCCTGCTTCATGTACGCACACACGGTTAGCTCTTGGTTCATTTGCTGTAGTTTCTCCTTAGCTTTCTGGGTACAGTACGGTTGTCGTGGAAAGGTCAAAATCCACACTTGGGCAATATTTCCACGCATGCGTAAAAAGTCAATCTTCCACATAAAACAATTGATTCGCCATAATTTTTTATTGAATGAAGCACCGGGTACGACCCGGGTACAACCCGGTGTTTCTTTCATTGAATATTTGCTGAAAACTACTTATTATTGATTGAGGAAAGCGCACGTGGGCAACTCTGCCTACGCGTGGGTTTTTACCATTCCATGGTGTCTGCACTGTACTTAAGCAAAGTTCTCAGGGTTCACCAATTTTTATGAGGACTAATTTCTTCTCCGTGATAGACCCTGGACCTTCAACTATATGGGAGTCAAACTCTTAACTCAGCACGAGGTGAAATGAAGTGGGGTAGAGAGATATTATGCACCCCCCTCCCCCCTAGTCACACACACCATTTTACTCATCCCATCGCACACTTCAGTACCAAAATGCCAAGGAAACGGCTTTTCTGGGGATCCATTTTTCAACTTTTCTCCCACCAAATCGAATTCCAATAGATGACCTACGTCTTGGTAGTAAGTTATGTCCCTCCAATTTCACTGAGGTTTTGAAGACGCTGTTCTGGTGGTGAGAGGAAAGGGGATACGTCCCCCTATATTTTTGTTGAGAAATTGTCGTAATAATATATCACATCGGTCCATCGATATGGCGAGGTAGCTATTCTATGGCCGGAGAGGAACTAAAGGGCCCTTCAAATATCAAGTACAACATTCGGACCCATAAACGCATGCAGAAAGGTCATGGGCTTACTATGGCGTCGCAAAATCACCGAAATGCATTCATCAATACAAACGCCGTCTGTGGCATGGTTTGCGTACTTCGAATATGTATTCTCCCATCGTTGTTTGTTTGTTTGTCTGTTTGTTTACTGGGGTTTAACGACTCTTTCAACAACCATATCGTGTCGGTTTTCTCCTGTGATAACCACGGGACGTGATGGATGCGGAAAAAAGTTAAGCAACGTCTGCTTCCAGAATAAAACGGTCCGTAACCATATACCTGTAGTAACAGTCCTCTACCATAATAGCCTCGGCTTGGATTTGTCCATTTTTAGAGATACGAGGTTTATGATTTTCCAGACTCGGTTTCGGTTCGGTTTCAGTGGAAAAAAAACTCGGTTTCGGTTCTGTTTTTCTGTGTGTAAAGTAAATAACACTTCAGGTCCATTAACCCTTTACCCAACGCAGACGATATCAAAATTTACTATTTTAAATATAATTTTTTTAAATTTTTCAAAAAATTTCAACAAAACCATATCAAGTGACCCCCTCATTGGAACGAGCTCATTGAGCTCGTTCCAGTGAGGGGTAACATGATATGGTTTTGTTGAAATATTTTGAAAAAAATATTTTTTCCATTGCTCAATTTGCATATTACGCCTGCGGATGCTGGCGATTCGTTGGGTAAAGGGTTAACTTTGAAAGCAGTCCCAATTCCCTGCTTTTATACCACTCCCCGCAGGAAGTCCTGCATAGCTTCCCCTTGAAAAACCTTAGGGGTACTAGGGAATCAGATGCTAAGACGATTGAGTCTGAAAAAAAAACATAAATTGGGGTAACAAATTAACAAAGCTTATTTGATCTATGCTGTTACATTTTCTCCATTATTAACTCGTCTCCTGAACGAATTATATATATTAAAAAAGGAACTGCATTTTCAGTCGCCCTGCACGAAGGGCATGCGCGATAGCTAGGTGAAAAAAGGCTGGGGTGAGCAAGAAAGGGATAAACCCTCTCATTGGTGGAAATCCGGGAGATCTCCGCGAGGAAACGTATTTAAAATGCCAAGCCCATTACACAAAATTTGTGTGAATGAAATAAAATCCATCTAGTTTTCAACAGTATTGTTAGGGGACCTTAACCCGTGTTTACTCAGACCAAACCTAAACCCAAAGTCCCAAAATAATATTTGGGTGCCGTACGTCCAACACCAAAAAAAATCATATTACGATCTTTGGGTCCAAGTTAGGACAAATGTTTACCGTGAATGGACCGTTCTAAAATATGGGGGAGGAGGTCAAATTACCCCCACCCCACCATCACCCCCCTCCCCCACCACCCGCAACCCAGTTACAGGCCTACACTAACAAACAAAAACGGAAGATCAGCTTGTCCTTGTTGATATTATCCTGGGGATTTTGTCAACGTTCATCATTTTCAGCGAAAGGGTATTTAAAAAAAAAAAATAGGAAACAGAAATGTGGGGGCTTTTGTCCGCTTGCGTTATTTTTGAAAGAATTTCGTCCGTATAGACATTTGCCGTGTAAATATTTTGAATGTAGAATATATATTCTACATCTGAGTAAACTGAAATATATTAAATAAAGCGTTTGGAAACATATGTTCGTTCCTTCTTGCTCGATAATAGCAACCCTGAGCAAGGATTCATGGAAAACTCGAATGAAGGCTTTTTTTCCGAGAATCAGTACTGGAGATTTTTATTATTGAGGGAGAGAAAACAAGAAATATTCAGTTTTATAGTATCTTTCTACTTTTTTCGACTGGAACTGTAGATTGATAAAGAGGTCTTACTTGAGTATCTGTAATGAAACACAGGAGGATAATATCACCACAGTATCGGATTAAATATGCAGTTGATATGGTATCTGTTTGGCAATGCAGGTTATATAAAGAAAGTGGATTGATGTTTACTGTTCAAAATTGTTTGGGGAATTTTCAACACGACAAATATTGATATTGAGAAAAAAAACGGTCTATGGACATTTCGGCAAACGGCCGTGCGCGTTTCGGTCTAGAATGTTTCGGTAAAATGTTTTGCCTGGACGGATGCTTCGGCAAAAGTGATATAATGAGAAACACTGTGTTCCTTAATAATATTGTTTATGACAATTTATTGGAGAGTGCCTGTGGGCACTCGCCAATAAATTGTCATAAAATTGATCTTTGACAATATGTTTATATTTGAGGAAGTAAGAATAACAATTTTACAGTGGCGGACAAACATAGATTGCCTTATAAGTGCCGCCCTATCCTCATGCATTGTAGATTTTTTGGTGGGTGTTTGATATAGGGGTCTGGTTTTCATGTGGCTTTATTGTCATATTTTGACATACTTTGCCGCCCTCCAGATGTGTCGCTCGGAGCTGGCATCCCTTTCCCTTGACCACCACTGCATATTTATATATAACAGATAAGCTGGACGGTATTCATATTGAACGGACCTTTTGACAAAAATGAACAAAAATGAAAGTTTTATTTGAAAGGTCAATATTTTTTTTACAACCTATAAAAATATTGTTTTCAATGATGCTTAATATTATATTCTTAAAGTGCTGATTTTCATGAGGATGTTTTCAATAAAGATGCTTGTAAAGTACATATACATAAATTAATCGAACTTTAAAAGATATTTATTGCATCACTTATATTGATGGTCAATAAGATTCAATTGATCATACTCATTTTATACTTATTTAATATATTTATTATAATAATTTTGTCCAATAATTTTGACTGTGGAGAAAAGCTTTAGGGTAGACATACGCGATATAGAAAATTGAGTGCGAGATGTGAAAGAGGCTCGACGAAGTTGCCGAAAAGGTGCCCGAAAATATGTTTTTACAATTCACAATCGTAATCGGGTGTCATCAGTTATATGAAGTAGACACAGTGCCGTATTAACCCATGGTCGGAACCCTAAGCTTTTAGGCAGGGACGCCGGAGCGAATTTCGGATTGGGGGATGGGGGGGCTTTGGGGGCGCGGGGGGGGGGGGGGGGTAAGGCCATGACGGGCCGACCCTAGTTTATTAACACTCAGTATACAAACCACGAATACTATTCTCGATTGAGTCTCAATCGAGAATAGTATTCATGGTTTGTATTCTGAGTGTTAATAAACTCAATTTTTGACATGATGTGAAAAATATACGCAGTTCGCGCTTGATAAGATTATGCCCCCCCCCCCCCCCCCCCACAAACACACACACAGGTGGCGTGTGTGAGGGGCATAATCTTATCAAACGCGACCGGCGACTTTTACTTGATAACCTGCACATTCATTGAAGGGACGAACAAAGAATGACCAATGATGTGTAGTAACAACACTGATAATCAGATATTTTGACGAGAAACCAAGAAAGTCCTGACATTTCTCGCGGAAACTGGATACAAGAATGTCGTCGAAACATATTTAGTCTTGGTCGTTTATCAGACAGAACAGCCTCATCCAATGAAAAAGATATGGGTGGGGGGGGGGGGCTAAAGCCCCCTAGCCCCAGCTCCGGCGTCCCTGTGAGGTACTTCAGGACGTGGCCCCCTCCTTCACTTCAATCGTTTACCCCACTCCAACTGACAGCCTGACCCTGATACGGTAGGCACTACCGCAGTACATATCCCTATATCCATTTTGCGGGTCTCCTGAAGAATTCTACTCACAACTTGACATATAATTTAAATAAGCATTAAAATAATGTACTGTATATAAATATATATATAGTATACTTATGAGAGTATATATATGGATAAATACATATGTACATGCATCGCTACCGCGCAGAGTGCAAAGTGTCTTTAATCATTGGTGCCCTAAGGTGCTGGTCACAGTGCCTCAGCAAAAAAAATAATTGGCGGGCCCTCTGTCCTTGCGGGCCCCTAGGCTTCAGCCTAGTCAGCCTTATGAATAATACGGCCCTGTGTCGACACAAGCATAAAAGAAGTAATGGATACAATTGCGTGTATTGAATGATGCCCGGACAGTTAGACTACTTATTGGTCGTTAAAATATTAATTTGAAAAGTTCGTCCTTATTTTTCGCATTTCGGTGATTACATGTTTCGTGATATCACTCCTTGAGTGCAACGAGGCACCATCTGCAATATTAAAGTATTGCAGATGGAGTCCTGTTGAACTTAAGGGACGATATATTCCTGCTTCACATTATATGTCCGGGTACCATTTGTCTTGATGCCTTAACGTTAGTTGAACTTTGCCGGAATTTGTTGGTGTCAATAAAAGTTGGGAAGGGGTTCACCAGCCATTCCTCCACTAGTCCACTAGCCTGCTTCATACCATCTCTGCTGTGTAGGACCGAAATTTCCCTATAGACGAAGCATCGTACAGTACGTGGAGAGTGGATTGTAACAAAATCACCCGCGGAGTGGGGTTATCACCCAAAATATCACTTTAAAATTATGTACATATGGACAAACAACACAAGTAATGTTTCAGCCAATGGACCTCCGGATTTAACCCGGAGGTCCATTGGATGGAACTTTGCTTGTGCCTTTTATGCTTTGCAACAAATTTGCAATTATTGCTTGGGTGGAATCTCCACTCCGCGGGAGATTTAGTGATAATACACTCTGCACGTACTGTAGGTAGGAATGTCTATAGTACACTCGCCGAGAATTGGTTGTAATCAACGCGTGGGCAGCGATGTCCACGCGTGCGTTTACCAGGTAATAAAAATCATCAGCAGCAAAATTTTAATTTATGAAGTACCGGATTGTACCTGGATTGTACCCGGATTGTACCCGGTGCTTCGTTAATTAAATTTGTGATTATTATTCCAATAATTAGTGTTTGGAAATTGGAATCTATTATTATTTCACCCGTGGAAATATTGCCCGCCTGAGTCCACTGAGGCCGTACTGTAGTGACCTGCCATTTACCAGAAGAGGAAGTGGACGCCAAATTCGGGTTCTACCGGGAGACATCGTGGCTTACTGCTGCACCGAACACACTCCCAACATTGTAAACGCCACCACATTTTGAATAAGCGTACAAAACAAGTTCATAAAATCCTCCAACATTCCAATATTTCAACAAAAGTTGGGGAGGGGTTCACCAGCCATTCCTCCACTAGCCTGCTTCATACCATCTCTTCTGTGTAGAACCGATATTTCCCTACAGACGAAACATCGTTGGTAGTCTATAGTACACTCGCCGAGAATTGGTTGTAATCCATGCGTGGGCAGCAATGTTTACCAGGTATAATAAAACTCATCAGCATCGACATTTTAATTAATGAAGCACCGGATTGTACCCGGATTGTACCCGGATTGTATTAGGTGCGTTTTTAATTACATAGTTGATGAATATTCCTGTAATTGGTGTTTGGAATCTAATATTGTTGCGTCCGTGGAAATACAGCCCACCCAGGGATGTGGATAGAGGGTTTCAGTTGGGGGGGGGGGGGGGGGGGGGGGTAGGGGGCCACCGGTTTAAATTCCAACCCTGAGTGGTTTCGATAGGTGGTTGCACTTCAGCGCTGGGTGATATCTTTTAACCCTTTACCCAACGAATCGCCCGCATCCGACGGCGTAATATGCAAATACAGCTGCTGAAAAGATATTATTTTTCGAAAAACTTCAACAAAACCATATCATGTGACCCCTTTTTGGAACGAGCTCGTCGAGCTCGTTCCAAAGAGGGGTCACATGATATGGTTTTGTTGAATTTTTTTTTTAAATTTTATAAAAAATGATATTTAAGATAATGAATTTTGAAATCATTCTGTGTTGGGTAAAGGGTTATGAACCCTTCTGAAGATGTTCACTAGTCCTGAAACGGAAAAAGCATCATTTGTAATGTGTCTGGGTCAGAAAATTTACCGATTAATGTCAGAGTCGAAATTTTGAGGCCGTGTCAATTTTAGAGTAGGGAATTTGAAACTCAAGTTTCCAGTTGGAAATAAAAGATCAAAATTTCTCATCATTATTTTAATATTTTTCGTGAACAATGTTAATTTATTGAATGTCCAACCATTTGATTTTTGACCTCGGAATTTCCAACTATTGAAAAAATATACTCCTAGCCCCGTGGAAAGTGATCGGTCCATGGAGGCCGAACTGTTTTGTCGAAACACGAAACGTCTCTGATTTAAAAAAAGAATGGGACACAAGCATGTTGTCAGCCCATTGACCACCAGACGCAACTAGAAAGTTCGTAAGTTGCATGTTTTGGGTGTTTTTCAAGTTTTTATATGCAGACAATTATTACTATTTGTCTGGGTTAAATTCTACAAAACTCCGCCTTAGCACCTCATTCTTAGGACCGTTGAAAAACCAGTCGCCCGTGGTGCCAAAATTCAGTTTGAAATTATCTTTTCACTTTTGTTCCCTAAAAGTAGTCACGAAAATGATCCTAAGGCTCATTCATTCTCTATCTTCAATCTACGGGCGCTCGCACGACGCCAAAGCTGGGAATATGAAATTAAGTTTCCCCCCAAAGGCCAAAACATTTTGAATCCCATGCATCAAAGTTAGGGGCGGGGAGGGTCACCAGCCATTCCTCCACTCGCCTGCTTCAAATCATTTCTTGTGTGTAGGACCGAAATTTCCCAAGACGAAATATTGTAGGCACGATGCCTGCAGTACACTCGCCTCGGACAGCTCATAATCCACACGTGGGCAGTGATATCTACGCATGCGTTTACCAGGTAATAAAAATAATCATCAGCAAAATTTGAATTAATGAAGCACCGGGTTCTACCCGGTGCTTCATTAATTAAATTTTTGATGATTATTCCAATAATTAGTGTTTGGAAATAGGAATCTAATATTATTTCGCCCGTGGAAATATTGCCCGCCCGTGGAAACTGACCAGACCACGGAGGCCGTACAGTAGTAACCTGTCATTTACCAGGTGAGGAAGTGGGCGCCAAATTCGGGTTATGCCGGGAGACATCGTGGCTTACTGCAGCACCGAACACACTCTCAACAATGTGAACGCCACCATATTTTGAATAAACGTACAAAACAAATTCATAAAATCCTCCATCATTCCAATATTTCAGTCCAGGTATTAGCGTACCGGTAGAGAGGTATGTACTATTTGTTATGAACGTGGAGATCAGAAGACAAGAATACTTAGACATTTCTATATTAAAGACCACTTATTGGAGTTAATCAATGTCAGACGTCATTTATTATGTACATTAACTCAAGAATGATCGCAGAAATCAACAAACGCCCTCTCGTGAGAAGCAATGTATACACTGTTAGTTCAACACCAGACGATAGTTTTCTGATTCCCTGCGTACGTCCATATTTGACTTGAGTTTTCATGTCGAGAGTTTGTGTAACTAACTGCCCCTAACATTGGATAATTTATAATCAAGACATGCCTAGTGATGTTTTCTATCGTAATATCATTACACAATTATTTATCCCCTCCATTTACTACAACGCTAACTCAAAAGAAACTGATATAAACATTAATAAACAAATTATCTGATCTCGAGCTATAAATAAACCACTGTGTGTTATCCTAATTACTCTCTTCACTCCCCCTTCCTTAAAAAGCTTCCGCAATCTTAACCGAAACTGCATTTCTTTGGAATTCGACTAGTTCATCTAAAGTTATACGCACACAGATAAAGATTACTTACACGTATAGCGTCCATTTTGCTTTCTCTCTGTTCATCTTTTACAGATTTTATCTCCATGAACAGCTGCGTTGTTAATGAGATTCTTGGCAAAATCTTCCGACGGCTGGGGTGAACGAATTCCAAAATGAATTTTAAATTCTGTTCTGCTGGTCGGGCACTGGGAAACATTTTACAAAGTGGTTTTCAATTTCAAAAGAGGCACGTTTTCAAAAGGACACCACATTTATCTGAACGGGGTTCTAATTTAGAGGTCTGTTTATCTTTCTTGTCTTTCACTCTTTCACTAGGGAATTGAATGTACAGTTAAAACTAGAAGTCCTGTCATGAAATGCGCACAAATAGCACGTCGATCTGCGCGCTAATCAACGCGTTATAGCCATAGTAAGGCTATCAAATTCTGTACATATGGCCTGTGCACAAGCACTGTTTCAGCCAATGGACCTCCGGGTAACCCGGAGGTCCATTGGCAGAAACATTGCCTGCGTTTGTTATGAGTATCCAGGAGAACCTGCCGTGCTTCGGGTGCCATTCGATATGGCAATTCTACGCGTAATTAAGCCTGGATAAGCGCACAGTTCGTGACAGGACTTCTAGTTTTAACTGAACTTCTCTCTGGCGAAAGTGTGGGAGGTGCAGATTCAAAAAGTCCAGGAAGAGATAAGTTGTAGGCTAGGGCGGACGTTGTTGACATGCATACAATTGGCAGGCCCGAAGTTGGTCAGGGGTCGACACGCCTCCGATAAAGGCACCCGTCGGAAAATAACCATTGACAATTGCCGCCTGGGTAAACTCAACCCATTTTCCTTAATTACCCCATTCTCTACACACTGTCATAATACAGATATTTCAGATATTCATTTTCCCATAATGGAGCAAGGAATTTTGTCAATTCAGTCTTGTTTGACAGAGCACTGTCAAACAAGAGTGAAATGGTTAATTTCTAGTTGCATTATGGGAAGAATTTTCAGTCTGAAAATATGATATTTCGTACCCCTCAATGTGAAGGGGATTCATAATCCATGTCGTGACATCATTTCTTGAGAAGCTCTCTGTGCGAGAAATGGTGTCAGCGCTCGAAATTATCCACCAAAACAAATGTCACAGGGATTTTCTTGTTGTTATCCCACAGTTGTTTGCTCGTGGGATTGTTGATTCAAGACACGAATATTAACCGAAATGCCCAGAAGTACACTACAAATTTATGACATGTAGATGACGGTAAGGACAGCTCGAAGATAGCACTATTTGTGAAGGATTTCCACTCAAAAATCGAGAAGACCCACCCCCTCCCCTTCCCCACTTCAGATATCCGCGAAAGGAAGACACACTCTTCCCAGTCCCAAAGTTTGTTTGCATATCGCAGCATGCCCAGCCTATTGGTAACATAAACTTTTACCTGCCGACCCCCCCCCCCCCCCCCCCATGTCGTGCTTCGTTGCTTTGTCCTGGCAACCGGGCAGTTGCTTGGTAACTTTTTTTTCGAAAAATATGCTAACAATACCAAGAAGAGTTCTAAGACATAATCACTCCGACAACCGTTAAAAAATAATAACCTTGCTGATGTATCATTGCGCCTCACTATTCTACCGATTTGGCATCTGTTTAAAACCACAAAATATTGAAAAAACAGCGCTTTCAAAGGCAGGTTTTTAGAGATAAAATTACACCTTTCAACGCTATTTATGGTTGTTTAAGTTTACTTTCAGCATATCTGACTATAACTTAATTGCAACATTCTGACACGAGGTGGCCATGGCTGTCGAAAGTGTCGTTAAACCCCAATAAATAAATAAATTGCAACATAGAAATGAAATCAAGTTTAACCACTCGTTTATACCCTTGTTGTCCACTGTAGAGTACTATCGTCCTAGTGTTGATGACAGCGTCCTGTAAACAGAACTTGTTTACCAAAGTAAACAAGGACTACTCCACTTTCTGGGGTTCCCACGTCGGCTTCCCAACACTGTGTTAGATTTCGTTTTATAAATAGTTACCATTTACTGGAAATGGGTGAATAGTTTTGGCATTTGTGGCGAGTGAGAGTATTAATTTAATTCTTTACTGATAACATAACTAGGGCTGTCACGATTTTTTAATTTAGGAATCGATTAATCATCGCAAATAATCGATTAATCGCACCTAGTTGCCCCCCCCCCCCCCCTCTCCCTCCCTTTGAAGTCGATAAAAATGAAGTTCAAGTCAGTTGACCTACCTCCGGTAAACAACGAAAACGATCCACTTTTAGGTACATTCAAAGCTTTGATGTTCTGAACTTTTGAACTGTCAGTGTGATAAACAATGACCGGTCGGCAGTTGCGAACTTCGCAACTGCCGACCGGTCTTGATTATTACACAGACGGTTCAAAAGTTAAGAACATCAAAGCTTTGATGAATGTACCTGAAAGACAAATGCTTCCAAAGGCTTCTTGGGGTTTTACATCCATGTTCTTAACTCTTTACCTTTAGAAACAATAGTTTTTTCATCAAATTTTCTTTTAATTATTAAACGTCTAAAGCGGGGTACAATTTACCGATTATTCGACAACGAAAAATACTAATCGATTTCGCCGTGACCGATCAACAATCGATTAATCGATTAATCCTGACAGTCCTAAACATAACGGCCAGTGCTATGCACAACAATCGCCTTTCAAAAGATTTATATTATTTTAATTTTTTTTTTTTTTTTTTGGGGGGGGGGGGGGGGGTCTAAAAAACATAGCTTATGGCCCCTCATTGAAACGAGCTCGTGCGAAGTGATACGCCATATTTTGACATAAGAAATTAAAGTCTTTAGTGATTCAAGAATTTGTTTTTTTTCAAAGCTCATCTTCACCTTTGAACCCGAGCGGCCGCCTTTCCGGCCAGGAACATCATACGTCATTAAATAGGATGGCTGTTCAGTAAATGTGTGGGGTAGACCAATCAATATTTTCAACGTGCAGCCCCGAGGCTGCACGTTTAAAATATTGATTGGTCTACCCCAAATAATGAACATAGACTCTGCTAATTGCTGTCATTGACCTGACATGGACGATACCACAACAGTTCAAAGGGTTAGATTATTAACATTCACACTCAACTATTTGTCGTTCAATGTGTCACCCATCTTTTTCTATGCCGTTCGCTGAATGCCTACCAACCAGGAGCGGCGCATGCAAATTTGGGAGACGGGAGCAAGAAATATAAAAGGGAATCGGGTCGAGATTAGGGAGAGCTTGCATCCCTACCCCCGTTTGTGTTTATCTGTTTATTGCAATTTAACGACACTTTCAACATCCAGGGTCATATCGTATCGGAACCCCTCCGTTTAAAATTGAGACTGAAATGAAGTTATATGAGGTGGCTTTTTAATATTTGTTTTCGATTTTTTTTTTCCGCAGAAAATAGCCATCTCAACACCGTATGCATCTGTTTCGCGGGAAAGAAAAGTCGCTGATAAAATAAATATAATGAACAACAGCCTGTAATAATTTATTTCTACAGTCCCCACAGGTCCCCTCAAGGCCGAAACATTAAATTATTACCGAGATTCCTTACAGATGTAGAGTATACTGCAGTCACTACTATTACATTAACCCTTTACCCAACGCAGACGATATAAAAGTTTATTATTTTAAATAACATTTTTTTAAATTTTTCAAAAAATGTCAACAAAACCATATCATGTGACCCCTCGTCGGAACGAGCTCGACGAGCTCGTTCCAACGAGGGGTCACATGATATGGTTTGTTAAAAAAATTTTTCCGATTCGTTATGTAAAGGGTTAAGGAACCCATTTTTCAAAAGGCTAATGCCGCTACTTCGTCAATTGAAATTGTTTTCGTTCATCTCTCTGATCGGGCCCAAGTGCACGGATATTGATTGTAATGTTTGTTCTTATATCAAGAAAGAAGTTTTTATGCTCGCGCTTGACCCACCCCCCTCCCTTCCCGCAGACTAACGGAAGAGAGCATGACACACCCTTTTTAGAAATCGGACACCGGCGGCACTGATCCAAACCACATGCCGCCAACCATTCGGGGAATCTCCATTTCGACCGGACCACGAATCCATCTCTATTATGCCAGTAAAGGTTTTGAGGACTAATCCAGTTCTGGATTTAAGTGAGTGTTAATGCATGGTTTGGACAACTGGGAGGGAGGTGTGGTGTTCAATTCGAAACTCCAAATAAAGGATTTCATTTACCCCTTTTCAGCGAAAACAAGGAAGAGAAAAAAATGGAAGACATCAAAAAAATCTAGTTTACAGCAAACTAACTGATACAGTGAATGGGAAGGTGGTTTTTGCTGTGTCACGACGACGGCGTGTTTTGTACCCGCTGAAAAATTCATGCCTGTGAGGATAGAATTAACCCATTTATTCATCGTAAAGGTAAACCACACACAGCTATTCTGTATTTCGAAATCGCCATTACCTTTTTGTCTGTTTCTATAATCATTGCATTAAAAACATAGCTTATGACCGCTCATTGGAACGAGTCCTCTGAGCTCGTTCCCATGAGGGATCATAAGCTGTTTGGGGAAAATGAAAATTGGTATTATTCAGTTAAATTCTGAGGGTGTCGTATATGCTGAAACACAAACAAACTGTAGTGACGTAAATACATATTCCTGGTTATGGGATGAGAATATGAAATTTCCGACAGAAATAAGCGCTGCAGTGAGCTCAGGGACGTGGCGAGAGGGGGTGTGGGGGGGAAGTCTCATCCCTCCAATCCTGGCCACAATTTCCTATAGCTGGAAATTCGGATGGCAAGTCATGAGTAGTTGGAAATTCCATTATATCTGGATTTTAGAGCTTCTTTTGTGAAGTGATGTCTCCTTTAAAATTCCAACTCGGTTTCAGTTCGGCAACAATTCCAAGTGTTACTATTTACAACTACTGTGTACGCAATATCGAGCTTCATGAGTATGAATGGTGTCAATCGGTACGAGATTGCTTTAGTACGTTTACTTATCGTAATAAAAAAATCCTCGAAATGCACTTCAAGAAAATCACATCACGTAAAATCGTTATCCTGAGTTAATACCATCATTCACAGTTACAAAATGATGAAACATCGAACATTGATCATTCCTGCATAAGATCTGATTTAATGTTAGGACGGTGTGAATTATTCAAAGTTCTAAGCTTGAGCATTTGTTTAGTACATATGCAATTCCCAGAATAATACCAAATAATAATAACCTGATAATTCTCTCATAAATATGTTGGCATTTCAGTTACTAGAATCAATTTTATGCCCCCTTTCATGGCTTCATTTTCAAAATGTTTCTCCGTAGTGAATTTTCAACTATGAGGAGGGACCGGTCCCTCCCCCTAGTTGGAAATTCACTACCCTACATCCCTCCAATCGGAAACCTCTAGCCACGTCCCTGAGTGGGCCATCGCGTGCCACTTTGACGGAAGTAGAATGGCCTTCTAACCCTGTTAAGTAGAGCTGTAGGTTAACCGAAACCGAACCGAGGTTTTTAGTTTTTTTAAAAAACCGAAACCGTCGACATCCTGTAATCTAAGGTTTTTCGTTTTTTTATTAAATACTCTCTTGCCAGCTCTTGCTGCCGAAATTCACAGAATGTAGCCATCCCAGAGTAGTGAGAGTACCCAGACACTGCCAATGGCAGTGTCTGGGTACTCTCACTACTCTGGGAAGGCTACATTCTGTGAATTTCCGACATTTCAGTTTAGTTGTGTTTGCAGCGTTCCCCAAGTTGCGTGTAGGTGTCAGACCTCGAAAAATGGCCAAGCACAATAAAAGTTCTGTATATTTAGGTAATTATTATATTGGCCTTCCTGATTCTTCATGTATTATAGCTTATTTCGGGCATTCATTGAGTTTCACTCAATTTCACTACCATTCGGTTATGACTCTGGACATAAGAATGAGTTTTATTGAATTTTACTTGGCCACATGAACAAACCGAAAACCGAACCGAACCGAACCGAACTGAGGTTTTTCTCCACCTGAAAAACCAAAACCGAAACCGAGCAAGAAATTTAAAAACCTACTGTTAAGAAAGCCTATATCCTCATCTAACATGAAATGTGGATGTCCAAAAGGATGAATTCTCCCAAATTCTAACTGGCAGCCAGAAATTATCTCTGTCTGTTTCATTCAGTTCTATGTATATCTACGTCAAGACTACATACCTAAAAATAATCCTCACAAGCCTTGTATAATAAATATACCTTTGAAGAGTGTGTGTGTGGGGGGGGGGGGGGAGGGGGGTTCCAACCGCACCTGCATCCATATATCCCAGGCAAACTGTCCCCTTAGTGATCAATTGGTTTTATCCGGTAGTCAAATGTCTAGATGCTACTCGTGTTTTTTGCATTTTATTTCTTAGAAATTTGTTTATAAATTTTCGAGTGAAGATTCTACCCGCGAGCGGCTCCCCAACAACGCCGGGCCTCGAGGTTACTACTCCGTCCTCTCGACGACCCTTTACATTATAAACATTGGAATAGGAATTCTGTAGTTGACTCACCGTTCTTAACATCACCATACATTGTGTTTACGCTTATAATATTCCATATGAAGAAGAAATGGCCTATTGATAGACCACTTGACACCTGATCGAGAGACCCCTGTGAATTCAGATGTGACCATTCTTACTTGTGTTCTGTTCCTGAACAAAGTCAATTAACCCTTTACCTATTCCAAGAAGGGGGATAACTGCTAATTGCTCTCCATCTATTTCCAATATCCGTTTTCTCCTTCCAAAAAATTGCTCTCATTAATCTTAACTGAACCGAGACCTTTGTGAGAAATTGTGGTTGGATAGTGCCGTTAATTTAACTGAATACAGAGCATGCCTTGTTCTTGACTACATGTGTGTTTTCAAGATGTATGGCCTGGACTCAAACCACGCATGCGCCAGGTTAGAATGTTAACCTTTTGAACCCAGGTGGTATCTCCATGTCAGTTTTATTACAGCACTTGGGGGAGTCCATATTCTTCTTTTGGGGGTATACCAATTAATATTTTCAACGTGCAGCCTTGAGGCTGCACGTTGAAAATATTGATTAGTCTACCGGACACATCCCCTTCACATTCATCCTACTTATTGAAATTATGACGTACCATTTTCCTGAATCGGAAAAAGCGGCCTCTCGTATTCAAAGGGTTAAATTCCAGCTCGAAGCCCCTTGAAGTAGACAGGCGTTTGCTTACTGTGATAATGGTAGACATGTTGGAAAATTGTTGGGTTGTTTGTGGTAATTCTATGAAATATCCGAGGATTTGGAGAAAATTCGAACTAGTAAAAATACTGTTATGCAAATACTACGTGCTACTCTTATAAGCCCAAAATAGGGCTTCACCAAGTCCGTTTCGTTGATTTTAGACAGTTTTTTGGTGGTTTGGAGGGATTGTCGGGTTGTGTGTGGTAATTAGATTTGCTCGTATTCAATCGATCACACCCTCTGAACATATCCCCGTCCTGCTGTGGCCACGTAGTAACCATGTGCCACCATAGAAACTAAGATGGCGGCATCCAGTATAAAAAATGGACGACGGAAACACGCATGACCTTAACAACACGCACTGCCCATATGCACTGACACTACGTGTCACTATGGTTGTTACGTCACAGCATGGCCGCTCACGTGGGTTACCCTGACAACCAAACATGGCGCCACTGGGTCACTTGACATGACGTCTCTTCCTGGGTCATCCGCTGGGATCATCCAGAATTGGAGTGAAAAATGCAAGACATACCACTTAGAGGATACCCAAGCTAGTTTTGTAGAGGCATGAAATTCGGAATGCCGTTAAGAGGAGGGGGGGGGGGGGGGTCATAACAAGGAGAATTCGGTCGCTACCCATCTCTTTCCACTTCATGGAAGTAGGAGGAGGGGGTAACGGCCAGAGGATCCTAGTTATAACTAGGCCTCCCCTCGAGAAAATGTTGCAAAATTCAATATTCTAATTGCATAATTATCTGAGGTATTTGTAGCGTATGTAGCCCTATACTGGGGATCATTTTGAGGTTCTATATTATATGAAATTTACATGGGCCAATTTATTTTGGGGTGGGGTGGGCAGCCTAAATTTTAGAGAACCAAGGTCCTATCTCCGGCCCTCGTGGCTTCGCCATTGCTTCCACCTTGATATTCTGTTGGTGGTCTTATAGTGTAGAATTTTTGGTAAAGATCATGCTCGGATAGTCTCTCTCTCTTTCTCTCAACTATTTCTGAAATAAAGTTGGGATTGGACACATAAATTGTGATTTCGACGTTAGTGTGTCGAGGGTTAAGCAGGGACCGATCAGGACTATTTAAAATACGCTCTAGCCTCGGAGCCTATGTTTTCAATTCATGCGCCAGATTTCAATTTACGGAGTCACACTGCTGTTTGTAACACACACTGCAAGTATGTAATAGCTCTCATCATTTTCATTTAGCAAACATTAATCTACACTGTGGTTTCTGATCAAGTCTTGGCTGCCTATTTAGGCAGCCAAGACTTGATCAGAAACCACAGTGAAGATTAATGCTTGGTAATTAAGACTTGAAGTATTAACTTAAGCACTCTACAACAATGATAAATGATAATCATAATAATACATGTAAGAGTGTCTCACTCGATTATCCATCGAAAGAATATCAAAATATGATCTGAGAAGTTACGCGCCAACCGAGAAGCCTATTTCTGAGATTTAAGAGCCAGGTCCTGATGTTTCAGAACCAAATACGCACTGGCGCATGCCCAGGCCGGTCCCTGGTTAAGACAAAGAACTGCATCCATGTAGGTTTTACAGTTTTATCAGTCACTTATTTTTTTCTGACATGAATATAATGACCTTCATCAGAAGATAGAATACAATAAACGTAACATTTTGTGGAACACTTTGCCAACTGAGTTAATTTTAGCTCAAGTCATTAGAGAACTGTCTGGACGTTTGAACGCAAGAAGGCACTCGAACAAAAAGGTAACCATAACGTCAGCAGCAAATTAAACTGCGTTTAGAGTAATTTCGAATAACGACGACAGTTGAACGCACGCTGGAGTTTCTACTGGACAAGCAGGGACCGACCTGGGCATGCGCCAGTGCGTATTTGGTTCTGAAACATCAGGACCTGGCTCTTAAATCTCAGAAATAGGCTTCTCAGTTGGCGCGTAACTTCTCAGATCATATTTTGATATTCTTTCGATGGATAATCGAGAGAGACACTCTTACATGTATTATATATATCATTATCATTTATCATTGTTGTAGAGTGCTTAAGTTAATACTTCAAGTCTTAATTACCAAGCATTAATCTTCACTGTGGTTTCTGATCAAGTCTTGGCTGCCTAAATAGGCAGCCAAGACTTGATCAGAAACCACAGTGTAGATTAATGTTTGCTATAGTGTACTAAATGAAAATGATGAGAGCTATTACATACTTGCAGTGTGTGTTACAAACAACAGTGTGACTCCGTAAATTGAAATCTGGCGCATGAATTGAAAAAATAGGCTCCGAGGCTAGAGCGTATTTTAAATAGTTCTGATCGGTCTCTGACAAGTATATCTGGAACTGATTCGCCTATAATTGCTGCTTGGCACACTGGCTCTTGTGTATCCATAGATTATACGAGAAATATGCTGATTTCAGTCACACCACGAAACATGCTGGGATCTCCGAACCCATGTATGAGGACGGTGGGGCGGGGATACCCTCTCAACGGGGACTGGCCTTGTACGTTATAGAGAGTAATCGCTTGACTGAACTGGCTACGTGAAATAATTCATGAGAGGTGAGGGACGTTGTACAAATACGAGTTCGCGAATTTCACGAAACCAGTCCAGTCAAGCGATTATTCTGTTTATTACGTTTCATTGTTAACGATAATTATATTGTTTAACCCTTTAGCTAACGTAACGGCAAAACCCGGCCAGTGCTATTCTCAAACATCGTCGAGCTCGTTCCAATGAGAGGTCATAACCTATGTTCTTGAGACAAAAAATGAAAATAATAGTTATTGAAGAATTTGGTTTTGCAAGTGTAGTCTGCTTTTCATGTTAGGTAAAGGGTTAAAAAAAACAAACAAAAAACAATGAAATCCCCATTACACCCACGGCAAGGCGTCTTCGTTTGCGCGCACGGATACATGACCCAATTGTTGATTGCATAATGATAATTCACTTTTGAAGTTATCGTTTATAATCAAACCCGGAAATCCCAGTAAATCACACATAGGAAAGTAATAAAATCTCTATTGTCACAGGTACATGACAATTTATAAATAAAATAAAAGGGACCGACAAACTATAACTGAGAAAAAAGTACGTGGAAAGTGTATTATCACTAAATCACCCGCAGAGTGGAGATTCCACCCATGCAGTAATTGCAAATGTGTTGCATAGCATAACCAGCACCAGCAAAGGTTCAGCCAATGGACCTCTGGGTTGAACCCAGAGGTCCATTGGCTGAAACATTGCTTGTGTTTTTTGTCGATATGTACAAAATTTGAAAGTTATAGCTTGGGTGACAACACCACTCCGCGGGTGATTTAGTTACAATCCACTCTCCACGTACTGTAGAAGTGACAGTCAATGATCAATCGCACATGCACGTGCTCATATGTACAATACCTTTTACGAAGATAAGCATGTTTTTCGATTTTTGAATGAATTTCAAGGACTGAGTTATGGTATAAACATAGACAGTTACAGAGAGCTGTATGGAAGCATTTGTTTTATTTTGCCAGGTTAGGAATCTACTATCCTCGTGTTTCGTTGATATCTTGGGTTAAGAGTATAAAAATTATGTATAATTTTTATTTTATTAGATTAAGCTGTTTGCCATCTCAGTTTATTTATTTATTGGGGTTTAACGACACTTTCGACAGCCAGGGTCACCTCCTGTCAGACAGTTTTACGGGTGGAAGAAACTCCAAACAAGCAGGGTTAGCATTGGTTGAAGACAAGTGCACCATCGACGTGCAGTGCGCCTTAGTACACAACGCCACCGCGCCCCCACGTGGGCAATTGGGATTAAGTGTATTGCCCAAAGACACATTGCGGTTTCCACAGGTGGGATTCGAATCGAGGACATCTCAGCTTGCAGCCTGCATCTCTACCTACTGAGCCACGGCGCACCCTGCCATCTCAAACAATTGGGTAGAAGACGAGAACATCAATATCTACTTTCTTACAATACTGTCGCCGTGGACTGGTCACTTTCCACAGGTGGGCAATATTTCCACGGACGGGTTCCGGACATTTTCCCCTAGGACATTTTCCCCTAGGACATTTTCCCCTAAAAAATGTGTCACCTAGGACATTTTCCCCTAATTTCAAATGAGAGGGTGGACATTTTCCCCTGGTTAGGAAGAAAAGAGAAGACATTTTCCGCAAACTAAAAAAAAATTAATTTCAAGATTTTGTTACAAGAAAAACAGTAAGCTGGATGATATGTGCTTTGAAATATTGTGAGATGAAGACTTTAATGGTACTATAAGCACTAAGAGGTGATAATTTAAAGCTGTGGGCTTTACTCTAAAAGAACCCTCAGCACTATTTTGAAACCATGGGTTCCAAGATGAAGAAACACAGAGGGGTGGCACAATGATAATATACGGATGCAACTCGTAATATAATTTTATGGGTTTGTACTTCCTTCATGCATGGAGGCTATACAAATCCATAAAATTATATTACGGACTTGCATCAAGGATGTTCTCATCAAAGTCGTCTTGTAAATTTATTCTTTGCTGTATTATCGTTGTTTGATTTATCATAGTTTTATTTGTGCTACTTGCTACATGAAAATTATTATCTTGTGATAGCTATTTTAAAAAAGAATAAACTATTACATTAAACCTCAATTACATTTTTATTTTTATTCTTCCAATTTTTTTTTCTATTTTATTTCATGAGAAATTAAACAAATCTATGAGAACATGTCCTGGGTGAAAAATCTAGGAGTAATCAGTCTAGGGGAAAACGTCCGGGGATGAATAATTAGGGGAAAATGTCCTGGGGAAAATGTCCTGGACCCTTACTCGGACGCAGTAATATTCGATTCTAAACACTAACTAACAAGACAGTCTAAAGACATCCATATCTCCCGCCTTCTTTTATGTTATGATAGGAATAATCTCATTATCAACTTGTACATGTATTCATACCCAATATACAACCCAGGTCTTATTTCCTGATTATCAACTAGTGTCTAATCGGCGCGTGGTCGCAGAGCAGAAGCATTGTATTCTTGTGCGTAGTTCACATGACGTCAATTACGACAACAGTTGCAAGTAAAGCGTATTCATGACGTCATGGTTTGAAGCGTCTGAGCCAACGAACTGATTGTCGGTTGTTTTTGGAGAATTTAGCGACAATGAATTAAATAAAAAGTGTAAAAACATTCGAAAATTCATGTGATATACAGAATCTCTAACTCGTGATGTTTGGATATAAGATTTTGTGAAACTCGTTTGATGAATTCGCTTCACAACTCGCCAAAAGGCTCGTGAATCAAATTCATCAAAACTCGTTTAAAAAAAATCTTATATCTAAACATCACTCGTTTGAGATCCTCTATTTATCACAACTGAACTCATCTTCCGAAAACGTGAAATTTCTCAAAGTCGACAAGGGATATAACTCTGGTAAAATTATTCGAATTAAAACTTCCTTTCTATATGTACATGTACATAGCATACTCATACTGCACACCAAGTTTCGTAAAAATCCAATGAAAAATGCTATTACCAAAGGCCATAACCACGCAAAATTCGTCGCATCGAAAAGTCCTGACCACATGAATATCTTCTCTTGAAATGATACTTCAGACCAAGTTTCGTGAAAATTCAATAAAAAATGTAGGAGGAGTTAAGCGGACAAACCTTTGTGAGGAACCAGGCAACATTTGTCACATCGAAAATTTCTGACCACATGCACATCTAGACTTGATACTGAAACTTCAGACCACGTTTCGTTAAAATGTACTGAACACTGTAGGATTAAAGCGGACAAAGTTTGTGACGGACGAACGAACGGACGGACGAGCACCATTTCAATATCCCCCTCCAGACATCGTAAGGCGGGGGATAAATCATTTAATGTCTTTAATCGCAACTGAAGATAGCTTCCAAAAACCTGCAATTTTGGTAAATTCAAAACCGACAAGGGCTATAACTCTTGAACATTTATTCGAATCGAAGTGCCTCTCCACATGCACATGTACACATCATACTTATACTGCACACCACGTTTCGTAAAAATCCAATGAAAAATACAGGAGGAGTTAGTTAAGCGGACCAGCATTTGTGACGGAAATTTTGCTATTTTCAAGGGCCGTAACCACGCAAAAATTCGTCGCGTCGAAAATTCCTGACCACATGCACATCTACACTTGATGCTGATACTTCAGGCCAAGTTTCGTAAAACATTTCTCAAGGAGGAGTTCGCCGAACAAACTTTGTAACCGAAGGACGGACAGACGGACTGAAAGACGGACGGACGGACCCAACCCTACCCCCGGGACCTAACCCTCCCCAACCTTAAGCCCTACTCTGGGGCTACACCTAACCCTAACCCCACCCCACTCCTAACCCTAACACTACCTTAATTTGGAGGTAGCCCATAATAATCATATTCCCTAAACCCCCAATGTTGGCCCGGACGGACGGACGGACGGACGGACGGACGGACGGACGGACGGACGGACGGACGGACGGACGTACCCACTCAGAGGACTTGTGCATATTTTAACTTGTGGGGTGCGGGACGTAGAAATGGTACTTGTGGGGATCGCGTTTTGTCCGAGATTGCGAGTTGCATTTGTCCATATAGTTTGTGAGGTGTCTGGTCCTAATTGTGGGCTTACACGGCTGAAAACGTCATAGTGCGCTTATTGTGAATTATGTGTTGAATTATGGGTTCCAATTCGCAGATACAACTGATGGAGGTCGGCGTTTTATCAAAATATCTGAGTAGAATATGCAAAATATAAATGCAAGGAGGTACCACTCAGTGGACTTGTGCATATTTTAACTTGTGGGGTGCGTGACGTAGAAATGGTACTTGTGGGGATCACGTTTTGTCCGAGATTGCGAGTTGCATTTGTCCATATAGTTTGTGAGGTGTCTGGTCCTAATTGTGGGCTTACACGGCTGAAAACGTCATAGTGCGCTTATTGTGAATTATGTGTTGAATTATGGGTTCCAATTCGCAGATACAACTGATGGAGGTTGGTGTTGTATCAAAATATTTGAGTAGCATGTGCACAATATAAATGCATGGAGACCAGTTAAAACCATGGAGCTTTGTCAAGTGTGAAAATAATATTGAGTTGAGCCTTGCAGTGATATCTCTCACATAATTCCAACCCCTGACTTCATTTCTTGGAAAACTATCCACGTGATGCCACTGGTTGGAGTGACGAAGAACAGAAAAATAAAACACAGAAATGTTTAGTTCATCAAATAGGACCTTTCAACCAATGGCGATGTCGGGGGGGGGGGGGGGCACGTCCTTTGTTCTCAAATTTGGTCCTCCAAATACACACCTGAAAAATAGTTGAGCACCCCTGATACTTTGGCAATGTGTTGTGCGCTGACCCAAAAGATATGGCATGGCCATCACAACATCCGCGATATCCTGACTAAGTAATTCCTTGTCGATAGTTTTGGACAAAAGTTGTGACAGTTTAACCCTGTTTCTGTAACCCTGATGGATATTCCCTTGTGTATTATTGACACAATAATACCCAACTTAGGAATGGGGCTGTAGGCCGCGATTGGCAGTCGTGTCTGATGAGTTCTTGCTAAAATGGCGGTTATTACCCCGACAGAAATTCCTGTGGTGCAATGGTTATGTTAGATGTTATCAGCTATCCTCCGTGCGCAATGCATTTCGAGACGTCACCCAAATGTAAATGTAAACTTGGCAAACAAGTAAAGAATAAATCGAGTCATAATTATACATAATTTTAGTTGTTGAGTGAAATGCATAACCAACAAGATTTATTTCAACATTTATCGGCTGAAATCTCGGTGTTCACCGTCGGCTTATTAATATTATTATTCAACGATCGACAGACCGAAACGCACAGATAATAATATTGTCCAGCGAGTAATTTTAATTCACGTTCGAAGTCAAACGATGTTTTTGTTTTACCTTTCCTGTTCAGTCCTGCTGGCAGTGTTGCAAGTAACATGACCATGAGACCTCAAACGAACAAGCCCGTCAGACACCTACCACTTACCTGTGTCAGTGGCTGCAAATGAGCGTTTTTTTTCAAAACAAAATTTGGAAACCGGTTGCAACTGGAACCTGTCCATCAAATGGATGGAAGGCTTGGGAAGGTTGTCCAAAAACCAAACCCGCGTCTTTGAATATTAAGTGGTAAAAAACCCAACTAAATGATGGTATCGTGGGTCCGTAGTCAAAAGTTGTTAGAGGGGTACATGGCCAGGTACCCCAAAACAAAAAACATAAGTGGAGAGTGGCGTGAGATTATGAGATAGTCCAAATTTGGACTCACAGCTCATAATATTAATTTTGGCTTTGTTACGTCCCGTGGACGTACCCAACAAAAAACTATATTATAGACCGTGGGTCCAAGCTTGGACTAGGCTTGGGGTGGGAATGGTCCGTCCCCCACATTTAGGAGCCTGGTGGTCTTGGAAAGTCTCTTTACACACCCCCCCCCCCCCCCCACATCACAATACATATCCCCCCCCCCCCCACCACACGATGTGAAAGTCAGGTAGGACCGACTATATGGAAGTCTCACATATACTATGTGACTGGAAAAATAGTGAAAAGGCGGGGGCGGGGGCTGATTTTTTTTTCGAACACTGGACGGGGGTGGGATGGGGAGGGGGGCAGCAGCCCAGAACACATTTTTTCCTGACTCTGCAAATTTTTTTCCCTGCGATCATTTTTCTTTAAAATGACTGAGTCAAATTGTTCAGGCATGCTTCTCTTGTGTTTACTGTTCAGGCATGTATTTAACTCTTCCGAATGAACTTAAGACGATGGGTAGGGTGAGGGTAGTTCACAATCCATTAAGAATGAGAGTTGATGGGGGCCGGATCCAAAAATCACAAAAACCTAATCCTGACTTTCTGTCAAGTACAGGCAAGCTAAAAAAATTCCTCACATTGCATTACATCAAGTACCCCCCCCCCCCCCCCCCCCCCCCCCACACACACACACACACACATCATATTACATATTCCCAACCACGATGTGAGAGTCAGGCAGGACCGATTATATCTAAGTCTAACACATACTATATGACTGGAAAAAGTGAAAAGTCGGGTGGGGGGGGGTGGGGTGGGGGGAGAATTTTTCAAGTTCCAACACTCGGCGGGGGGATTCAGCAACCCAGAACACATTTTTCCTGGCCCTGCAATTGTTTTCCCCATGATCATTTTTCTTCAAGATGACGGAACCCAATTGTTCAGGCATGCTTCTCTGATGTTTACTGCTTAGACATGTATCTAACTCTTCCGAATGAACTTAAGGCGATGGATTGGGTTGTGGTGGGTGGGTTGTTCACAATCCTTTAAGAATGAGAGTTGATGGGGATTGAAAGATCACAAAAACTTCATCCTGACTTTCTTACCGGTAAGCTGAAAACTCCGACTGGTGCTGATTTTCCAAAAAGAATTCCTCACATTGCATTACATTAAACTTTGAGCCTTTCTGAATGCAGCAGTACACATTTTATGGAATGTTGGCGTGACGAAATGGATAAAACAGCCATTGCTTATGGCGTGAGTCCCTATCTGATCTGAAAATCGGAAAAAAATTAATACCTCCCCCCCACCCCCCCCCCCTCCCGGGAAAGTTGGGGGGAAAATCATTCAGTGTATTGTCTGGGTTGTTTCGGTCAATAATCAGAATACACTGTTGGGTGTTAAAAAAACACCATTGTTTATATCCAGAGAAAGGTTTCTGTTGATATTCGTATACACTTAAAAATCGCGACATCGACGCCGTAGACCCCACGCACCATCTTCCTCTCCGGTCGCCCTGCCATGTAGTCTTATTTTTGTCATTATAATCATATATCTGGTTTGTTGAACTTGTATGTGAAGTATCCAGTTTCTGGAGTGCGACTCATAGGTTGAGTTGACATAATTTATCTTGCCAAAAGCATTAATTATATTGCGGTGTTCAGTCACCAGTATCAATAATCTTGAAATATCGCAGTTACCAGCACGGAAGGCATATTCGAATGGTGTGCCGTAATGCTACTGTTCAGAGACTAGATTATGTGTCAAAGTGGTTTGTTTTGGTAATTTGATAGCGACTGTTACAAGTTGTTGACATGTGTCAAGCGCGATATGGGCTCAACCCCCAATATATACCATCAACAAAATGCTTGTAAATATACAGGTTTTTTGAAGGTTGCTACCCAATTAACAAGCCTAAAATGCTTTTTTGAGCCCTAAATCGTAAAGAAACTGTTCATTCAACATGGCTGTGTGCAGTCCACGTGCGTTTTATGTTTATGTTGTTCACCCCCGCCCACCCAATCAAAATGGCTCTAGCAAGACTGTTTGCCCCACCCAAATTGCTTTGCGCTGGCCACTCCACTGCTTCCAACAACGTACACTCCAACTAACTGAAATTGGGGCGGCGTGTCTAGCCCTGGGGACAAGTGTACATACTGATGTGGGTCAGGATCGAATCTACAACCTTTCCCGCACTGACCAATGAATAAGGCGCTTCGCCTTCTAATTATGGACGGACTTATCCAACATCCACGTACTGGCATCAACAGAGAGAATAACAATTTTTCAACAATAACCCTTTACCTAACGTAACGGCCAAAACTTGCCTGCGCTATACACAAAAATCGCCATTCAATTTTTTTTTTATATTTTAATTTTTTGCTTCCAAACCATAGCTTATGACCCTTCATTGAAACGAGCTCATTGAGATCCTTCCAATGAGGGGTCATAAACTATGGAAGAAAAAAATGTTCTGTTTGTTTTTTGTCTAAAACTAGTGTTGGATAATGGGTTAACCTTTACCTAGCGCTAGTAGAAGACGACACGCATAAAAAAGTTCTTGGATACATATGTAACTAAAAATTTTCATTGTTTCCTTCAAAAACATAGGTTATGACCTATCATTGGAACAAGCGTGACGCGCACATTCCAATGAGGGGTCATAACCTATGTTTTGGAACAAAAAAATGAAAATATAAGAAAAATAGCCATTATGTTAGGTAAAGGGTTTTGGACGTTATGTTAGGTAAAGGGTTAATCAGTGAATGATTTGATTCTGGAATCAGAACATCAACATTAGGGATATCCGTAATGTAAAAGCCTCTGTTCATTGTTGAATGGTATAGCCCAACCAGCCCCTACAATTCAGGGAATTGGCCTCGGCAATCAAAATGCCGAGCCAAAAGCAGTTGACGTCAGCTAAAATACAGTTTGCGTCGGCACTTTTTATAAATCAGAATTTTCATTCAAAATAGGCCGAATTGCTGTGGATACGTTTAAGGTGATTCTAAACTGAAGATTGTAGTTTAAGTGGACAGGTCGAAAACATGATGTTCTTTTCATTACTTTTCAATAGTAATGGTTATTTAATACATGAATGATTGCTTCCTACCTAATAGATTACAAAAATGTGATAAAAATTTTTAAAAAAAGAATTTGCTCACCAAAAAAATGCTTTTAAAAATCCCTAACTCACGGTCAACTTCCTGCCACCAAAACTTAAAATATGAATCTCACATTGATAAATATGTTTTCTATGTGCACTGGAGAACAACAGTTGAGTCATAACTTTTTAAAAAATAAATCCAATTGTATGTTTATTTAAATTTTTGAAGGACCACTGCATGCACTGGTCCAGCCATTTTTTCACAGGGAACTATTTACAGTTCAAAAGTATGGCACACCACACTAATCAGTAATCGAGTTGACCTCCCCTGGAAATATTAGCCATACAAGTGATATGTCTGTTCTGCCCTCTTCCACAAGTAAAACTGTCTTGACATGAAATGACCCTGTTGAAAGTGTATCGTCAAATCCCAATAATAGAAAATAAAAGACTGCGTGACTCCCCCCCCCCCCCCCCCCCCCCTCCCACCACAAAAAAAAAAATTGAATTTTTCAAAATTGAAAAGGGACATAACTCTGGCAAAAATTGTCGGATCAAACCCTGATCTGACTTGACCTGCATTTTATGTTGATACACCTACACAACAAATTTTATTTGATTCTGTCAATTACAGCTCAAGTTATTGGTTGGAAACTAAAAAAAAGGAGTTTTCAAAGTTGAAAAAGTGTGACACTGGAATCACCTACCAGGACTACATGCAGGCTCGAATGGAAGTTGTGGAATTGAATTCCGCCAATAAGTCGTATCGATTGACCAATACTTACAGTGCTCAAAGTATAAAATATTCGTCCAATTATTGAAAATATCCGATAAGGTGCTTAATGTATAAAAGTATTTTTCATGTGCCAAATGCTATGTTTTGGATCATGAATAAACTCATGTTGTGTCAGAAACCTACCTTGTATTATTTTTTTTTTGGTGGTGAGTTGATCCGTGGCGACTTGATCCGGTGGCGAGTTGACCCGTTCCCCAAAATTTGATGCTCGATTGTGCCTTGTATGTGTTGCCATACTTCACTTTCGTTGAGAATTTCTATGCAACGACTGATGAAATAATTTTCTAGAGAAAAATTTCATGTTCACACTTCTGTCATATTTTATTTGTGATTAGGAAGTCTAGTGGGGTGGATAGAAAGAAAAAATATTATTTTTCGCACTTTGAACAAGCGACTTACCAACGCATGTGACTTTCCGGTGACAACAACTTCGATCAACAAATACTTGCAGGCATGAGTCTAACAGCCCACGGATTATTCGAAATTATCGATGATCTTTGTGGATTGCAAACAAATTTAATGAAATACATCATTTACAATGATTCACAATGTAAATCACACCAGATCGCAAAATTAGGAGCATTATTTCTGGAACTCACTGAAACCAGACCGAAACGGGACCAAATGACAGACCAATAAAGTTAACCATCAATATTACATGACGAACAATAGTTCCCCCCGATTTGCGATTAAAAGAAGTGACAAAGCAACCAGTTTACGAATATTTCAACAACGAAAGAATACAACATGGTTTTCTAATTCCACTATATGTCACCGTTTTGTTAATAAAAGAAAATTGAAATTTTTGTTCTCTATTGGTAATTTTGGCGCATCAATACAAACTAATGGCAAGGTCGATCCATGTAAACAAACTTATTGCTTCAGTTGGTGAGGGAAGAATATTTACATAGAACAGACGATCAATGCAATTTGCCTCTATTAGTCTGCTTCCCTTGAGATGTATCGACAATCAGAATTTCAGCAGTGGCATTGTCATGAGAATTTACGGGACATATGGCGAGATCTTTTGTCGCAATGTTGCCCACAACCTTCAGTGTTTTGAATTTCCCACCGTAAACATGGCGGACACTTTTGAGACTGAAACGACCCAGGTTGACAACGTGCTTAGTCCTATCTTCGATGTGTTTTATTAAAAATTAAGACTCAACTGCTGCAGTACATTATTGATAGTTCACGTTGGTTGTTCATTGGAAGGTGAGGCGTCTCGCTATTTTTTTAAATCCTGTCGTTGCCATTTCCGACGTTTTGACAGTACACATTTTCTAATGTCTCCAAATGACTCGTAAATTTGTTAAATGCATATTTTGCAGGACACATCACGTTCTATGTGACATGACCATTCCCCCCAACCCTGGTATCCAAGGGCAAGGCTGTTTCGTTGCCAAGTTATTGTTCAATGAAATGTTCACATTTTTCCGTGTTTCTGGCTTCCATGTTGGCAGCCATGGCTTTAGAATCACCTTAAATAACGCAGGCCCCATACTTCGACTGATAAATCTTTGTAAATAACGATGGACTGGGGTGACCCAAAACATGAATAAACAAAGTCGGTAAAGAAGACTGAAATGGGACTGACCTACCTACATACATATACATATACATTGTCGGAAGGTGAGATGATCATTCAGCGTAATTTTCACACTTCCCAAATGATGCCAATATAGCCACTTTAATGTTCAATCTAATCGAGAAGTGTTCATGAAAAGATTGTGTGATGTTTGTTTAAGTTTGTGACATCAATAAAGAAAATAATCCACTCACATAAATTACAAAACACTGCTTTGTTTTGTTTGTTCCTGTAACTTCTGAATATTAATTAGGAACAGTCTGGACTGCATGAGGTTCAGTGCGGTTTAACAAAATCACAGCATTGAACTTTGTCTTTTATTTCGGTTCAGGGTTGTTTCGGCCTCAATATTTTCCCCGGTAACTTTTCGTCTTAGGTTTAAAAAAATATCGATGCCGAAACGTTCCGGGCTGAAAGGTCCCGGGGCCGAACTGGTAAAGGGCCGAAACGTCCCGCTCCCTCTACAGTTAAAGCTAGAAGTCCTGTCATGAACTGTGCGCTTATCTGGCCTTAACTGCGCGTAGGAATTTCAAGCAATTTCCATATTGAATGGCAATCAAACCATGGTAGATTCTCCTGCCTATCCATAGCAAGCACAAGCAATGTTTCAGCCATTGGACCTCCGGGTTACCCAGAGGTCCATTGGCTGAAACATTGCTTGTGCTCAGGCCATGTGTACAGAATTTGATGCCCAAACTACGAAAAAAAGCGCGCACATCAACGTGCTATTTCCGCGCAATTCATGACAGGACTTCTAGTTTTAACTGTATTTCCACACCAGACTTTTCTGTTTTCCCCACCATGAACCCCTGACACACAACTCTGTTTGGTGATTTTTGACAACACGTGCTTGTCAATTAATGTTTGAAAAGAAAATTTGTTTATCTCTAATGGACTTTTCAAAACCACCAAAGGTAAATAAATCAACTAAAGTGATCACTTTGCTTCTAGATTAAAGGGGTCTGGAATAAAAAAAAAAATGTTGTCAAAGACAATGTAGTCTACCGTAATTTTTTATGTGAGTTTTGCCACGTAACAATTACTGAAATTATTCAATTGTTGGGCTAACATTTTCAATTTATATGTTGGCTGATTTTTACATGTATTTGTGATCATCGAAAGTGGAGTTTGCATTGGCAAACATTTTGCCTATGTACCGAGGGGGGGGGGGGGGGTCTTCCAAAAAATTCCGGACACAAGGCCTAAAATATTTTTTTCCACCTTTTGACCACCACCCACCCACCCACGTGCAAAAAAAATATTTTTTTCCTCTGACCACTTGGACACCCACCCCACCACCTATATTTTTTCAGTGTATCACCACGGTGGGTAATGAAAAATTATTACACTGAGCTTCCAGTTGTCAATCCTTGCCTTAATTTGAATCCTTATCTGATAACTGTTTTTTTTCACATCTTTATGTTCTGGTGGTTCAAATACCTGATGACAGAACTTTCAGTTGAGCATTTGTAATTCATGCATTTCAATAATATGCCTATATACACTATGGCATAGTGTATACTGGCATATTATTGAAGTGCATGAATTACAAATGTTGAACTGAAAGTTCTGGCCTCAATGCTCTCATAATAATTATCATTCATGTGTTAAGTTCCGAGACTGAAGAAACAGTTTAAATTTAGTGAAGAAGTTTTAATTTTAATGACCTGACTACAGGCTAAGTGTCTAGGTTTGAGGTTTCAGCCAATTGTCATTACTCCAGTGGCGTTTTAGTGGCGTGTTCCCTATCTTCGTGCGGGTCATTTTCGGTGTTTTGTTTTGTTGTGTTTACGTTTTCGACCGCTTTCTCAAATTTTTAGTTCCTCTTTGTAATTTTGGCTTTGTAAGTATTTGTAATCATGAGTGGTAAGTGTACGACGGGTGTTCAGACGGAGGTAAGTATCGGTGTTAAGGGAGGTCTGAGGGAGGTGAGTCGAGGGGTGCAGGTGGGGGAGAGTGAGGATTCGGAGGCATGCAGACAGTGTAATATGAGGTATGGTGGTGGTCGGTCAATGGAGAGTAGTGGGGTATGTGCGAATTGCAGGGATATTTTACAGTTGTTAGAGAAGTGTGTTGGATTCGAGCGGGAGATTGCAGAGCTGAGAGGGAGGTTGGGGAGGGCCGGTGTATCTGGAGTTACCCCGTTGAAGGTTACCTACGATGGTGAGGTGGAAGGTGGGTGGAAGGTCGTTGTGGACTCAAGGAGGAAACTGGGAAGCAGGAAACGGGGGGGAATAATGCTTGATGTGGGGGGTGTAACTGAGGAGGGGGGTTCTAGTAGGAAAATTCGGAGGGTGGCGTCAGGTCAGGGCTGCGTCGAGTCCGGAAGCCAGAGTCGGCGTAAGGCTGCCAAGGTTGCTAGGCGGTGTTTAGAAAACAGGTTTAGTGTTTTAGACTCTGATACCCCTGGGGACGAGAGTGAGGGGGAAAGTGTGGGGGGTGAGATGGTTGTTGGTGATGATAGGCCAGTCGGGGTAAGGAGGGCGGTCAAGAGAAAGAGGGGGCCAGGAGCTTGCAAAACGAGAGGAGGTGCAGATGATATAGGAACTGGGGCCAGAAGAAGAAAATTAGTGGTAGCGGGGAGCAGCATTGTACGTGGGATTGACAATGTAGTTTGTGGTCCTGATAGTTCCAATCGAACAGTCTTGTGCTTTCCGGGGGCGAAGGTGGAGGATCTCAGGGACCGGGTAGATGGCATTGTGGCAGGGTCAGGACCGGAACCGGTTGTGGTGGTCCATGTGGGGACCAACAATATCAGGGAGAGAAGGTCAGTAAGTTTGGTGGAGTCGTATAGAGGCTTAGTCGGCAAACTGCTAAGTAGGAATGCAAGGGTAGTCGTATCCGGGGTCCTTCCTGTCCTTGGAGGTGGGGACGAACGGAACTCAAGGATTTTGGCGCTAAATGAAGAGTTAGAGGACTACTGTGTTGATCTGGGAATTCCCTTTATCGACCATTGGGACACGTTTTGGGGCAGTGGGAGCATGTACGGGCGTGACGGGCTGCATCTTAGCAGGGCGGGGAAACGGGTATTAGGGGATAAAATTCTACGGGTAGCAGAGCCTTTTTTGGAGAGGAGCGGGGTGGGAGGTCAGAGGCAAGTATAACGAGAGTGGACATAGGTGGGGTGAACAAGAGTGAGGGGGACAGAATAAGTTTACCAAGACTAGCACCAGAAAACAATGGGCCCAATAGGCGGAAGGCAATGAACCTCGGTACCCTGAAAGTGGGTTATAGCAACATCCAGGGTCTCCACCGGAAAGTAAGTGAAATTGCTACATTGATCGAGGCAGAGGAGTTTGATGTCATGGGCTTAAGCGAGACGTGGGTAAGACACGAGGAACGGGTAGACCAAGTAAGCGGGTGTGTGTGGATAGGTGTAGGGCGAACGGAAGGCCAGAAAAAGGGGGGAGGGGTAGGCATGTACATTAAAGAGGATTTAAAACCGTCGCTGATTACAGATCTGGAAGATATTATCACCTCGGCTGATGTGTCAAAAGAAATTGGATGGGTAAAGATCAGTCTGAGAAACAAAAGTATTGCCCTTGGGATTGTGTACTGTGCGGTGGAGGGAAGTAAACCCGAGTGGAATGACTCGATATACTCAACACTAAGGTCCAATATCACTGAACTAGAAAACAGGGGGCTCGGTATAATTCTGATGGGCGACTTTAATGGACACATAGGTGACAAGGAAGAAGGCATAGAGGGTGGGGACAAGAAAGTCAACAGGAATGGAAGGAAGCTGTTGAACTTCACAAATAAGCTCGGTCTGAAGATTCTGAACAGGGACGCTAGATGTAAGGGGAAATGGACCTGGGAGAGAAACGACAGAAAATCAATAATTGACTACATTCTCGTAGATATGAATTTATGGAGGGAGGTGATAAGGGTAGAAGTGGATGATGAGGGCAAAATGGAGTTGGATAGTGATCACAACTTGATTACAGTGACGATGAGGGCCAAAAACCTAGAGAAAAGGAAAGGAAGCTTCAAGGATATTTGGGAACTCAAAAAGGATGCCGACTGGGTGAAGTTCGAAGAAAAACTGAAACCAAAGCTTGCAGCCGTACACAAGGGGCGTAGTGTCCAGAAGATGGCCGACGCCATAGTTGCGAGCCTAGTGGAGGCAGGGAAGGAAAGTGTAGGAAAGATTAGGGTGCCAACACGGGAACTTGGGTACAGAGTGAACGAAGAACTGAAAAGGGCCATAAAGGTTAGAAAAGCTAAATGTGCTGCATACAGGAGAAGTAGAAAACTTAAGGGGGTGGAAAGCAATGAGGCCATGGTAGCAAAGGAAGAATACCAACAAGCACGAAATAAAGTAAACAAGATAAAAGACGACAACCGGAGAGTGCGAAATAGCAGTCTTATTAGGACGATAAGAACGACAGGGGGGTCGAGTTCGAGCGTATTTTGGAAATGGGTGAACAAACGTAACAAAGGGAATAACCAACAGAGCATTAAAGTAGATGGCAGAGTTACAGAAGAGCGAGATCAAATCGCATTAGAACTAGTCAAGCACTGGGAAAAGGTAAACGATAAGCGATGGGGCATGGGGAACCCACCGGAGTGTCCGAACCAGGTCGAGGAAAATCTCTCGGACTTCGTGTGCAGCGAAATCAAAACCGAGGAGGTGAGAAGGGTGATCTCAAAATTGAGGAATGGAAAAGCGGGAGGGGTGGACGAAATTCCTAACGAGTTTATCAAAAAAGGGGGAGAGGAACTCTTGGAAAGCCTAACTGCCCTATTCAATTTAGCCATAGAAAAACAAGAGGTCCCAAAGGAGTGGAGGGAAAGCAAAGTGACATTTATTCACAAAAAGGGGGAAAATGACGTTTTGGATAACTATCGAGGTATCTCTGTCAGTAGCAACATTGGAAAGGTTTTCTGTAAAGTCCTTTATGGGAGACTAGAAGAGGTAATTGAGGAGAAGGGTTTTTTGGGAGAAATCCAGAATGGCTTCAGGAAGGGAAGGAGAGTTACTGACCATCTTTTCACACTATCCCAAATGATAGAATCCGCGAAAGCAAAAAAGAAAAAGATGTTTATGGCCTTTTTGGATATCAAGAAGGCATACGATAGAGTATGGAGGGAAGGTATGTGGCGCAAGCTGGAGGCTATGGGCTTAGGAGGCGAGTTTGTTGGAATTATGAAAGCATTATATCAAGATGTACAGAGTGAACTTAGCCTGGGAAACATTACAACGAAACGTGTGCCTATGGAGATAGGCCTAAAACAGGGGTGTATCCTTTCGCCGATCCTGTTTGCATTGTACATCAAAGGCTTAGGAGATGAACTCCTGCGTAGCGAGGAGGGGGTAGCAGTTGGTGACGTGAAGATCCCAGGGCTATTTTTTGCAGACGATATGGTTCTAGTGTCAGAGAGCGAAGAGGGGCTAACGAAAATGCTGGGAATTGTTGGGAAATATGGGAGCAAATGGAGACTCGAACTTAATGAAAGCAAGAGCAAAGTTATACCTGTGGGCCGCAAAGTGGACCCCACTCGAAGGTGGAGAGTGGGTGAGTTCTGCATTCCGGAAGGGAGCAGCAAACTTCTCAGTGTGGGAGAGACGGATGATTACGAGTATTTGGGGGTAAATATAAACATTACAGGAAGAGGCATCTACCGGAACCACACAAATAAATTGATTCTGAAGGGGAAGCGAATCCTTAACCAAATGAAACTTATAGGGAGAAACAGTTTCAATAAGGTTTTCGTGGGGAAAACCATTTGGGAAATGGTGGGGCTGCCAAGTATAACATACGGTACGGAAGTGGTACCCCTAAACCAGACGGCCGTAAAGAGCTTGGAAATCCTGCAGAACGATGCAGGCCGATGGATAACGGGGTCGAGTAATGCCGCAGCGCTAGAAGCAATCAGGGGTGAGCTTGGGTGGATGAGGATCAAGGACAGGATAGACCTGTTGAAGCTCGGTTATCTTAATTATTTGGTAAATCTCCCCGACAGCCGATGGTGTAAAATAATGTTCCTGAGAATTTTCAACTCAAATATCACAACGGGGTGGATGGTCCAAATGAGGGAGCTAGTAGAGAACTACTCATTGGAGATCTCGGACCTGGACGTTGGGGCAAACCAGGGTAAAAAAATCGTCAGAGAAAGGGTCATGGAAGATTGTAACCGTAATTGGCGAGAGGGGGTCAAATCAAAGAGGTCTTTGGGTGGCCTGCGTGATAAAGAGAAGCCAGGTTTTGAAGAGTACCTTGATGGCACCTTTGGGGGGTCACTGTTGTTCAAGCTGAGGTCGCGATCCCTGGAGCTGAGGGGAAAAATTGGGAAAGACGGTGAAAGGGAGTGCCAGATGTGTAACTTGGACATGGTGGAGACCCTGGAACACTTTCTTCTTGAATGCCCAAAGTATCAGCCTAAAAGAATGAGATTCACTGGGAGTATAATGGGGAAGTGGGATGGGAGAATGAAGGACATGTGGTTAGGGGGAGACTCAAAGGAGAGGGTTAATATGCTAATCGGAGAGATTGGGAAGAATGGGACAAGGGATATCATCAAGCAGTTCGTCTCCGAGTGTTGGGAGGAGAGGAGAAGCGTGGGAATAGGGAGGCAGTTGGGAGCACAGGGGTAACCATGGCCTTCTCGTCCGAGAACCGCGACAAATCAGCGGCTGGCCAAAGTGTTATTATTATATCCAAAGATAGTTGATAGCGTTGGAAAGCTGAAAATCTGTCACCTAACACTATTGTAAATCTCACTGTCCATCCTGGTCCGTCTCCGAAAAAAATGTCAGCATTGATTTCTGCATATAACAGCATATAATGTAAGAATTAGACTATTTTTGTGAACATCAAATAGAGGATTAAAATAATCTTCTTTTGCTGCATAGTATTATGCTCAGCTACTCATCTATATACTCTGGCTCAGTCAGGGTCAGTTTTCAATTCAAATATTAACTGTAACTTTTGTTTCATGTTTTCACGAGATTGCCAGACAAACCCTTTGTGAAAACCCTGGTACTATCACTATGAGCTTGAATTGAGTAAGTGAGGTTTTATATCAAAGATGCACAGTGAGAATTTTCATTAGTTTCAGGTTACAAGAGCTCTACTCAGAGAAACTGGGCATTTAGATTGCTTTCCATAAATTTTTTACATTATTTTAGATGTTCTGCTAAATACATTGCTACTCATTGTAAAATCCAAATTGTGCCGTGATGATTCAGCTATGAAAATTATGTTAACCATTGCCAAATTAAAATTCATAAATTTCAACTGATTGTTTTTAGTCAAACTGGAGTACACTATTCTTTAATGCATCTAATTTAATTTACAAAAAAAGAGAACAAATCCCCTAATCAGCCTAGTGGGGCCTTATTCACTAACCCTACCTGACAAACAGGTGCCTATTAGACTACTAAACAACAATATAGCCTTGTTATGTGAAAATAATTTGAAAAAAAACCACCAGGAAAAAAATTGCAACTCCAGGAAAAAAGGTGTTTTGGCCCCCACCCACCCACCCACCCACCCCGGCCTTGTGTCTGGAATTTTTTGGAAGACCCCCCCCCCCCCCTCCCCCCCTGTATGTACAACGCAATTTGCGTCTGCTTTACGTCGGCAACGAATGTTGACATGAATTGTCTGAACCGTCCCCAAAATGTTATGGGGTTCTTTCTATTGGGATTTTTGAAACATTTTGTTAACAGAATACCTACCTCCCAGAGACCGACCAGGACTGTCTAAAATACACACCAGTCTTGGAGCCTATTTTTAAAATTTACTCGCCAGATTCTGACATGTGGAGTTACAGTGCTGTTTGTAACATACACTGCAGTTTTATGATTGCTGTTCTCATCATTTTTATTTAGTACACCACAGCAAGCATTAATCTTCACATTAGTTTCTGATCAAGTCTTGACTGCCTATTTAGGCAGCCAAGACTCGATCAGAAACCAATGTGAAGATTAATGTGACCAAGACATTGATTGAAGTGCTAAGGTACACAGAAACCACAATAAGTTATAATCATATGTAATAAAAGCACCTCTAGATTATCCATGGAGAGAAAATTAAGACATACCAAAATTTGAAATAAGACCTTAGAAGTTAAGCGCCAATTAAGAAGCCTAGGCCTGAGATTTAAGAGCCAGGTCATGAAGCCTGGGAGCCAAATTTGCACTGGCGTGTGTCCAGGTCGGTCTCTGCTAGCCCCCCCCCCCCTCCCCGCTCACCCCCCCCCCCCTTCCAATATGATCACATTGACTGTGTGAGATAGAATTGGTTCTAACAAAATTAGCAACATAATGCTGCCAGCGTCGCTGTACATTTTATATGTTGAGATATTGTGTATTAATGACATACGCGATGATACCCCCCCCCCCCCCCCCCACCCCTGTTTTTCTTGATGGATGTTCGATATAATATAAGGATTAGTGCATGCCTTGTCGTTGACTACGCCCATATAGTGCCCAGTGACGTGGTGAAGTTCCCTCTGCTTCGCGTCGGGAACTATACCACCTCACTGGGCACTATATGGGCGTAGTCAACTCCAAGCCATGCACTATTCCTTAAATAGTGTGCTGATATACGTATATATACTATTTACATAAAATGACATTATGTTGTTGGCTAACCTTGTCTGTAAAATTAATCAAATAAATTGTTCATAATGTATCCCCGAGCTCCCTCACAATGTCATACAAGCATATAGATCAGTGTGACAAACCATATACAGATTTGTAACAATATCTGTGTATACTAGAACTAGCATGATCGTGTGAACTGGTCAGATGTAGAGTTAAAACACATTAAACGTGGGAACATAAAAACTGAAGCATGCTTTTAATCCATTCATAAATAGATATAAATAGAGAAATGTAAGGGAAACAAGAGAAGTTGATATAGAGAAATAGCGAGAGGGAAAGGGAGAAAGTGGGACATCAAGTGGAGAAAAAAAGCGAGGAGGGGATAAAGTGAGAGTGCGTGAGATGACCGAAGAGAAAGAGAAGAAGTGGAAGAGCTCAACTTGAAAGAAGGGAGTGGTCAGGTGTCAGAGAGAAAGAGAAAAGAGAGTGGGAGGGAGAAAGATAGAGGAGAGAGAGAGAGAGTGAGTGAATAAGTAGACAGGTAAAGGGACTAACATGCAGGCAAGTAGACTGGAGAAGGAAAATGATGATGCGGGTACACACCAGCAGGCAAACATGAAGTGACAAACGGATTTCTTAATGTCCACTCACTATTTTGTGGACAAAACAGTGCACACACTAGAGAATAATCAGTAAATTGTTCATAATGTATCCCCGAGTTCCATTACATATAAATCATTATGACAAACTATATACAACTATGTTACAATATCTGTGTGTATACTGGAACTAGACTGATCACGATCTTATGAAATGGTCAGATGTACATTAAGACACGTAAACAGTGGGGATATAAAAGTGAAGCATGCTATTAATCCATTTCATGAATAGAAATAAATAGAGAAGAGTGAGGGAAAAGAGAAAAGTTGATAAAGACAAATAGCAAGAGGGAAAGGGAGAGAGGGAGAGCAATTGGAGAAGAAAAGAGAGAGGAGGGGCAGAGTGACAGTGAGTGAGTTGGCCAAAGAAAAAAGACAATTAGTAGAGCCCAAACCAAAAAAGGGAGAGAAAAGGGGTCTGCGAGAGAAAGAGAATAGGAAGAGAGAAGGAGGGAAGGATGAGATGAAGAGAGGAGAGGACAGAGAGAGAGAGAGAATAGGTGGATGGGTAAAGGGACTAACATTGGGGTAAGTAGATTGGAGACGGGAAATGATGATATGGATACACAGACAGCCATAGAGGGACGGACAGAATGCCTAATGTACACACACTATTTTGTGGACATACAATGATTACCCTGGAGGAAGATCAATAAATTGTTCAATAAGGTGTATCCCCAAGTTTCCTTACATATAAACAAATAGATTTTTATGACAGACCATATACACATATATAGCAATGTTTGTATATATACTGGAACTATGGTGAACACAATCTTTGTCAAGAAATGGAAACTACAATATGATATCAATTCATTTACGAATAGAAAAAAGTGGAGAAAAGTAGGGAAATGTGAGAAATAGATAGTGAGCAATAGCGAGCATGAAAGAGAAAGAGGAGAGTGAGGGTTGCCGAATTTGCCACACCCTCCCCTGCTCTCCCATTTCTCTATCACCTGGCAGAGTGAGTTGACAGAAAGAAAGAAAAGTGGCAATCAAGTCGCAAAAGAGGAGAGGATAGGTATCCGAGAGAGGGAGAGAGAATGGGGGGGGGGGGGGGATTTATATTTGGGTGTTGGGACATATATATATATCACTGTATAAAGATCATAGTGTTTTTTAACACTTATTTCAGTACATTTAAAGTTTATAACTTTTCTGTTGATCCATTCAGTAGAAACTGTCAGATTGAGAAAATTGAGTAAAGTGAAAGTCATTTTAGCTTGTTGGTATAGGTGTTCTAGTAGTAAACAGCGTAACTAACTGTTCCAAGTCTGACTCAGTTTGGAATCTGTAGATGTTGCCCAGTGTTGCTTTAATAAAAAGTTTTCCATTTAAACTCCAAGAGTTTATAATGCCTGGTGACTTATAAGCTTTCTGCAAAAGTAGGTAACTGAGGCGAGTCACACCTTTCGAGACGCTCAGACCAGACCCTTTTAACAATTTTCTTTTTGAAATAACTTCCAGTTTCGGTCTTCGTGAAGTGAATTTCACTATGATAGGCCTTTTATACCTGCATTTTCCTACCACACGCGAATTAACCCTGAGAGCAATCGAAGTGTCAGTTTGTGAAATGTTTGTGTTCAGTTTACCACTTAGTGTGTCGATTACGGCTTTTGAGCATTGTTCAATTGTCTCATGGGGTGATTCTGCTATACCATAAACCCTAATACTGTCTTTTTAGGTATATTGTATTAGTTCATGTATCTCCCGTTTATGGGTTTCTAGCTGAGACCTGAGGTAGATATTTTCGTCTGTGATATTGTTATTTACTTTTTCTCATTCGTCCTGCCTACTCTCCAGGTCGAACACACAGCTCTCTAGAACAGAAATTTGTTTTGTCAGAGACTCTATAATTGCAGTTTTCATTTGATGTATTTCTAGTTTACTGGCCTGTTTTACGGAAAAATCCTTGAAATTTTTAGATGTTTCTACACTAGAGTTGTCTACACGTTTCACAATAGCTCAGAGTTGTGCTTGTATAGATTCGATGCTGATGTTCGAGGGAGCGGCCGACTCGGGCAAGATATGATTATCTTGGCTACTGTTAACTAACATTAACAAGAGCTGGACTTTCGTCTGGTGCATACCCCCACGTGGTGTAGCGCCTAGTGTGGGCATACCTATGACCAACAAATATCATTTATGGATATTCTCGTATGGACATACGGACGGACGCAGAGATGGACGGACGCAATCCAGTATACCTCCCCCACTTCCATTTTCTTTGAAAGTTTTCAACAATTTCCAACAATTTCAAAGTCAAAAGGTATGGTAAATTGTTTCGTGTTTGGAAGTTTTATGCAATGAGGCAGAAGCCTTTGTCATAGGCAAACGGCATGCCATATTTCACGGAAATCCGATAACCCCAATCCAGTATGCCCCCACCCCCTCTCCCATTTTCTTTGAAAGTTTTAACAATTTCTAAGTTAAAAGGTATGGTAAATTGTTTGGTGTTTGGAAGTTTTATGCAATGAGGCAGACGCCTTTGTCATAGGCAAACTGCATGCCATATTTCACCAAAATCCGATAACCCATACCTGAGATACAGGCTGAACAGACAAATAATGTCTATTTCCTACAATTTCTAAGTCAAAAAAGGGGGATAACTCTAAAAAGGCGAATGTTAGAAATATCGATGAATCCTTTTTTAAAGCCTATACAATAAGCAGTGTTCATGGCAAATTTCATTGCAATAGAACATTCGATACCTGAGATACAGGCTGAACAGACAAAATTTGGCTCGAACGGACACAATTTCTGAGTGAACAAGTAATAAAAAAAAAATAATAAAAAAAAAATAACTAGTGTGGGCATACCTATGACCAACAAATATTATAAAAAATAATAATTTACTTAAGTTATGAATATTTTCGGACGGACTCACACACGGACGCACAGACGGACGGACGGACGGACGGACGGACGGACGGACGGACGGACGGACGGACGGACGGACGGACGGACGGACGGACACCATTTCAATATCCCCTTCCCGACTTCGTCGGCGGGGGCTAATTATAGAAATAATCATCAAAAATGTATTCAATGAAGTACCGGATACAACCTGCTTCATTAATTAAAATTTGGCTGCTGATGATTTTTATTACTTGGTAAACGTACGCGTGGACATCATTGCACAGGCGCGGATTTCAAACAGTCCACGGCAACTGTATTGTAAGGGTCTACACTGAAAAGAATACACCCGAGCCATTAAACATTTGGTCTTATTGACATGGATTAAACAGGAAAGTTACTCTTGAAAATGATATTATGTGAAAAATATTTGATCATTTGAGGATTCCTCACCCCAAATACCAGATGGCATTGAGGCTTTCCAGTCAGAAACTAATTCCTGGATAAATGCGATTAAAAATATTTTCGCCTCAATTTTGATCAAGTGTGGCATAATCAAGCTACTTTTGACACCAAGAAATTGCTATTTTCCTTGGAGAAGATTCTGGAAGAAAAATATGTAACTTGGTGGTCGTCGAATTTACGAAATTCCTCTAAATTCGCATTCTATGGAACGGTGAAGGATTCCTTTGACAACGGAAGAATATCTTTTGACGGAAATGACAGAGCGACCAGACACTCCTTTACAAAACTAAGGATAAGCGCGTATAGATTAGCGTTTGAGACTGGTAGGCATACCGGACCACCTATTCCACCCGAAGAAAGACTTTGCCCGTTTTGCAATATACGGTAGAGGACGAGTTCCATTTTCTGTTCGAGTGCTCTCTCTACTCTGGAGACAGGGAGGAACTCCTACAGGAAATTGCACCCATTCTACCCGGCGTTAATGGCATGAGTCACAAGGATCTAGCAAAGGCGTTAATCGGATCTTTTGATTCTGAATGCCCAGACAACTGCAAAAAGTTTTAAAAAAATAATAAAATAAAAAGAGACTCAATATATTGCTAGTACCGGGTACATATATTCCCCATTCTAAAAGTTTGATTGTATAATTGTGTTTTGTCTGTTTGTTTTTTATTGTTGTACATATATTCACATTGTTAGATGCCATATATATACCCATGTACGGAAATGAAAGAAAATAAGGCTTAAAAAATAAAAATCTGTTTCTCAGGCCCTCCCGCATGGTCCTTTTGGCTGCCGCATGCTCACTTTTTATAACATGTATAAACTTTAAAAAAAAAATTAAATGGTTTATGTCTGATATTTTACCCAAGTTAATAAAATTGATAAATTTGCCCCTTGAGTGCAAGAAGGCTTTGCAATGCTTTAGCATTGCAAAGCCTTCTTGCTCCCAAGGGACGAAATACACCACCACCCATTCTATTCCGTTGAATTCCTGGCCTAAAACATAAACCAAGAACATGAACTTTTGATGGCAAAGAAATAATTACAGAATCAAAAATAAAATAAAAACCGCTCGCACGCATGAAACTTTACAAATAATGGCCAGAGAAACAGAAGATTTACATTGTGTGGCCTAAAGTATTATTAGTCATCTGTTTCATTATGTCAGAACACCTCTATCCACGTGGGAGGGGTGACATGGAGCTGTTTAGCATCGCCATTAAAAATACTGGTGGACGAGCTAACAAGGAGGGTCGGAATCTGGGCAGGGGCCACACTCGGCTCACAGAACTGAGTTGGGACCGCACTATGATTTTCTTCCCTGCCGAGTGAACTCGAAATATAGGTTCGTTCTTTGTTAGGTGTGATTCCTAATCACTTCAGGCAGCGGAAAGGAAACAATGATTAAAGTAACAACGATTCTTTTATTTACATTTAAAATAAACTCATTTCATATTCAACACATTTAACAATTTTATCAACACAAACCAAAGACTTATCACAGGGGTTAAATAGTTTTTCATCAATTCGGTCTATCTATAGCCCTGTACTGGCGCTATAATATAAGACTCTCAAAATGTCACTGTCGCGGGCTCGCAACAGGAGCTTAAAACACCGAGTCTTAATCTTTTGCGCCTGTGCGCGTCTGCAGCTCTGACTGCCGGGGGATCCCGACAGGCAATGTTAATTACCTTGTGGAAACATAGTTCTGCTTTGGATTCGGTTTATCGACTCTGTCGGCTAGTTTATCAAGTCTACGTCACACACCTTATACATGTGTTCTTTGATAGAGCTCTCCTTGAATGTTCCTGTCCTTTGAAATACACACAGTTCATGCAGAACTCACAAATTCATTATGCGCTTCGAGCCTGCGCGAATGGTCACTGTCGACCCTGAGTCGATATTCACAACACACTGATACCAAACAGGCAACTACGCGATCAACATCTACGTTCTTAAGGGTTAATACCACAATACAATAGCCTACACTTTGAGACAGGTGCGAGGCGATCCTCGCTAATGACATCTAAACTAAGCCGTTACTTGGGTTCGTAATCTACTCTCTAAATTCGGGTTTGTAGCCCTCCTACGTCCACCTAATCTGATAATAGCGGCGAACAACGGAGATTCGTGGATTGCCCAGCAATTCCACTCGCATGAGATCCTATTCGGCGTCTCACTTCTAAACGGTCGGAACCCAAGTCCCTCTGAAATAGCTTGTTCCCCACACTTTATATCTCGTCTTGGGATGGTCAGATAGCAATATGTCAAGATGCCTAAACCTTGCACGTGACATTTCTGAAGATGAAATCACCTCGCACCAATGCACATGCTATCAAGCGTATCCCAAGAAATAACATACTCGATAGCCGTGACGATTGAAAGTGTCGGTCACTTCGATTTTAATTGATTTTAGATAGCATGGAAACATTTTATGTTGACTAGTAATATGCCAGAGAAGTATCCCACTGTGAATCGCCTAAGGCTAATTATCTAATTAAAACATGTGTGCTAACAACACAGAGAGAAGAAATATATATACATATATTTGGACTTGAAAGTAGGGGGAGGGGGCCTCCTCCCTTTTAGACTGGCTTTGTCCTGACAGTTCCCCTTTACGAGAAAGGCCCTACGTTTCTCTAAAAACACAGAGGACAAAGGCACGTTCAGCCACCACACACACATACTTGCCATTGGCCCACTATTTACACAACTCACCACTCACTTACTCGTCCGTGAGGGCCTGCCTCGACACAAGTCAGCAAATGCGTCCCCACACGGCTATAGCTCCCCTTTCATACCCGCAACACATACTCTCTCTCTCTCTCTCTCTCTCTCTCTCTCTCTCTCTCTCTCTCTCTCTAACTCAATGTTTAAGTTAATAGAATCTGCGAAATAATTCTGGGACTTACAGCCGCGCACATGCTTCGGTTAAGTATATCCCATGATTATTTGCAGAATTTTTGTTTTCACTCTTTTAGCCAGGCCTATCACGTCGGTCTACTGTAAAACTCAAAACTTTCCCCACTTTGTACTTCTATCCCTATATCTGGTGCCTGGGACACCCCGCCCGGCTCATGCCCATCGGCGAGTCAAGTGCCCTATTAGGCACTACCTTTAAATATTCCCATGTGTGATGGGACCCTTATTACCCCTAGAGAGCCCCTTAGCCGCATCCGCCTGGAACTATTTCTTGGGCGCATTTTCAACCAAGGACAGCACTCATCTTCACACCCAACACCCACAGGCCCCAGGGTGATGCCTGCCATACTAGAGTGCGCTGTCCCAGATGCAAAGCTCTGTTGAATGACTCCTGCTAATCCTTCCTTGGGTGGCCCACTCCAGTTCCCAAGGAACGAGTTCCCTTTTTACTACTACGCTACTGCACCCGGTGTCACGTAGCATACGGACTGCTCGGTCACCCACATACGCTGGGTACACCGGCATCTCTTCCTTTTTACCAAGGGTTCGGTATCCCTCGCAGAGCCCACTAACAACAGGCAATACCTCCTTCCTGCCTGAGTTGCTCCGCCTCGAGAGCTCGGGGCAGTGGAGTCCCCTTCGGCCCAACTGTTTGGCAGAATGTCGCTATCTGCCTTTTTTCTACAGGCTGTATTGCATTTCTCCCTCTTCTATTACCAACCGGGAACGAGTTCCTCCCTCCAACTTTGGGTGGACCCCTGCTTGTCTCCCCGTGACCGCCCTTCTCCAACAATCTCTGGCCAGGTGCCCCCGCCTGCTACATATAAAGCATGTTGCCTCTTTGGGAGCGCTCCCATTCTGGCTACCTTCCGCTTTGGGTAGGTTGGGGTGGATCTGCTTTTCGGGTGTCTTTGCCAACCCGCTTGCCCCACCCTAGCCGTTTTTTGGTAAGCTCACGCTCCCACCATGGGCCTCAATGTAGCGCTCCGCCAGAGTCGCCATTTCATCGAAATTTGGGGGTCGCCTTTCCTTTATGAGGAGACCCAGCTCCGTGGAACAGACTGTGATAAACTGCTCCCGGAGTAACAGATCTCGCAGGGTCTCGTATGAGCCATTCACTTCTGCGAGATCTGTTCAGCGTCAAAGTACCGCTTAGCACGGACAACAAACTGAGGTACGGTTTCTCCCTTCTCCTGCTTACCTTCTCGGAACTTTGTCCGGAATCCCTTCTCGATGAGCTGGTATCTACGAAGGATGGCGTTCTTCAGCTAACTGTAATCTTCAAGAAGGGCAGATGGCATACTAGCATAAGTCTCGAGGCCTTTACCCGACAGCAAAGAGCTCAAGCACAAGGCCCATGTGTCCTCTGGCCACCTTTGACTGGAGGCGAAACGCTCGAACCTTTTCAAGTAGGAATCCAGATCGTCGGTGAGCCCATTAAAAGTGGGGAGCTTAGGATGGGGTGCACAAATTGCTCCCGCCCCCCACACTCCCATTCACTGAGTGCCGACTTTCTGTGTCTGCATCTGCTCGCGCTCTCAATAATTCAAACTCTCGCTCATGCCTCTGTCGCTCAATTTCTATTTCCCTGTCACGCGCTTCCCTTTCTAACCTGGTCTCTCTCTCTCTCTCGTTTCCCAAGCCAACTGTACATCCCTCTCTTTCGCCTCTCTATACAATTGGGCCTCTTTCCCTTTAGCCTCCATTGCCTCTTTCTCGCGCTCTCTTTGTAGTTGGACCTCTCTCTCCTTAGCCTTCCTTTCTAATTGGACCTCTCTCTCTTTAGCCTCCCTTGCCTCTTTCTCGCGCTGTCTTTCTAGTTGGGCCCTCTCTCCTTAGCCTCCCTACGTGAGGCCGACTCCTTTTGTTCTCTCTTTTGTTCTTCCTTAACAAACTTTTGTAGTTCGGCCCCCTCAAGACCCATTTCTTTACCCAAAGATACCAGTTGGGCGAGTGGGGTAACACTATACATTTTAATTTATTTTTTTCCAACACTTATAAGATAGAATTAAGAAAGAAAAAAAAACACATAAACCGATGGCAGTTAATTCTGAATTTACCTGTATATATAATTATTGTTCGAAAGTGTTGACGGCATTATCAAAATCTACCATCACCGAGTTTTACCGGCGAAAAAATCCGGTAAAGAACCAACGAGGAGAAGCAAGTAACAGTGATTCACTTTAGCCTGGTGGGGTGTGGGTGGCATGTAAAGTGACTAACTAAAAGACAACGCAAATGGTGACCATTTCCTCTTGATCAGAGAGCCATTGCGTAATTTTGTAAGCTAAAATTTAATATATCCTCATCCAGTCGATGGAAATTTAATCGTTCCTCCTACCATAGTGTTTGTGGGGTGATTGGGGGGGGGGGGGGGGGGTGGAATTGACACTTGTGTTGCAGGAAGTCTAGAATCCACTTGTCTCAACGATCCATGAGTGGTGGGGTGAGGGGTGGGAGGTAAAGTTACTTACTGAAAGACATCGCAAGTGGAGACCCTATTTCCTATCGACCATAAAGTTATAGCTACGTAGCATGATTTTGTTAGCTTATATTTAAGATTTCCTTATTCAGTCGCAGTAAATTTAATCTCTCCTCCTACTTTAGTATGGGGTGGGGATTGGCACTTGTGTAATAGGAATTCTAGAATCCACTAGTCTCAATGATCCATGCGCATGTAGTGAATTTTGCGACACAACAAATTCCGCTCCCCCAAATAAACGAACGAAATAAGTCATGTCTTTTACCCGACGAAGGGGAGCAGGAATATCAAGGAATATTTTTAATCCCGATTGCCCACGCGGGGGGGGGGGGGGGGGGGGGGCACGGTGTCGCTGTGTACTAAGGCGTACTGCATGTCGATGGTGCACTTATCTTCAACCAATGCTAACTCTGCTTGTGTTGTGTAAGTACATTGGGGGAGTCTGGCTGTTGTTGCTCGCCATTGCTCGGTGATTCACTCCGTGTACTCCGGCTTTCTCACCCGTAAAACGGTCCGACACGAGGTGAATCTGGTGTCGTTAAATGACAATAAATAAATAAATAAATAAATAAATAAATAAATAAATAAATAAATAAATAAATAAATAAATAAATAAATACTATGGGACAAATTTGCAGATTGGAATTTTGATATTACAACATCAGTGTTCAGAAGGTTAAGTGACTGCAAGGGAGCGCGGTGGCTCAGTAGGTAGAGGTGCAAGCCGAGAGGTCCTCGGTTCGAATCCCACCTGCGGCAACTGCGTTGTGTCCTTGGACAAGACACTTCACCCCCATTGCCCATGTGGGGGCACGATGACGCCGTGTACTAAGGCGTACTGCACGTCGATGGTACGCTTGTCCTCAACCAATCTAACCCTGCCTGTGCTGCAGTGCGGAATTACGATGTTGGGGAGCTGGCAGCTGCTCGTCGTTGCTCGGTGGTTCTCTCCGAGTACTCCGGCTTCCTCCACCCCGGGTACTCCGGCTTCCTCCACCCGTAAAACTGTCACGGTCATGATTAGCCATTGTGCATAAATATGTAACCTTAAACATCAATAAATAATAATAAGTGACTTCAAAATGCGCTGTAGGATTCGTAGATCAAAAATAAACAAACGGTCAGTTTATTTTTTAACAAATCCTTCCAGAATGATTTGCCTTAACTCTCATTAGAATGCGGCCTTAATTGTACATGCCGTCCTAAAATAGACAATCTATTTGCTGGTCGACAAAAGCGGCAAGCAGTTCTTCCATTCATCTCGGCTTGTACCTCTCACCAATCTGTATTTACAATCTACGACGAATGATAAACACATGCTAAGTTATGTGGATGCCAACCACACGCACATGGAAGCTATTATCCAATTAATAATCCATATTAATTACTTGCTGAAATCCCAGCTGTGTTTGCCTCGAGTGGGGTTTATTGGATTTGTTGATTTGGTAAAGACACTGTGTTGTTGAATTTACCAAACTTCTGAAAGATGCTTTGCTAAGATAATTTTATTTGCAGGAACGTGATTTTTGATCTTGCTGATCTGAATACTCATCACTAATCATGCCTCTATGAATAAACAAAAGTTATCTTATTTCAGCATAATATATCCTCATCAGATAAGAGTCATTATACCTGCAGCAGAGTGACGGATACATTATTGAGATGGTGTGCGAAAGAGAGAGAGTTGAAGGTTATGCAGTTATCAGGATCATACATCAGTAAGGGTGGGGCGGGTTGTCACCAAATTTTGCCCCGCTATGACATGAATTTTCTGAACGCTCAAAAGCGGAAGCGCAAAAAATAAAATGGGAGGGGGTCACACCTTTCTGGGTACCGCAAGGTTGTAGGATGAACATTTTTTCTTCGGGGTGGGGAGGGGGTGTTAATGGTGGTGGGGTGGTGGGGTGGTGCATTCATGCAAAATAATATAAATTTAATTTATGTATGCTACCCTCACTCTTGTTTCCGCCCAATTTCAGATACTAACCGCAGCGACCTCAACCTCAACCTGACCTAAACCTTATTGTCATTATTTTGCGATGTTGGATATTGACCGGTCAATATCGAATCGTGTGTCATCAGCTGTCTTCGTGTGGTATCGACTGACTTCGTGTGGTATCGGCTGTTTTCGTGTGTCATCAGCTGTCTTCTTGTTGTATCGACTGTCTTCGTGTGGTATCGGCTGTCTTCGTGTGGTATCGGCTGTCTTCTGGTGTTACAACATATTAGGGTAGTGGTAGTGGTTTATTTTGTTTTCGTTTTTGATTAAAAGTAGCATTCGACTTTATATATCTCACCTTTTTGTACACACTACAACTTATACGGCGTCCACCCAATTCGCATACTTTGGTTTGAATTGAACTGAAGTAGTTCTTTGCCATTGAATACAAATTTATAGTTTGCAAAATCACCGGGAAAAAGTGAAGGAGAAAAGAAATACGGTACGTATGAATCGAATGAGAATTCATCAGAAAGAAATGAGAAATTAGTGTAGTTTTATTTAAGCATTTTACGGTTATATTGTCTCAGTACGAATACAGAGAGGAAAATGCCGTTCGAGTACCTATAATTGATGAAAAAGGGGGGCGGGCGGGCGGTCTTTCAGGCGGGCGATCGGGCGGGCGGGCGGTCGAGCGGCGCGGGCCACCTGTGCCCTCCTGATCCCTCCTCCACCCCGGCTCCGCCGCCCTGGGACGTTATGTATAAATGCATTTACATCTCAGCGAGATATTCAAAAGAAGGAGTCTGCAATCATCTTAATTCGTCGCAACAGTCAGTCGACTCACATATCAACAAACTCGCAATTATCAACCGTGACAGCTATATACAGTACGGCAGCCATGGAGGGAAATATTGCCAAGGACACAATAAAAATAGATTCCAAACACTAATTATAGGAATAATCATCAAAAGTTTAATTAATGAAGTATTGGGTACAACCCGATGCTTCATTAATTAAAATTTTGATGATCATCAGTTTTATTACCTTGTAAACGCATGAGCGAACATCACTTCCCACGCGTGGATTACGACCAGTTCATGGCAACTATACTGTATCATCAAAGATGTTACTGTCTGAAGAGACAATATGTATCTTTTGTATGGTGATAGTGGGTGTAGGAATATTATAATCCCTGATGGGTTCGGGTGTGGGATGGGAAAATCTCAGCAGAGGGCAAGATATTTGGGACAGACACGAAGCTTGCCGAGTGTCTGGACCAAATATCTTGTCCCGGGGGTGAGATTTTCCCATCCCAGACCAGTACCCATCAGGGATTATTTTTCTCCCCCACCATACAGCGGTTACGTTAGCCAGGGTAATCGGCGGTCACGTGCTGATATAATCAACTCATTCGGTATTCGTTGTTTTGAAAAACTAATGACACCATCGGAAAGAGCATGCAAAAGTTATGTATATACGAAAGGTATATACCACGAAATCAGTTGGGAACGGTGGCATCTTGGGGTTTAAAGAGTTTTATAGCATCAAACTTTGATCACACGGCATTCTGATGCCGTCAATATGAATTAGTTGGTAACAAGAAACTGATACGATATGCATAACGTTATAATAACGTTATAAATGTATAACGTCACGTGGGTGGGGTGGGATAATCTGTCTCTCCCTGCTATCTCACCCGGGACACACGTATGTTACACATGCAGTGGGGGTAGAAAAGGTTGGGTCGCCCCCCCCCCCCCCATCCCTCCCTCCAGTTTTATCCTCGCAATTATTGAATTACATTTTCGCAACAGAATTCATTATAAAACAATACCAGATAAAATTCCATCTCACAAGCTGTACAATTTACGACATTTATGAAATCACAAATTTTGAGAGGATTTCGTTGTAATGGATGTGAACACGACGTCAGAAAATCTTGGATTGTCGAAAAACGTTCGAGTAAAAGACTCAGCAGCTGCTATTGAGTGACAACGAATTGATGAAGTAGACCAGAATTAAAATGAATCTACTGCCCTCGAGGGTCGTCGAATTGATTTTTGGCTGTGTTTTACACCCTTTTGTGTTCGTGCCACAGACGCCCCCCCCCCCCCCCCCCCCCCTTAAAACAACCCCAAACACAGGGATTAGTTGTGACATGGTTCGCTTCTGCTGCATGGCGAGATCATAAAATTTCCAATTAGTGCAAAGCATTAAATATGTAGTTCCTGTCGGAAATTCTAAGGACCTTCATTCACGTAATAAATGAGTGTGTAGGCCTACCTGTACCTGACACGGAACATTTTGAAAAATATAGGAAACTGGAAGACATGGTGTCCTTTAAAGATTCCGAAATCTCGCCTATAGCATCGACATTGCGATTTAAGAAAGGATTGAATTAAAAGCGTTATAATGCGTTAAAGGCCACTGCGTAGAGATTAGGTGTAATTTTGGAACCTGATCATCACTGTCCCCTTCTACTCTGCCTACTTTCAATATTAATGGAATTTTTACCATGATGTAAAAGTTTGTATTGCCGGTATCCCTCTCAAAATCTAACCTCTTTCATTTCCAGAAAAGCCAATACAGCTAACACAATAATAAGTTCTGTGATATGCCATGATTTAATCACTTGAATGTTTCGTTTTGCTTCTCGACTGCGCATGTACCTGTTCTATTTTAATGTGATTGTATACTTGTGTATGGGGAGGCGTTTATATAGGCCATGCCTGTTCGCCAAACCACATTTCAGTTAAGGAAATAAAATTTATTATTTTCAAAAAAAAAAAAAATAGCAGGGACATCTTCTCTCACCCTCTGCTCTTGGTGTGCGGGGCAGAGAAGTGTTTTCTGATACAGTGCGTGGAGAGTGGATTGTTACTAAATCACCCGTGGAGTGGAGTTATCACCCAAAGTATCATTTTCAAATTCTGTACATATGGACAAGAAACACAAGCAATGTTTCAGCCAATGGACCTCCGGTTTAACCCGGAGGTCCATTGGCTGGAACTTTGCTTGTGATGGTTATGCTTTCCGGCATATTTGCAATTATTGCTCGGGTGGACTCCCACTCTGCGGGTGATTAAATGATAATACACCCTGCACGTACTGTATATATACGACAGACATTACCAACTTCTTGAAGGCCTGATCATACTTACTATCGGTTTAACCCCTTAAAACCTGATGGTATCTCCCAGTCTAGTTCAATAGCAGCAATTGGAAGGGTCCATACTCATTATTTGGGATTCATACAATTTGTACCCATTCCCACACGTTCATACTCCAATAAAGATTATAAAACTTGCATTCAATGCTTATAATTACATTCCGTAACTGTTTAAACAACTTTTTACCAAACAACAAAGCAGAAAGACGAAATAAAACATGTACGAACGAACGAGACGAAAAACCACCCTCACACGAAATACAAAGCCTGAATTACATTCTGTCAGCTGTGCTCTACCGTAAATGCGGGTCAAAGTTCGACCAAATGTATTCATTGGAAAATGAATTACATTTGGTCATGACGTTTTCATGCAGCTGACCAATGGGAATTAAGTATTTGGACCCAAAACGTATAACTACATTAACAATGTAATTATTCTTATATAACTGCGTCCGGGGAAATACTGCCCTCTCCGTGGAAAGTGACCAGCTCATGGCGGTCGCACTTTATTTGTTTCATTTGCAGATAACAAATTGCAGGAATACCTGTTAATTAACCATTCACCAAACGTAACGGGTAAACCGATCGGAGCTATGCACAAAATGAACATTCAATTTTCATTTATTTTTCTTCTTTTGTGTCTAAAAAATATAGTTTATGACCCCTCATTAAAACGAGCTCCTCGTGACCGTTCCAATGAGGGGTCATAAGTTATATTTTTGACGCAAAAAGGGAAAAAAATAGTTATTCAAGAATTGTGTTTGCATGTGCCGTCTGACTTTCGTGTTAGTAAAGGGTTAACACAATAACATGTATTGTCTCATTTATTGAACTTATTTGTAATGTTGTAACATGTCTGTAGAAAAAAATGCTGAGGCTTCTGCCCCTAAGCCCCTCTCCCACCTCCCTCATTTTCCCGATTATGGGATTCGTTGGGCAGAGGTTGGGTAAGAAATTATGAAATACCAAGCTGGGCATACGTCCTTGCTTGCCTGATGAAAATCTGCACTTTGGAGTACTCAGTTGGGCAAAAACTCTTGCTTGCCCGACAAAAATGTACACAGATTAGAATGTGCAGTATATCGGTAAAATTCCACATCCAGGAAAAGAGTAACTAATAACGGATGATTTGTATGACCATGACCTGTTGAAAGCACCAAGATGGTCAAGCACCTCTATAGCCGGTGTGTAATTGCTGTATGTTTAATGTGCATTATTTTATCAATGGAAAGTAGGCCCTACATTTGTAGCGTGTACAAGTATTTGATAAAAGCTGTTAGGTGTGTTCCAAATAGGGCGAAGTGAATCAGCCGTCGGGCACCGATATACTGCACCCCCTCCGGCTAAAATATTTATGTTAGTTACGGCCCTGCGCCTGTGACCAACCCACCCCGCACCCTCCGGTTCTGTCGCATCTGCTCAAATATTACATAAGACTATTTAGCTTGCTTGGAGTGGGTTTCTCTCTGTGTTGGGTACAACTATTCTTACGCCCCCCTCCAATAAGATAGCATGCCATGATCGCATCAGTCCGCCTCTCAAGTGAACGTGCGGACGCAAGGTAACATTCGTGTATGCCCTCGATCTCACCCTTACCAACTCGCCCACAACCCTCTTTGTAATTGATGTGACGACAGGGCATTATATTGGCCTACACCGCCCCTAGAGTGAGACAGGGCATCATCTGCAATGCTTTTGCATTGCAGATGGCGCCTTGTTGCACTCAAGGGACAATATAGGGTGAAAGTCGCTAAACGCTTCTCATATTTTTCCATCCCCGCCAGTCCTGTCGGCTGCATGTGTTACAAGTTAATGTTGAATGTAATGGTAGTAAGGAGGTGCTGCCACACTCTAGTTCATGAAGTACATGAAATCCACCGCGCTTGTACATACACAACATAAATAAGCTTTCGGTGTTAATAAGTTCCAAATTGGAAATCTTGGTGAACATTTCCCCCGACATATTTCCTTCGCAGTTGATAACTGCAGTAACGTTTCGCCCGCATTCCAAGCGTGACCCCGTCATTCGCGACGGATTACGAAGAGAACTAAGAGATCATTAGAACTGCATGTTTCTGTTCATCTAACCAGATAATCCAATCTGATACACTTTGACGAAGTCAATTATTTTTCACTTCAAAGGTTATCTAAACTGCTAGGAATTAAAACCAAGCAGAGGTGGTTCTAGTGATTTTGTCTGAATTTCGGACCCGAAATTTATTTTCGGTCTAAGGGGCGGATTCCGGAGGAAGGAGTTTGGTAATTGTGATTTGGGGAGGTGGGGGAGGGGTGTTGGAATCCAACTTTAATAAACTATTGAATGGTAGGGTGATACTAAGGTCACTCAAGCTGGAGGGTTCTGCGTCCAGAAAAGTAGCGTGACGGGCCATGCTAAATCAGGGACGTGGCGAAGGGGGTTTAAAGGGTACGAAACCCTCAGTAACCTTTCCAGTCAGGACATTTACGTCTGGGTTGGAGATTTAGATATCGATTAGCTTTGCCTGGTAATTCTCTACTTTTTAACGAGACAAGATTTGATACTTGGGTGTAAGTCACACACACAAAGAGTGCAGACCCGAAGTCAGCAGTATTTAAAAATCCGTCATAGGGGCCGACAGACTTTTGTATGTCGATTTGCATGCGGGTCACCGAGGAGGGAAGGGTGTCCCCCCCCCTTCCAATTGGGTGGAGATTGGGGTCTCCAACTAATAGGCGGGAGGCACCCGAACCCTCACCAACGAGAGGGGGAGACACCTGAGAACGATTCTAGAGTTTATGGATGCCCCATTTGTGACTTGTACGGTTGCTGAAGTTAGTAATTGTTGACAATGTGTGACATTTCAACATCTAAAGCTGCTTGTTTTTGATGGCTCCTGTCGGACGCTGGCTCTAAATCTACACACCGTGGGTCAGCAATTATTCTCCGATAGAATGAGAAAATGTCCGGCAGAAATATTGATAGGGGCGGTTTGCCCTCCTCCACCTGCACCCCCACCAGCCACGGGCCTCCTAAAGTGCTATGGTCATCCAAATGCATGGTCGTGGCACACGATGCGGGCAGTTGGGTTCCATGGCCAGTTTGGTATACGGTACGTGTAAATTAGAAAATAAGCGAGTCATGACTCTGCATTTAGATTTCATTTATGAACAGACAAATTTCAAAAAAGTTTGAGTTTTTGAATTATAATCCAGACTGACCATTATGCAAACTCTACGTTATTAGGGCATAACTAAAAACAATAGATGACCTCCTCTGCCCTTTCCCCACACAGTTTTAACATATCCCGTTTCAACAGGACAGAATTGCTGTAAGGAGGTATTTTTTTTATTTGTATTTCTTTTTGGGGGGCGGGAGGGGGGGGGGGTGGGTGGTAACAACACGAATAATTTTCCAATTGAGACATTTGCACCAGATTTTGCGTCTAAGATATCAGCTAGTCGCCATGTACTTTCAAGACTAGATTTAATACTTGGGCTTTATCGGCACGAGAAGCGAAAGTTCTTGGATTATCGTTCCTGTAGGTAACAAAAACCTCTGGGAACGGATTCTCACATTCCGTCATTTTCAAGTTTGCGGTTTGTGTTCAGTTATTTTGCGCGATGCATTTTTGTGTGTCGTTTGTTTTATCGATATATATCATGTGAGTGTTCGAAAAGATAATCCCTCATCGATTTCCTTGATAGCGTTGAAAGTTTGGTTTTATGTCATTTGATTTGTTGCTATTCTTCATAATTCGGTTTTATTGTCTGTCTTTCTGTTATTTTTGTTCTCACAATAAAAGAAATATTAATAGTCAGTTCTTGTTTCACAGTTTTGTTTTATCTGCTAGATATAATATGCCCACCTCACGCCACCTCACGCCACCCCAGCTCATTTTTCACAGAGTTCCTACGGGGATCACCTTGTAAAGAAAGGCTAATTTTCGACTCATGTCAGATGAATTTTATTCAAAACATTATTCAAAGTAACTGATATTTTATACATGAACCCAGGGGCGGACTGGGCCAAGAAAAGTTACCGAGAAATATACCGAGTGGGTGGGGGGACACGGAGAAAAGTTTGATTTTTCTAACGCTGCTTCCCGTCATCTGAGCTATCAATTACAGTCCACATAGAGGACATTTCTATTACAGTCCACATAGAGGACATTTCTATTACATTCCACATAGAGGACATTTCTATTACAGTCCACATAGAGGACATTTCTATTACAGTCCACATAGATGACATTTCTATTACAGTCCACATAGAGGACATTTCTATTACATTCCACATAGAGGACATTTCTATTACAGTCCACATAGAGGACATTTCTATTACAGTCCACATAGAGGACATTTCTATTACAGTCCACATAGAGGACACTTCTATTACATTCCACATAGAGGACATTTCTATTACAGTCCACATAGAGGACATTTCTATTACAGTCCACATAGAGGACATTTCTACGTTAGATTTATATCATCTTCGTTGCTCATTCGAAAAAAGTGGTTGCACGGAGGGTGGAAGGGGGTGGGGGATGGGCGTCGACCCATCCAACAAACCATAGTTCGACCCAATAAGAGAACATTTTGATTTTTCAAACTGACAGAACTCTGTTTCCTTGTATTTGAGCGATCAGATACAGACTGGACTGATGGTATATCGAACTGTCTCTTTGCGGAATGTCAATGGCAGTCCGCATAGAGAGCATTTTGGTATACTGACAGTCTATGCAGTCGGATCCATTCCGCCTGTTGGTCATTTTGAAAAAATTCATGCAGCAACACGTTCTGAGTTGCATCAATTTTGAGGCCCTAGGGGTACCCCTAATAGGGTAGCCACCAGGAATTTTCCTGGGAACCATATGGCCAGTTCGCCTCTGAATGACCCTTAGTCAATTTGACTAATTTGCTAGGTTAGTCATTTTGACTAAACAAACTTAGTCACCGGAGATAAGCATTTTGCATTGCAGATGGCGCCTTGTTATCCGGTGACTAAGTTTGTTTAGTCAAAATGACCAACCTAGCAAAACTGAGTTAGTCGCTTTGATTGAGCAAAGTTTTTGCAATGTAAATAAAGTTTCGCGTTAGGAGCCCAGCATGACAAATTTGGACTACCGACAGGATATGCGTGTAAATTTATTAAGAAATTGCGTCACGACTACTCCATGTATATTTTATTTATTAACTAATAAATTTCCCAGAAGTTTTTTTTAACTATAACCCCAATTGACAAATTTGCCAACCACATCATCAAGGCACGTCTGCGACACAGGCATGCCTTGATGATGTAGTTGGAATATTCGTGAGTCGAAAAATTGAGCCGGATCAAATCAGGTTAACAACCCACCCACCGGTCGGTCATGTTCGAGACACCCTGCACTTCGGGGTATGGTGGTGAGCGATCTAGGACAAAATGCTATGGCAGAAGTCAGCAATACCTTTATGGTACTTGGCGTCGCATCGCCTCGCTATTGCTGTCACAAGTGCTTGGCTTCAATCCACCTTATCTCTATCTGTGTAACTCGTCAGAATGGGTCACGGTGGCGTTGCGGTAACCGGTTCTCGTCAGATCACCGAAGTTAAGCAACCTCGAGCCCGGTTAGTCCTTGGATGGGTGACCATCTGAGCGATCGATTCGGACTGCCGCGTTGTGTTCTTGGGCATGGCACTTAACCCCGATTGTCCACATGGGGGCACGATGACGCTGTGTACTAAGGCGTACTGCACGTCGATGGTACGCATGTCTTCAACCAATCTAACCCCGCCTGTGCTGCAGTGCGGAGTTACGATGTTGGGGAGCTGGTAGCTGCTCGTCGCTGTTCGGTGGTTCTCTCCGGGTACTCCGGCTTCCTCCACCCCTAAAACTAGCACGGTCATTATTAGCCATTGTGCATAAGTATATGACCTTAAACACCAATAAATAAATAAATAATACTAGTCAAAATGCCCTGTTCTATTAGCGTACTTATTCTGTACGCCCCAGAATTCGAAATCTCGGTAAACCGCATCTATCACCACTGGGACTTGTTCAAGTTCGGAGACTAGTGGACATGACGTATCAAATTGTCAATATCACATCATTTGCCTCGTCGGTTAACTACAGCATTTTTTCTTGACAGACAAAAATTGATTTGATAAGAAGCGCTCAAGTGAGTCTAAACGCTTACTTGGCTCACAGGGAGAGGCAATGAGTAATATTCCTCTTTAGAAAAATAGCATTTTCATCGGTCAGTTTGATTCCACTGTTCATAATACTATCCAAAGAAAATAACAATGATCTGTCCATTTGCAACTTAGCAAAAAATTGATATTTGAAATCCCTTTATTTTTTGGCTAAAGGATTCCTACAAGGGGTGAAGCATGTGAAAACATCTTTATTTACATGAAATAAGTATACACACCATCCAACAATACTGCATAGCAAGAACGTTTGGATCAGAACGAGAAATCGGTTCCAGAAATTGAAAAATGAGGACTGGGCTTTGAGCTTTACCTCTCTTGGAATAACTCGAAATCTTGCCTGTGAAAATTTCTTCATAGAATACAGAATCTTGAATTTGCACCATTACAGAAGACTGTGTCTGGAATATGAAACCAATGCCATCTAGACGTTCAGGGGTATGATTATTCTGTGTTTTCCCCTATTATCAATTATGTTAAAATATACGCCATCATATGATCCCCATGGGGCCAAAGATCTATGTATATGTTGTTGTTAACCCTAGAACCCTTATGGTATATTCCAAGTCAGTTCAATAGCAACGACGGGAAGAGTTCATACTCATTATTTGGGGGTAGACCAATCGATATTTTTAACGTGCAGCCCTCGGGCTGCACGTTAAAAATATGGATTGGTCTACCCCACACATTCACTTAGCACACATGCAACTTAATGAAATTATGACGTAAGTGTTTCCGGGTCAGAAAAATGGTCTCTCGGCTTCAATGGGTTATGATCACTGTAAGCATCCACGGCTATATCAGGACTGCAGCACAGGTACACAGCCAAGTTTAGCGAATCATTTATACCTATGTTTCCCACTGTAGATTACTCCTACCCCAGGCATCGGTCACCAGGTCTTGTTTTACCAGTAAAGCCGAACTTGTTTAGCACAACAAACAGACACTGCTACACTTTGCAGGGTTCTCACAAAGGAGTAGGTATGGGGTGGGAGGGGTGTCCTTGGGCAAGGCACCTAACCCCGATTGCCTACATGTGGGCACGATGACGCTGTGTAATAAGGCGTACTGCACGTCGATGGTGCGCGTGTCTTCAACCAATCTAACCCTGCCTGTGCTGCGATGCAGAGTTCAGAGTTACGATGTTGGAGAGCTGACAGCTGCTCGACGTTGCTCGGTGGTTCTCTCCGGGTACTCCGGCTTCCTCCACCCGTAAAACTGTCACCGACATCATATGACCCTGGCTGTTAATGTGTCGTTAAACCCTAATAAAAAAAAATGGGGTGGGAGGTAGACAACTGATAGTAATCTCCTTTGTCAATTTGATTCTACGTCTCGAAAAGGAAATGCTTCACATAGAAGTATATGAATTCAGAAAATGGGAGCTCGGTGGGTCTGTGGTAAGAGCATTGGAATTTAAATAGAACGGTCGATGGTTCAATCCAATCCAGCAGTAACTGCGTCGTGTCCTGGAAAGCAATATGCAATCATTACGACTTGTGGTTTATGTGAAGAATATTTTTAAAGAGTTTGGGGATTTGGGCTATTTTGTCTAGTCCATGCGAGTTAGCAATTTGTAACGAACATGCTTGAAAGGGTGTCCACCAAACACCATTTGTGCCATGTTTTGCTGGAGTTAGAGATGTGATTCAACAGAAGAAGGCAGAAATGCAAAAGATAACGGACGACAGATGATGGTCGCCAGGAGGCGGCAATAGCACACCCTTTCTTTTGATACTCCTCATCATGAAAATACGGAAGAGTGTTAGAGACATGGAGAAGAGGGAAACAAAGTCAAAATTTCGACTCATAAGCTAGAAATTCTGGCATTGAAAGTCGACATTTCGAGATAGAAAGTTGAAATTTCGGCTTAACATCTCCAAATGTCGAGACAGAAAGTTACATGACGTCATGGCTTTATTGACAATGTCATCCGTTTCGCGGCAAAAGTTAAAAAGAAAACTCACTTTCTCCATCAATTTTCTATCCCATCTCATATTATACACATTCATCATTATTCGTATCATAGCATACTGTAATATACATGCAGTGTACTGACCCATTCTCGATTTATCTATCTTGTTTTTAACAAATTGGCTATCCGTGTTGCTGTCGTGTTATAACAACTTAGCCATCGTGTTATAACAAAGTGTCCATCTTTGTTACTGTCATGTTATAAGAATTTAGTTATATTCTTAAGAACTTAGCTACCTTGTTATAACCCGGATTTCGGGGGGGGGGGGGGGGGGGGGCTAGAAGGGGGGGGGGTAGAAGTGTGGGGGGGGGGGTCGTCCTGAAGGAAATGGGGAGACTGTGTACCAAATACACATAATTTCAAACTCTCACTTCCACACGACGTACTCTTTGTAGTCTATGTATTATTCTTTTAACCCTTTACCTAACGTAACGGCCAAAACCGCCCAGCGCTATTCTCAAAAATCGCCAATTAATTTTCATTATTTCTTTTCATTTTTTGTCTCAAAAACATAGATTATGACCCCTCGTTGGAACGAGGGGTCATAACCTATGTTTTTGAGACAAAAAAAATGAAAAAAAATAGTTATTCAAGGATTATTTTTGCAATTGTCGTCTGCTTTTCAGGTTAGGTAAAGGGTTAAGTGAACGCTACATCATTGTAACTGATAGGGGTGAGAAATGAACAATATACATACATGGTGCCTCTCAAGTCACACATGTTGGGCGTGTATGCGTGTATCGTTGGATGGTGGGGGTGAAACTTAAAACATGTTATGAAAAAATCTACAGAGTCCTACTTTTAGAATCGAACCTATAGGCTATACCTTCATTTAATTTATGGCGTATGTACTACGTGAAATCCTGTATGCTGTGCACGGTAACAACACTAAATGTGCTCCCGTTTTAAAGGCAACCACCATTATGAAAGGGCCCCCGTCTCTATCTCGCGGGGGGGGGGGGGGGGCACAAGATTTTCCGCTACGCCACTGCTTGTAATAAAAACCTATTTGCCTCGTTGTGACATCTTAATACAAATTACTGTGTGACAAAAAAACGATGCCATAACAAGCAGATGGCAAACAAATTGGAAGAAATGAAACAATCTTCTTCTGCTTCTCTGACAGCTGCATGTGCTGAAAAAAATTGATAAATGTCTGACATTCAAAGACAGGAAAGTAATGGTATTTACTGGAAAAAATATGAACAATAACAGTAATTATGTTGTGAATTCTAGATGAAAGATGCTATCACCTTTCTATTCTGAAAAAGTTCAAAACTGCTGTTCTGTCGATCCATCTCTCAGTTCTCCAAAGTGCATGGGTGATCGCTTATCTATCAAGTGATGCATAATATATGAGTTCAGTAGCATACCAATTTTGTTATTTACATAACAATGAATGCCATCATCACTCAGAGCAGAACAAAATGTATCCATGCCTGTATTCATCTTCCGATTTTAGTGTTGAGCGAGGGAGAGCTATGTGGCATGGATTTGCCAGGCGGTTCGGTTGTAACCACATCCATGATTCTCGGCGAGCTATTCAGTTAAGACAACTACAGTCACCGCAATATAACAGTGACACTCGACAATGTCATGGTAAAAGCCGTGGCATTTTGCCACGGCTTTTACAATAATATTGTCGATTACCATGGCTAAGGGATTTCTAGGGATGATCACCATACTATATCAATTAACCGTGGCAGTTTTATGCCCATACGGAGGCCTTTGAACGTACCAATAATTGGAGGTTAGTACTCCGCCGCACTGCTGCCCTGCGAAACAAATAAATTAATTTTGTGAGGGTAGGATGGGGGTGGAGCTGTTTTGGGAAAAAGTCAACGCAGAAGTCACGAGAACGAACCCGATGTATGTGCCGTGAACTAAGTAGCTACGGTAAGACAACGTAGGCCCAAATAAACTTTAAAAGGTAGAATCAATAACTTTTGGAATGAGTGTGTTCTGTAAATTCTAGAAATATATTTAGTTGTGACGAATTATTTCTCCCCCCACTGCATGTATAACATTCGTGTGTCCCGGGAGAGATAGCAGGGAGAGACAGATGTTTCTCCCCCCACTGCATGTGTAACATACGTCTGTCCAGGGTGAGATAGCAGGGAGAGACAGATGTATCCCACCCCACTCACGTGACGTAAAACATTTATAACGTTATTATGACGTTATGCATATCGTATCAGTTTCTTGCTACCAACTAATTCATTTCGACGTCATCAGAATGCCGTGTGATCCAAGTTTGATGCTCTAAAACTCTTTAAATCCCAAGATGCCACCGTTCCTAATTGATTTCGCGGTATATACCGTTGGTATATACATAACTTTTGCATGCTCTTTCCGATGATGTCATTAGTTTTTCAAAACAACGAATACCAAATGAGTTGATAATATCAGCACGTGACCGCCGATTACCTCTGGCTAACGTAATCGCTGTGTGGTGGGGGGAGAAAAATAATCCCTGATGGGTACGGGTGCGGGATGGGAAAATCTCACCCTCAGGACAAGATATTTGGTCCAGACACTCGGCAAGCAAGCCTCGTGTCTGGCCCAAATATCTTGCCCTCGGGTGAGATTTTCCCACCCACACCCGTACCCATCAGGGATTATAATAATCCCACCCCACCCACGTGACGTTATACATTTATAACGTTATTATGACGCTATGCATATCGTATCAGTTTCTTGCTACCAACTAATTCATATTGACGTCATCGGAATGCAGTGTGATCAAAGTTCGATGCTCTAAAACTCTTCAATCCTCAAGCTGCCACCGTTCCTAATCGATTTCGTGGTATATACCTTTGGTACATACATAACGTGTGCATGCTCTTTCCGATGGTGTCATTAGTTTCTCAAAACAACGAATACAAAATGAGTTGATTGAATAAGCACGTGACTCCCGATTACCTCCGGCTAACGTAATCGCTGCATGGTGGGGACGGGGGAGAAAAATCATCCTCGATGAGTCTGAAGGTGGGAATGGGAAAATCTCACCCTCGGGGCAAGATATTTGAACCAGACCCTCGGCAAGCCTCGGGTTTGGTTCGAATATCTTGCCCCTCGGGTGAGATTTCCCCATCCCACATCCAGACTCATCGGTGATCATAATAATCCATCCTTTGTTGGCAAGAGACCTGAGTGCTGTGCATGGATATTAGCTGATATTCTTAAATTTTAATAAAAAAATGGGTAAAAATTAAGTTTTTGTCTCTTAGAATTGAGGGCATACAAAGAAATTAAAATGACAGACATTTTATTTCTATCAGTTTATACGAAAATGGTCTTCAAGACTATTTTTCTTGTAAATTTATGGAAAATAAAATTTCAGTATGTTGGTCCCCAAATAACTGGAAGCATGCCTGATTGACATACATGTAAATAAATTGTTTGTGATGTACCATCGTCGATACCCATTCAATAATCAAAGTTTCTGATACTTTTCGTAAGGACCAGTCTTAAATCAAACACGAATGGCTAGGATAGGGTTGTGAGATACGCGATAGATGGTTTAGTATCTGAGATAATCTACCTTTACTTGGTCATGGCATTCTCCCCACGAAAACATAACACATACCAACAGCGTTACCCCCTAAAGTCACCCTATGCCATGCATAATGTAATAATTTGGTAGAAAACCCGACAGACAACTGAATAGGCCTATAAGGACTAACTATCGACGAGAACCAAACAAGCTTTTGTTCTGAGAGGAGCAGAAATAAATTATTAACGACTCAAAATAATGAAGGGACAGGTCGATACATAGAGTGAAAAATGGGCGCGCAAAGGTTTTGAAACCGACCTTCCTCCAAGAACAATAGATTTGCTCGCGTGTAGATCAAACAATGTGATGCGGAAAGCTGGTCGCTAAGGTATAGTTTTCGAGCCAGGTAAACACCATTACGTCTGATGAAGTGACAGCTATTACACCGTGCCTATAGTCACAGTGTAACAGCTTTCATGCACGTCATCAAACGTCATATATAGAGGTAAGGGGTTTAATACCTTTCGGGATGTTGGAGATCTACGTTTTCTCTAGTGTTTCAATCGACACACAGAGGCTTTCCTCTGGGCCCTCAGTTCGAACCTAACACTCGCCAGCTTATCAACGCCCTACCTGGTTGGGACTGTTCTTGCTCCCGAAGGAGTCTATGATTTGAATATTCAAAAATGATCGACGATAACTCCCATCAAAGAGAACTTATTTACATGCATAGAGGAATACATGGCACAAGTTACTTATAAATTCTCCAACAGCCCGAGAACAGATATATATATGTTCATCAGGTAGTTGCATCTAAGTACTTAATTCTACGAACTGCACATCAGAAGAAATCAGCGACACTCGTCTTTTTCAAATTTCTCGAATACCATAGAATTAAGAAAGGACGCTGGTTTTGTTTGCATTGGCATGACGGGGGTAGAACCCAAGCCGAGAGAGTCTCCTTCGGAACCAACCGCCTAACGAAACTATAGTGAACCACGCACACCACTCGGTCACCGACAGAGAGGTCTGTCGGTGGCCGAGTGGTGTGCGTGGTTCAGTATAGTTTCGCTAGGCGGTTGGTGCCGAAGAAAACCCTCTCGGCGTGGTGCGAACCCCCGCCATGCCAATGTATATATATATACTTTTCACAAAACTGCAGTTCGCACTAAGTGGACCCACGTCGTATGTTACAGCTAGATGTGTCCTCATAGTCACTCACTCATTTCTGGTTACGATGTCCGTCGTCAGATCCTCCACAAGGGTTTGATTCCAGTATTTGCGATAGAATTTATGCACGTTTTTCATCAACACTCCTCTCACGCGGTTAAACCCACCGCCACTTGTACTTATTTTTCTTACAGTTTTGCTTACGCCCTCGTAGTCGTCTTCACACACTTGCTAGTTACATTACCACTGTCACTGCGGTACCGTCTTATACAGTTCAGTTATCAATTCATTGGTCTTGCCCTCATAGGGTTAACTTTGTCGCCACCTACCAAGCAATTACTAATTCAAAAATCACACATAAAATTCTCACAGTCTATTATCAACATTTGCCAAAACGGTTCTAACACTTATACAGTATGTGAAGGGTGGATTGTAACTAAATCACCCGTGAAGTGGAATTATCAACCAAAATATCATTTTCAAATTTTGCACATAAGGACAAAAACACAAGTAATGTTTCAGCCAATGGCTGGAACTTTCCTTGTGCTTGTTATGCCTTGCAACAAAATTGCAATTATTGCAAGGTGGAATCGCCACTATGTGGGCGCTTTAGTTATAATCCACTCTCCGCGTACTTTATCTCTATGTAGCGAGCTCAACCAGCTCTCCACAGCTCTCCACAGCTCTTCACAGCTCTTAGCTATTTAGCACTTGTAACTAACGTTCATGAACCATAACTGCCCACTGACACGACTTTGTGGACCTTGACAGATCTCAGAACAAAGATCCACGTGACGTAGTGTCTATCTGGAGCAACATAGACTGCTTACGCTAGGTCTCTTCCTTAAATATATACAGTTTGGAAGTAATTTTAGTAATAATTTCTCTCTTTGAAATCGGTGATACCCAGCTGGACTGATGCACTTTAAATTGGACTTAAAGTTCTCTGGTTCACACATTTTCTTACCATAACAGACGGCAATAACGGGTGGCTGGCGATCCTTGCATTTATATCTTAAAGAAAGTAGCTGTCCTTCCCATTTACAAGACAATTCTTTTCTAGATATTTTCTGGCATACTGCCAAACAATGGCAAGAAAAGAAATGAACCATGATACTGTGAAAGCCTTTCCCATAAACAATTCTCATTCCAAATTTCATTGAGATCCGATAACCCAAACCTGAGATAGGAGGCGAACAGACAAAAAAATGGCTATTTTGTATATTCAAAGGGCCATAACTCGCAAAAAAAATATCCAAACAGCAACACGGCTAATGCTCCTGAAGGATCTCATGAGAGTGAACATCTGTATGAAATGTCATCGAAATCTGAGCAGTAATGTTCAAGTTATAACTCGAACAGAATCGGAGGGTGGACGGACAGATGTATGGACGCTCCAACATTTCGGGTTTATGGGCTACCAAAAATTCATTTTGTATGTCCAAAACCTTATTTTATTCAGAACCCCACCCCTCTACCCTAGAACTTATATTTAACCCTAACCCCACCCCGCCACCCAAAAAACACACCCTAACCCTAACCCTACCCCACCCTGACCCTAAACCCTAAAAGCCCACCCTAGACCCTAACCCCCACCCACCCCCGGGTCCTAGCCCTCCAACCTTAAGCCCTACTCTGGGGCTACCCCTAACCCTAACCCCTACCCCACCCCTGACCCAACCCCACCCTAGCCAAACCAACAGGATTAGGAGCTATTTTTCGGTTTAGGGCTACTAAAACTAAAACCCCACCCCTGACCCTAACCCTAACCCCCCAGGACCTAACCCTCCCCAACCTTAAGCCCTACTCTGGGGCTACCCCTACCCCTAACCCCACCCCGTTCCTAACCCTAACACTACCTTAATTTGGAGGTAGCCCCTAATAATAATATCCCCTAAACCCCCAATGTTGGCCCGGGCAGGCGCAATCCAGGACACCGCACTTTTCCTTTTTTTTTAAAAAGTGGGGTATAAAAATAAAGAAATGTTGTCGTGTCATCGCTTAACTCCTTGATAAGGTGCACTGAATAGGCAGTCCTGGGTCCCGTTTCACAGAAAACAGTTGGATGTGGTTGATTATGACAAGCTAAAACAGATTTGAATGTCATTCTTGTCTACCCTATCTCTTTTTCGACTATAGTGCAGCTATTATTATTATTTATTTATTTATATTTATTGGTGTTTAAGGTCACACACTTCTGCACAATGGCTAATCATGACCACAACATGGAGGTCAGTCAATCGTTTTTGCCCCATGTTGCCTATTTTAGAGGACTCGCACCCCACAATAAACAAGCTCTGTTTCACTGGTAAAATAGGACCCAGTCACTAATGCTTGGAAAGCTATATAGGTTGATGCATCAGTGAACGAAACTGAAAGAAAAGGTGACTGGACTTTAACTCCTTGCATGCTGCTTGCAGATATTCCTGACCAGGACAGAATTACTCTTACCAGTATAATTTGGGCACACTAACTATAATTTTTTTTCCCTGTAAATTGAAAGGGTTTTTCAACAATAATTCCTTGAGATAAATTTAGATGACTTTTTCATCAAATCTAATCAAGGCTGCTTCTGAGCAGCCATCATGGCTACTTCTGAGCAGCCATGACTAGGTCTGATGAAACATATTTAGAAAAAAAACTCAGTGGGTTAAAAGTTCTACTTACCACGCCCCGAAAATTAGAGTTGTAACTCGAAAATGGTATGATTTTACTCGTTTTTTTCTGATGTGAATAAACAGCTGAATGTTACATAGAAATATTTTTATTAAGAGGTAATGCAGTGGGCCACTCTTTCAATTCTGAAATCCTTAACTGTATCGCCTTATATCTTACCTCCTACGAGTATTTGGGAATTTCATAGGTTCAAAGACCTCACATGCAGACTGCATATAAAACCATATACTGCCTGTCAACATCAATATACGCTGACAGCTATGGGTAATCTCCCCTTTGTTCATTGATTATTCAAAATGACGGCAGCCGATAAACGTTTCAAGTTGAAAGATTGAGTGTTGGAAGCCCATATTTGGTCTGAAGTGCAGGTTAGGCAACTTAAAAGGCTTCATATTCTGTGGATGTGTGTCATGTTACCTTCTAAATGAAACTGTTTGGTATGTATGAATTTGCCTTGTTACAATTTATGGGAGAGTGCCTGTACTCTCCCATAAATTGTAACAAGGCAAAAACACGCATTGTGAGAATTCTATCATTTAATTTTGAGCGCTGTTGTTATTAGTTCTGTGCATCGCTGCAGCAGTCGGTAAGATATATTCGTTACACAGTTTGTCGGTGGCCTAATATGGTATATATGGTGTCAATTAATTCCATATTAGACTTGAGCTCGCTCGAGTCCAATATGGAATTAACTGACACCATATATTCCATATTTGGCCACCAACAAACTGTGAAACTAATAATACCCTACTGTCCATAGCAAATGAAGCCACCAATATTTGGGGGAGGTTCAGTGATAATTTAATTCTACAACCCCACAGGGCTGTAGAATTCCATTATCACTGCTCTTCATTGGCAGTTAGGTGTATTTTACTACTCATGGACTGCCAAATTTTGATTTAGACCAACATTGTATGCATACCATGTTCAAGGAGTAAAGTTTAGTTGATATATGTTTATATGCATGTTTTCACTTCAATTTACTTGCCAGTGCCTGTTTCGGCACCCCCAATTTTTTTTAAAAGATATACTTTTTGAGATAATTATTTAGTTCCTAAAAGCCTAGGATACATATTCGCAAAATCTAAAGATTTTTAATCATGATGTCTGTCTGTTCTAAAGGAGTGCAAATTAGCGCTTCTGGCAGTCAACCAGTCAATGTGTTTGCATTGCTGTCTTGCGAGATTAGTCACGAAATGACGACGTGATTGTTTATTCGGGACCCTGCTGCTCATCAAGTGCGCGACGAGACGGGTCTTCATAAAATGCCCGAGGGTTTGACATCTCCCCACACCCCTGCCATTATCGTAAAGAGCCGGAAATACATTACGAATGTTTTTTCGAAGTTAATTTTAGACTAATTTTTATGTTTCATAATTATGAACAGTTGGGTTAACCGCGCTCTCCCCTTTGTCTTTTCAAACATCGCATTATCGTTAACAAGAAAACAGTCATAATTCACTTTTTAAATTTTGAATCATTTTGTGGATGTTGTTTTTAAAATGATTCATTTTAAACAGCGGAATGAATATTTGACGAAGAGACCCGTTCCCATTTTTCGATATGATAAATGTGTTTTTCGTTTGAGAGAATTTGTTTATTCGTTCAACAGCCTGAAGAGTATAATATTACACTCCAAAAGAAACACTCTTGATGCACTTGGAATGTATTTTTCTGTCTTCATTGACAAATAGGGTGAGTCACCAAAATTAACTTCTAAATTCTGAGCGTGGTGTACAGTACGTGGAGAGTGGATTGTAACTAAATCACCCGCGGAATGGAGTTATCACCCAAGCTATAACTTTCAAATTTTGTTCATATGGACAAAAAACATAAGCAATGTTTCAGCCAATGGACCTCCGGGTTTAACCCGGAGGTCCATTGGCTGAAACTTTGCTGGTGCTGGTTATGCTTTGCAACAAATTTGCAACTATTACTCGGGTGGAACCTCCACTCTGCGGGTGATTTAGTGATAATACGCTCTCCACGTACTGTATGCGTGTTATGACTTCAAGAAGACAGAGGAAAGAGTAGAGTCTGTTTGGTCTAATAATAATAACACTTTGGCCGGCCGCTGATATGTCCCGGTTCTCGGACGAGAAGGCATTGGTTACCCCTGTGCTCCCAACTGCCTCCCTATTCTCACGCCTCTTCTCTCCTCCCACCACTCGGAGACGAACTGCTTGATGATATCCCTTGCCCCATTCTTCCCAATTTCTCCGATTAGCATATTAACCGTCTCATTTGAGTCACTCACTACCCACATGTCATTCATTCTCCCATCCCACTTCCCCATTAGACTCCCAGTGAATATTATTCTTTTATAGACTGGTATTTTGGTCATTCTAGAAGAAAGTGTTCAAGGGTCTCCACCACGTCTAAATTACACATTTGGCACTCCTCTTCACTGTTTTTCCCAATTTTTCCCCTCAGCTCCAGGGACAGCGACCTCATCTTGAACAAACGCGACCACCCCCACCCCCCCCCCCCCCCCCACCCGCCAACCGAAGGTGCTATCAAGGTACTCTTCAAAACAAGGCTTCTCTTTCTCACGCAGGCCACCCAAATACCTCTTTGATTTGACTGTACAGTACGTGGCGAGTGTCTTGTCACTAAATCACCCATAGAGTGGAGATTCCAACCAAGCAATAATTGCAAATTTGTTCTAAAGCATAATAAGCACAAGCAAAGCTCCAGCCAATGGACCCCCGGGTTGAACCCGGAGGTCCATTGGCTGAAACATTGCTTGTGTTTTTGTGCATATGTACTGCATTTGAAAGTGACACATAGGGTGATAACTCCACGGGTGATTTAGTTACAATCCACTCTCCGGACTGTACGTTAGACGGTGCACATTGGGCGAATGATCGACCCTCTTCGCCTGGCCTTCGCCTTAAAAGAAATAAGCCAGTCGATTTTTGGTTCGCCTGCATTTACCGACATCAAACAATTAAGAAGGAAGAAAGTATACGACTCGAATTCTTTGTGATATTCATTTGTTAATTCTTCCAGACCCATGTCTACTTTTTAATGATAATAAAACTTCGTATTATAAGTAGTAAGGGAAGGGAATATGAGGATCTGATTTAACACTGAAAACTCCTATAGGGTTTTGAATTTTATGAAACGTCACATCTAGAAGGAATATGGGGACCTGATTTAACAGTGAAAACTCCTATAGGGTTTTGAATTTTATGAAACGTCACGTCTAGAAGGAATATGGAGACCTGATTTAACACTGAAAACTCCCATAGGGTTTTGAATGTTTGGAAAATTCACCTCTGAAAATAATGAAACACTGAAAATGCCCATAGATATTTTTTACGCCAGAGTGCCCATATTCCTTCTAGACGTGAAGTTTAAAAAAATTCAAAACCCTTTGGAAATTTTTAGTGTTAAATCAGGTCCCCCATATTCCTTCTAGACGTGAAGTTTAAAAAAATTCAAAACCCTTTGGGAATTTTTAGTGTTAAATCAGGTCCTCTATATTCCTTCTAGACGTGAAGTTTCAAACAATTCAAAACTCTATGGGAATTTTCAGTGGTAAATCAGGTCCTCCATATTCCTTCTAGACGTGCATTTTTAAAAACTTCAAAACCCCCTGGGAGTTTTCAGTGTTAAATCAGGTCCCCGTATTCCCTTCCCTTAGTACTATTATACCACGACTGCAGTGTGTAATGAACGTGACGCGATAGAATACAGACATTGTGAAATGTTCTGGATGTTCGACGAGTGGAATCTGGATTACGCGTTAGAAAGTATTGAAAAAAATGTATCTGGATGGACGTTACGCGTTTTAGTGACGCTATGGCGTGAATGAAACCTTTCGACACAACAGTGCCAGGCAGTAAAGTTATGAGACTGCCGATGGTGGTATTTTTCTTTAACAATATCAGATTCATTCACTTAACTTCAAGTTTAATCGTGGAATAAATACAAAACTCAACTCGGGTAGAGTGGGGGAGAAGGAATGAACGACCCTTGCCTTCGGCGCCCGTGAAATACAAGAAAAATCCCCAGTAGTTGATTCCAATCCTCCGTTCGCCACACTCTTTGTGTTCTGTCTTATTCTTTGACTTTGAAGGCGAAGTGCTGTGGTATCAAACACTGTTGGAAAGGGCACCGAGTGCCCTTTCCAACAATGTTTTATATCAAAGCACCAAATCAGCCTTAGGAAATAATTTCATGAAAGCATTCTACTTTTCCCATCTCAGCATAAGCACTAACTCTGTTAAAAGTATGAGTATTATTCTAAATTTACAATGCAGAAATAAAACTAAAATGTTGCCTGGAAACATTACGGTAACCCATTCCGGGTTGTCTTTAATTTCTATAGGTCACCTGTACATACGGGGCATGGGGAGAGGATTATCACTAAACACCCACACGGAGGAAGCAACAACGCTCAAAATCTTCAAGGAAGTCTAAAACACACGAGTTATATTTAAACTTCGCGTCTGATTCTTTGTTTTTACAAACAAGCATGGCTTGTTTCGTATGTAGAAACTCAACTCCGATTTATTGGTCACCCATCCTCAACTTACAAACTGACAAACGACCTCCCGTAGCCACATCATCACGTTGGGCCATTAAAAGGCATACGGAATTTGAGACTTCCAACCGACAGTTACGGGTTATCCCAAACTCTTCTCACCACATTTAGTCTTGGAGTAACAGTGTAGAGAAATTATAAGGTTTGTTTCACTGTTCCCAATGATATGTACACCAAAACTTTATCAATCACTTTCTGAAAATCTAGGTGGAGTCAAAAGATGAAATTCCTGAACCTCTGTTTTTTTTTTTTGTTTGTTTCCATGAACACGAACCTCTTCCCTGCCATTAAATTTTATATGCATTACCGTGGGTATTCTTTTTAAGAACTTTCGCGTTTCAATTACTGAAAAATGGGGAAAATAAAATACCATAATGTACAGTGACACAATGCAGACGGAATGTTTGCTTACAACCACCTAGATACCAATGTGTACAAACGTAGAATGTCGAGGCGTAGACTCCTTGCATTTGGTGCAGGAAGTGACGTCGTTGCATGATGATGCCACGTCATTTGTCTTGATGGCATCGGCTTGGTGGCTAGATGATGGGAAACTCTCAGCGTGTGTCCGAACCCTCGCTATGCCGTTTGCAATATAACCAGGGTCCTTTGGAGATTCTATGGAACTCCGGAATTTTTTATTTAATTTTTATCTTGCATTCGTTCAATTTTATTTTTATCCCCTAATATTTTCCTGTTTTCATTAACCCTTTACCCAACGCAACGATTTCAAAATTTATTATTTTAAATATCATTTTTTAAATTTTTACAAAAAAAATCAACAAAACCATATCATGTGACCCCTCTTTGGAACGAGCTCGTTCCACAGAGGGGTCACATGATATGGTTTTGTTGAAATTTTTCGAAAAATAATATTGTTTCAGCTGCTGAATTTGCATATTACGCGGGCGGATGCGGGAGATTCGTTGGGTAAAGGGTTAAAATGGAAAATAAAGAACTTGCATTCTTTCCTCTAACACCATCTCGTAACAAAAATGTATAGTCTTCTGGGTGTAATGAACTTATGAAATTTACTTCTATCCTATACCACCGTACCAGAAAGGAAAAGTCGACTAAACATTCAATTCTCTATCAAATCATTTAGTAGAGGCGTTGTAGGGTTCGACCCGGAAAAAAATTGATACAAGCTGATTTTGGTGTCATTCGACGCAGAATTTATTACGGCACAACATATCCAAAATCCGCAAAAATCCGCCTTGGGAAAAATTTTTCATGTCAGATTTCCCGTCAGGGGGTTGTTCGTGAAGGGGGAAAATTGTGTTTCCGGGGTTTCGGCCGTTTATATGTCACAGATTGAGTTTTATATATTATTTTGTGTCGCAGGCGACCAGATACAAATGTTAATTGAGAGGCAATTGCTTGATGAAATCCTCACACTTTTTATGAGGAAAAAGGGTTAATAACCCCAAAAATCCCATTTTTTTCTCAAATTTTCACTCCCGATTTAAGATACTTCTGCACAGAATACAAAACTAGAAATGGTTCTTTGATCGATGTTTTCGCATACAATGAGGTGCAGATAATGTTGACTGGTCCAATATAATAACAGGAATTTAACTACATGATGAGGTCTTACAAGACATTTGTTGGTGTTCTTCACGGTTATTCATTGTCGCCGATTTCCTCCCCGATCTCAATCGGCTCGGCATTGAAGCAATTCTCACCCCGACAGTCTCCACAGGCAGACAAGCATTTGAGCGCATTCTTTCTACAAGAACATATGTTTGTTCCGCATGGCTTTTTGGATGTCATTTTGCATTTGCAGCGGATAACTTTGAGAAGAGCCTCAGGCGCTGCGCCCAGGTCAGTCATCACAGGTATCAACTCATTCCCACGACTTTCCAAGCCACACTCCTCAGGATCTAGGGCATCGTTATCCAATAGTTTCCAAACCATTATTTGTTGGTGAACTCGCGGGCTGTGGAAATGTGCTGCACGCTCAGTCGGGGGAAGTTTTTGAGGTTCAATTCCCGATTTGCTGGAAGTGACCATTGTCATAAATTTTGAATATCTCAAACCATTCAAAGTGTCTGAATGTTTGCCAGAGTACAACATAACGAACAGTTCAGTCCCCATTTTCCCAACCTCTGTCTGAGAAATGGTACTGTCGTGCATTGCTTCTGATATATTTTGAATAGGCAATGACTTCTCTAACTTCTTGAGAAGCAACGTTTTCCCGTGCCCAAACGTTGCTGATGGGACATCACACCCACTCCATGCATGAATGAAGAGGAGGTTCTTCTGAGTAGTTTCTCCAATCTTCTCTACTATATCTGCGATTTTCCATGCATCTCCACCCCTGTGTGACTTCCGTGCTTCTGACTGGAAATAGATATCAGACCAAGTGCGATCCCAATGGTATACGGACATAACTAGTACATCTGTATCATCTGTAACAATGACAACTGTTTTTCCCTGGGACGAAAGTTGAACTGCATTGTCAACAATGTTAGTGTCAGCATCTCCAGAACTGCATTCGACAATATGCCCAGCCTCTCTCGGTGATGTGGAAAGCATTTTTATAAACTGCATTTTATTATTTCCATTCGATAAGAACAGTTCCTGATTTCTGTGGGCAGTCGTGTTGTTCGTCAAACGGATATCAGCACAAACGTGGAGAGCTCTTCTTCTCTGCTCCTGAGTCTTGGTTGTTGGTCGTTGACCATAACCATCGAAGACAATTCGACAATTCTGCCCATATTTCTTCGTCACGTATCCAACATACTGGTTTGCCACTTCCAAGTAAGTGGTGTTTGTCTTCCATTTAACTATGTGGAGGAGAGCGCCCCCGTCGAGCACGTACAGACCATCAGATGGTGGTTTAGTAAGGGATAAGCCATCAGTTATTGCAGTTGCTAGGTCCGCCTTGTTTGCTTTTCTGAGGAAAAAATCTTTGAAGAGGGCTGTTGGCATTACAGTTAGTTCATACGCAAAGAACTGTGCCATGTCTTGCTCTCTCTGGGCAATAGCAACCAGTCTAGTAAACAAAGTTGAGGGGTCAATTGTCACCCTCTGGTCATCTAGCTTCAACCCGGGGGTGAGGTGAGCTAGGGTACGGATTTGATCACTTCGTTTGATAGTGGCATCAGAAACAATAGCGTTGTCTAATCTAGAGTGTATCTCTGCCCCTACAGACTCAGTGATATCGCAGTTGATACCATCTCCCTCGGAAGCTAACAAACCAGATGACAGAGAACGCAATCGTTCGTTTCCATCGAACGGGTTGTGTGTGTCAAACCACTCTAGTATTCTGGCCATGTCTAAGTTGTCTCGTTTTCGACGAGATGTGCCCATATCTACATGCTGTTCGCTGGTATTGAGCTTTAGGTCGGTCAACGTTGTCATGGTTCCATGTATCTCTGCGCATTTATGCATCGTGTAAATCCACTCCTGTCGTACAGATTCCGTCACGCGACGACCTCGCGTCAACCCACCCCGACTTTTAATTGAACGCATAAGAACTTGCTCAATAACAAGATCACTAGAGAGGCCTTCCCAAATCCTAGAACTTCGACGTATAGCATGAAAGCCGTCACAGTAGAATCTCTCATACAACCAAGGATGTTTTTCTGGTAGTTCAAGCTTCATTTGCAGATAGACTCTGCAACTCTTGGCATAATGTACATGCCCTGTTGCGGCGAAGAGGTTCAGCATTCTACCAACAGCAATGAGATGGAGATTCCAATCGCCAAGACGTTCTCCACGGATGAATATTTTCAGTACCTGAATATATTCTAGATATTGTACCCATAGCTTAGCGGTGCGTGATTCTCTTGACAGTTTGGCTTTGCAGTTGTCAAGGCAAGTCATTATATTGTATTCTACTGACAGGAAAAATCTGAGAAGAGACAAATTCCTGCCCTTAATACAGAACCGCCTGGAAAATGACATCGGGAAATTGGTAAAAATGGCCACCACCCCACCCTCAGTTGAGACGCTATGAAAAATTTTCCCCAAGGCGGATTTTAGCGGATTTTGGATATGTTGTTCCCAGATAAATTCCGCGTCGAATGACACCAAAAGCGGCTTGTATCAAATTTTTTCCAGGTAACACCACTTTTTTTTAGTTCAACGCCTGTGCTAATTATACCAATGGCGGTGTCATTTCCTGTGCCCATCCGAAAATTATCTTAAAAAAACAATGGCAACCAGCTGCAGTACGTTTGCCATAAACGGAAGACATTTTTCGAGTAAAAGGAAGGAAATGATAGTAGTAGGAGAGGGATGAACCGGGCCTTTTTGGCAGGACCCCGGGCCGTTGGTAAGACTTCCTGTGGAGGAACCGTATAGAAGCCATGTAGGAGATAGGCGCTGTATAGTACCTGGATCATAAGTATCCTTAAATACTGAAATGAGGCTAAGAGGGCTGGTAAATTAATGCCCATTGAGGGATTTTTTCATGGCCCTCGTGGCCTCAACAGAAATGAGGCTAAGAGGGATAGTAGAATAAAACTCATTGAGGGATTTATCATGGCCCTCATGGCCCTCATGGCCTCATACGACAAAAAAGAGATTTTCTAAAAGGTATCCTTGATAGGTATCCTCAAATAATACAATACCAGGTATCCTCAAATAGCGAAATGAGGCTAAGAGGGATAGTAAATTAGGCCTCATTTAGGGACTTTTTCATGGCCTTCATGACCTCAAAAGAAATGAGGTTAAGAGGGATAGTAAATTAGATCTCATTGAGGGATTTTCTCATGGCCCTCATGGCCTCATACGACAAAAAAGGGATTCTCCAGAAAATATCCTCGATAGGTATTCTCATATAATTCAATACCAGGCCATAGGTATCCTCAAATACCGAAATGAGACTAAGAGTCGTATGTGCGAGTCACTCGTTTGAGTAAATACTCTATGGCTTATTTGCTCGGTGGGATTCGAGTCGTTCGAGCAATGACTTATCAGTAACTACTCGATAGATTATTGGCATTAGGAATGATATAGGCTTTCATGGAGGTTGTCTATCAGTTGGCTATAATCAAAGGGGGGCCCTCAGTACTATAGCACTACGTGCTACCATTATAAGCCATGCTATGGCCCTCCTAAAAAGGAAGCTGGGGAAATCCGAACCAGAAAATGTACTCTAGTTCAATTGAAATTACCCCGGGGTCCCCACTCGGTACCTGGGGACCTCTCGGTACTATGGTATGGCGGTCCTAAAAAGGATTCGGGTGGAAATCCGTAGTAAATAAAGTCAGCTTCGGTAGATTGGGGTAGATTTTGGTGATTTGTCGGGGTGTTTGTGGTAATTAGATTTACTCCCATTCAATCGAACATACCCTCCTAACATACCCTTATCCTATAAGAAGCCTTTGGGTAACTTAACAACCACGTGCTACCATAGAAACGAAGATGGCGGCCTCCAGTATACAAAATGGCCGATGGAAACACTCAATCACCCTTACCACACGCGCTGCGCATGCGCACTAGGACCACAAATAACTATGGGATGACGTCACAAAATGGCCGCACACGTGAGTTACTATGACAACCAAACACGGCGCCACTGGGTCACGTGACATGACGTCATTTCCGGGGTCCTACCAATAAGGCCCGGTTCATCCCTCTCCTCTACTAATGATATTTGTTTTGGCCTCATTATGCGGAAGGAATGTGTGGCGTAGATCAAGGCTACACGTGGAAAATATTAATTGATCTACCCACAAATAATGAATATGGGCTCTTCCAATTACTGCCATTGAACTGATATGGAAGATACCACATGGAAAAAGGTGAAATAACGACGAGCGCATTACTGATTTTATTTCTTGCCTAGAAGAAAATTATTGTGGGTACGATGGAGGAAGCAAGAGAGAAATTAGGTTGTTAGTGTTAAAAATGGAGGCAAAAAGGAAGTGTCGCCTTGTACATGTGTGAATATTGCAAAGACCATCACCCAAACACTCTTAAAATTAATGTCTGTTTTTTTTCAACCCCCACTTTTCCCTTCCGGAAAACGTCCAACATTAGGCTTGAAATTATGTTGAAACAGATAAAAGAGCTCCCTTCTGAAAAGATCTTCCAGATTGGTTAGAATTTTGGATTGCAACTGGGTGAAATATCCAGTGCTCCGGGAATCCATCAGTTGTGTGGAGAAACAGAGTGTAATGGCAATCTACAAGAACATGATTGAGAAAGTGTTTTTTACACATCAGGACTTTCTCGTTGGATGTGTTTGTACACTCGCGAAGAGGAGGAATCATTAATGAAAACAGAGTATTTATCTGAAAAGAAAAACAGACCAAATATCAAAATATTGTACCTGGTCAGTCTGAAGAAGATCTTTGAAGAATATTTCTCATATTGTACTAAGTGAGATTTCGGCTTCCCATAAGGAGTACAAATATGAACTCAGGAATTTGATTTGAACAAACTTAAATCTACACCCCCCCCCCCCCCCTCCTCAGGATGCAGTGTACCAACTATCGGAATATTCTGTCTGGTGGATCTCTTTAGGACGATTTTTAAAGAATATTTTTCACATTGCATTAAGTTAAAAACGGGCTCCCGTAAGGAGCCCAAATATGAACCCAGGGATTTCATTTAATTAAACTTGAATCTGATCCCTTACCTTTCACAAACTTGATTCTGACCCCCAAAATGATGCGGTATACCAGTTATCAAAAGATTCAGGCTAGCGGGACCAATGAAGATATTTAAAGAATATACCTCATATTGAATAAGATAAATACGGGTTCTTTCAGGAAAATATGAATCTAGGCACTTCATTTCAACAAACTTGAATCTGCCCCCCCCCCCCCCCCCCTCCACAAAGGATACGAAATAACAAATATGAAAATATTCCTTATTATGGATCTGAAGAAGAAGTATTTTAAAGATTTTTCTTCATATTGCACTAAGTGAAGTTTCGGATTACCATAGCCCAAACAAGAACCCAGGGATTTGATTTGAACAAACTTGAATCTGCTTCCTATAAGGATGCTGTATACAGATATCAAATGATTCTGACTGTATAGTAGATCTGAAGAAGAAATTGTTTAAATAATATTCCTTGTGTTGCACTAAGTTATAATTCGGTCTCCCATAGGGTGCCAAAATATACACTGGGGATTTGACTGAAACGAACTTGAATGTGACCCCCACTAAGAACGCTGTATTCAAAATACCAAAATATTTTGACTAGTTGAGAAGGAGAACCAGGGATGTGGCTAGAGACTTTCAGCTGGAGGTGCTACCGGTGTAAATTCCAACTGTGAGTGGTTTCGATAGGTGGTTGCACTGCAGCGCTGGGTGATATCTTTCAACCCTTTACCCAACGAATCGTCCGCGTCCGCCCACGTAATATGCAAATACAGCTGCTGAAAAAATATTGTTTTTCGAAAAATTTCAACAAAACCGAGCTCGTTCCAAAGAGGGGTCACATGATATGGTTTTGTTGAATTTTTTTAAAAACTTTAAAAAAATGATATTTAAAATAATGAATTTTGAAATCGTATGCGTTGGGTAAAGGGTTATGAACCCTTCTGAAATTTTCACTAGTCCTGAAACGGAAAAAGCATCATTTATAATGTGTCTGGGTCAGAAAATTTACCGGATTGATGTCAGAGTCGAAATTTTGAGGCCATGTCAATTTTAGAGTAGGAAATTTGAAACTCAAGTTTTCAGTTGGAAATAAAAGATCAAAATTTCTCATCATTAGTTGGAATTTTAAAATTTTTCATGAGCAATGTTAATTTATTGAATTTCCAACTATTTGATTTTTGACCTCGGAATTTCCAACTATTGAAACAAATACTCCTAGCTGAGGGGGAGACACCCCTCCCCTCCCCTCCCCTCCCCTCCCCCCCCCCCCCTGTCGCCACTTCCCTGAGGAGAACCCGAATCGAACCTCACCTAGGAATTTTACATACCAATTGTCGAAAGATTCTGATAAGTAATTCTGAGGGAGAATATTATTTTTAATTTTTGAAATGTGCTCACTCAATATTTTCCATTTACTTTTCCGTCCTGTACACATAACAAAACCAATTTCAATTCAGTATTGAATGCAATTTTTATAATCTTTATTGGAGTATGAACGTGTGGGAATGGGTACAAATTATGTATGAATCCCGAAGGGATTCATACAATTTGTACCCATTCTTACACGTTCATACTCCAATAAAGATTATAAAAATTGCATTCAATTCTTATAATTACATTCCGTAACTGTTTAAACTACTTTTTACCAAACAACAAAGCAGAAAGACGAAATAAAACATGTACGAACGAACGAGGCGAAAAACCACCCTCACACAAAATACAAAGCGCACAACTCTGGTTTTTAAATTTCACAACTTTAGAAATGGATACGAGTATTTTAGTAACGGGCTTTATGCCACAGTTGGGAAATGTCACCAAAGAAACAGCAGCGGAGTTGATCACTGCGAGAGGCGCTAAAAGTTAAAAACCCGCCCAAACACCGCCCGAATTACATTCTGTCAACTGCGCTCTACCGTAAATGCGGATCAAAGTTCGACCAAATGTGCACATTGGAAAATTAATTACATTTGGTCATGACTTTTTCACCCAGCTGACCAATGGGAATTGCGTATTTGGACCCAAAACGTATAAGTACATTAACAATATAATTATATTTGTTTAGTTCCTTTCTATTCTACTTTTCCCAAGGATGCTTCGTTTGAAATTTGTTTTCTTCTATTTTTATCTGCTTGTGTTTAGAGGGGAACGCGAATATTTTTTTCGGCACTGACCAAGTACATGTTCTATAATATTTTAGCATACCAAGTTTGGTTCAAATTGGCCAACCGGTTCAGAAAAAATTGGGTGAGGGCCGAATGTTCTGGGTTTTCTGGGCACTTCCATCTGGCCACCGGGCTTAATACCTTCTATCGAACACACTTTTGAGCGGCATTCCCCAAAGATTATTTGCACCAAGATTGATTGGTTTGGGAAAAGTGGGTCTGAAAAATATGGAAATGCAAACGTCATCGTATGATGGACGGTAGACGATGGACACAAAGTGATGGCATCAGCCCACCCTGACATTCAGTCAGCTGAGCTACATGAAAGGTAGATGGTCATGGATCAAAATAAAATGACAAACATAACACTTTGAAGAGTGTGGCATTTGCTGATGTCCGCACTGAGACAGTGGAATCTCAATGCCAGTGGGGCACAAATGTATGGAAGACACGATGGATGCACAGAAATGACATTCCCTTGAATCTCGGGTCTTTGAGTTAAACCCGAAGGTGTTAAATGTGGGTGTGTTGGGTGGGGTGTTGGGTGCTGGGGGTCGATTCAAGAAAGATAAGACAAGATAAGATAAGATTAGATAATTGTTATTGCACTGCCATAAAAGATTTGTATATGACACATCGAATATACACGTATACAAATGAGACAACTGGAGTATACATGAACAAACACTTTAAGTTAAATATTTCTTCAAAAAAAAAACATAATTGGGTATATTGACTGTGACTAAAAGCCCTCTCCATCCTCCATCTCTCTCTCTCTCTCTCTCTCTCTCTCTCTCTCTCTGCAACAGAAATCTCAGAAAACCCCAACAAAGCCGTGCATCCATTAACGGTCAATTAGTTCTTGAGATTAATGAAACGACCAAAGTATTTCACGAGTTTTATGGAATGTCTCACATAGACAGAAATCACACAACATAACTAGGGACCCCACGAAGTCACAACGTGAGTCCCACAATTCCTCTGTGTTCACGCTGCCGGGTGCCACTGGTGTAATTTGGCCTAAAAATTCATTTTGGCACCCAAAATACAACAAAGCGCCAGAATTTGGCACCGACAAATAAACTTCTCGTAGGTTTAGAAGGCTTTGTGGTTTATTATTTCAATGTGTCGCTTTCGATAAGATCGCTGCCTGGTGAGAGAGTCGAGACAGATTTCACGCCTGTTAAGTAATCTACACTTAACAAGTGTAATCAGGGCTCGTTGTTAGAGGTCAACGGAACTAACAGTGTACCCATTTAATCTCATTCTTATCAAAACATGTCTTTCTTACTTTAATCTTTTTTTTATCTTCCTGGAAGAAAATAAACTATTTGCTGCTATTGTATTTGGAGTGACTATTTATTTATTTATTGGTGTTTAAGGTCACATACTTATGCACAATGGCGAATCGTGACCGTAACAGTTTTACGGGTGGGAGAAGCCGGAGTACCCGGAGAGAACCACCGAGCATCGACGAGCAACTGTCAGCTCCTCAACATTCTAACTCTGTTCAAGTTCCGCTCAAGCAGGGTTACAGCGGTTGAAGACATGTGAACCATCGACGTGCAGTACGTCTTTCTACACGGCGTCATCGTGGCCCCATGTAGGCAACCGGGATAAAGTGCCTTGCCCAAGGACACAACGCGGGTCGTCCTGGACGCGATCGAACTGGGGACCTCTAGCATAGAAGTCCAACAGTCTACCACTGAGCCACCGCGCTCCCGATTTGGAGTGTATAAACGACGAGTAAATAATCACCCGAAACTAATTTTGTAAATGCCAATACACATTTTATTTAATTATTTATTTGTTTATTAGTTTTATTTTTCATTACCAATATTTTAATCATTTGTGGGCTGTTTCCCCACATAGAATACTTAAACGAGCCAGGCAATACTGAATTAAAATCTAGCAGTTTGAGAGTGCAACAAGGCGCCATCTGCAATGCTTCAGCATTGCAGATGGCACCTTGTTGCATTCAACGTGGTTAATTAAACGAACAAATATTCCACTTTGCGCAAAAAAAATCGCGTCGTGTGAATACTGATTCCTCACTGCTGCATTGCACATCATCCGACACCCTGATTTCAGGAAATCAAAGTGCCCCAGGATCCGCACTGAAAGCGTTGTTACGAAACTCCACACGATGCCGCCGTTTCTGTTTCAAGTCTCGAATAAAAACACATTTCTACCCGATCCAACTCAATCACCATAAAAATCTCCCCAGAAAAGATGTTATTTCGGAAATCCAGTGACGATCTGAACGCATCAATCCACAAGGCACACACCGACACAACCAAATCAAGAACACTTTAGAATATATATATATATGGTTTATTGGCTGGCGGAGACTCGGTTCAGTTCATTCTGACAATCTTGTCAGTATCCAACCAAATTTATTATATACTTTATAAATAACCACATTTCTATTGACTGGATCTTATACACGTGACTGGTACTCAAAATCCATGTACACCGGTTTTCCAGTAAATATCAGCTTTCTAAATATAGCTTTTGGAAATCCCCACTATAGTTCTATTTCAATCGACGTAATCTCTAATAGCATTGTTTATTTTTATGTTATTCTGCAGATGATAACTGTTTTATTGTTAAATAAAAGTATTTCTGGTTGATATAATTGAACTTCTAATTGAAAAATAGAAGATTGTTTCTTGAGGATGGTGCATATAATAAAACAGTTATAGACGTTTGTGGTGGTAAATATGATGTAATATGAACCTAAAAAACTTACAGTTTTTTAGGTCCATATCACATCATATTCACCACCACAAAAGTATATAATTGTATAATATACGCCTATGCTGAAGGACACATCCCTCAATGAGGTCTAATTTACTACGACTCTTATCCTCATTTCAGAAAAATGGGATTCTTCAGAAGGCACCCCAATTTCGGCACCCCTTTTTTGAAAAACATATGGCCTTCGGCACCCCTTTTTTCTGAAATGAGGATAAGAGTCGTATTAAAAATCCCTCAATGCTTTTCAAAAAAAGGGGTGCCGAAATTGGGGTGCCGGGGATATTGCCATTGATATAGGTTTTTATTATACAGAAGGGAGATAACTCTGTACGATTAAGTACAGGTTATGGGAAATCAAGCAATCTAATTGGTTAATTATAATTTATATAAATGATCTAGATAAATGAAATAACAAGAGTACTCGAAATAAGGTAGGAACTACTGGTATTACGTACCACCTTACCAGTAACAGGATGATACAAAGCATTTGGTAGGTTAATACTATGAACGGTTAGCATGGGACCTATAGGGAAATATACCAACCATACTCTGCTGCCGTTCTGTATTACCAGGCATTGACCCCGACCCCAGAATACCGCTCAATAATATGAAACATCTGGTGGATCAGTAGTACCAAGGGCCATCAAGAGACCTACAGGGATATATACAGCCTGTGCTATACTACCGTTCTAAACTACCAAGCATTACCCCCACCCCCCACCCAAAAAAAAATCACAAGGTCTACCATAACGTACTACATATACCAGCCATATAATAAAACAAAGCAATCGGTTGGTTAATAGTACCAAGCACTAACAGGGGCCTATAAGTGTATATACCGCCCATACTATAGTACCGTTCTAAACTACCAGGCAGTACCCCTACCCACAATACCCCTATGCCTAGCATTGCATACTACCTATACCAGTCATAGGATAGCATAAAGCATCAGGTGGATTAATAGTACTAAGGGCCAGCAAGAGACCTATAGTGATATGAACAGCCTATATAGTATCCTCAGATAAGTATCCTATAAAAGGTATCCTCGATAGGTATCCTCGAATAATACAATACCAGGCCATGGGTATCCTCAGATACCGAGATGAGGCTAAGAGTCGTAGTAAATTATGCCTCATTGAGGGATTTGTAATGGTCCTCATAACCTCAAAATTCAATGAGGCTATGAGGGATAGTAAATGAGGATTCATTGAGGGCTTTTACATAGCCCTCATGGCCTCATACGACAAAAAGGGATTCCACGAGCGTTTTCCAAAATGGGATTCCATAGGATATACCTGTTAAATACTGAAATGAGGATAAGAGTCGTAGTAAATTATACCTCATTGAGGGATTTTTCAAGGTCCTCATAACCTCAAAAGTCAATGAGGGTATGAGGGATAATAAATGAGGACTCATTGAGGGCTTTTACATAGCCCTCATGGCCTCATACGACAAAAAAGGGATTCCATAGCCAAAGGTGTTTTGCAAAAAATGGGATTCCATGGGATATGGCAATTGGATATAGTCTTTTGTTATACACAAGGGAGATAACCCTGCATACAGATTATGGGAAATCAAGCAATCTGATTGGTTAGTTATATAAATGAAACAACAAGAGTACTTGGAATAGGGTCAGAACTAACAAGAATAGACCAGAAATTGCTAAATATAGCAATAATAAGGTAAACTGTTCCAACTAATAGGCTCTTCTATACTACTGGAGTATACTCCAGAATAAAGGAACATGGCCAGATAAACGATAACTATTGCATATATAGATAGATGCAGAGAATTCTGAAAGAATTCGAAATAATACAAGTTGTCGGGTTGTTTGTGGTAATTATCCAGGGAAGTCGTTCCAGAAAATACTCCGATTCAATCGAACATACCCTCCAAACATACCCCTGTCCTATTGTAGGCCTTAGGTAACATAGCAATCACGTGCTACCATAGAAACCAAGATGGCGGCTTCCAGTATACAAAATGGACGACGGAAGCTCGTATCACCCTACGACACGCGCTGCGCATGCGTACTACCACCACGTATCACTATGGAGATGACGTCACAACATGGCCGCTCACGCGGGTTACCATGACAACACAACATGGCGCCATTACGTCACGTGACATGACGTCACTTCCGAGGTCCCCCACCGAGGTCCCCCAAACTACCCTCGTCCGGGTACATGACATACTACTTATACATTTATGGGAGTTAAGGCCTAAAAAAATTAAAAATCTGTTTCTCAGACCCTTCCGCATGGTCCTTTTGGCTGCCGCAGGCTCTCTTTTTTAAAACAAATGTAAACTTAAAAAAAAAATAAAAATTAAATGCTTTATGTTTGATATTTTACCCAAGTTAATAAAATTGATAATTTGCCCCTTGAGTGCAAGAAGGCTTTGAAATGCTTTAGCACTGCAAAGCCTTCTTGCTCTCAAGGGACAAAATACACCACCACCCATTTAATTCTGTAGATTATGAGGCCTAAAACATAAACCAAGAACATTAACTTTTGATGGCAAAGAAATAATTACAGAATAAAAAATAAAATAAAAAACTGCTCGAACGCATGAAACTTTACAAATAATGGCCTGAAAAACAGAAGGTCTACTTTGTGTGGCCTAACTTATCTTAATTATTTTCTTTTGAAATACAGTATCTTCATAGGTAAATGATAAATGTTGCACCATGCTTCGAAGAGAAGTTAAATTGACAATATATCCGGCGAGGATCTGGAGCAGAGAGTTTTATTCTGTCACCAGATTCCGTGCTTCTTCAAATCAAAACACCTTATGACGTTACAGGCTAAAGCCAACAGTACAGTCATCGTGGAGCGGTCGTCATCCAAGCATAGGAGGTGATATCCACACATGCGCTTCCCAAGTAAAAAAAAAATTATCATCAGCAAAATTTTAATTTATGAAGCACCGGTTGTTCGTTCATTAAATTTTTGATGATTATTCATGTAATTAGTGTTTTGAATATAATATTAGTACGTCCGTGGAAATATTGCCCACCCGTGGAGAGTTACCAGTCCACGGCGGTTGTACTGTAAAAGCATTCAATAGGTGATTAATGAAACACAGTGTGTGGATGGGCTAATAATTGGACACGGTGACTTTAATGAATAAAACAGATCAATTAGTTTTTATAACAAGAGAAATAACTAACGCCTCGTTTCTAAACACTAATTTTTAGGTTCACTATTCTATCACTTCTGCTTTATAACCTTTCTTATTCACTTTGTCCAACGTTTATTTATTCTCGTAAAATTCGAAATTAAAAATTCATTTTGCTCTTCTGAGTCACTCTTATACCATGACATCTATGATTTTTTATCCCAAAAGCCGCCAGAATATTCCATTTAATAACTGATTTCAAAATTCTCTTGGGGAGAAAACTGCTCCCCCTTTGAAAGCATCCTATGATCGATCGCGCCTCGGCACTCGCTCCAGATGCCTTTATCATCTGCAGCAATTTCCCGACACTTTTGAAACGGGGGCCGTCACAGAATTAACCCCGAGGCCCAAATTTCCTCTTCCCGGTCCTGCATGGCTCTTCCACTTTGTGGGTGTTTTTTTTTATAAGAAGACAGCTTCCACTGTGTGACATGTAAGTTTGAGTTTAAGGAGAAAATGGTCAAAAGAAGAATTTATATATTTTTATGTCCGATTCTTGTGTTATTTGTACAGGAAACATTAATCTATAGTTTAAACCGGCAGTGGTTATTCTTCAGCACATTTTGACTTGTACTGTATATGGATAAAATATTATTAGACACGCGAGACTGCTACTAGCAGACGATTTTCACTTTTTAGCCCCATCCCCCTTCCCCCGCCCCCCCCCCCCCCCCCCTCAATCTCTTCAGCTGGAACATTTGTGCGTTATGCTTGAAAATATTTATATTGCTTGGTTGTTTGGACACTCAGGGCTTGAATTTTCATTCACTCAGTAATCTTTGTGTCGTTTCAGTGATCTATCTGCCGTTTTGTCACTCGTCAACAAAAAAAAAAACATGATGCTGAGTCTGCCTTCACTTATGGGAAGGGGTTCATTGCGGTATTCATTTGACGAAAAAGTCAATAATATTTTGTACTGTTGGTTAAATGAAGTTTTAAAGTATGTTATTTTTTTTATCTTTTTTTGTATTAAACCGAAAACGCACAGTTTTTCGTTTCAAACGAAACATTTGATTTGTTGCTATCGCACGTATGACAGTCTTGACAGATAGTCTGATCGAAATGTTCACCCGGAGCGACCTCTGACCTTGCATATCATTAACGTTAAACATGGCGAATGGGCAATGGGCTTATTGGCAGAACTTGGTACTGGCCGACTTCTCCCTACAGTGGAAACAATTCTCAAATCGAACGCAACTGTCTTCGGATAGGAAACATGGAGAACGCGTCTTAAAAGGAAACATGGAGAACGCGTCTTAAAAGAAAGTTAAAAAAATCCCTAAACGTTAGATAAAATTGGTAATTGTTTCGTAATTTATTGGGTCCACTATTCTTCTACCACTAGAACATCCCCGCCTCGGTACATCATTGAACTTTATGCCTATCGTTTTGAAAGGGTTGAAGTGAAGGCACGCACGTGTACCTGCAATCGGTCCGAGTGGAAAATTGTTTAGCAGATGGGCACAATTCAATCATAAGGTGTTGGTATAACATCTGGAAGCAAGAAATGGATACCCCTCCAGTTGAGAGAGATTTAGGCGCGCAGTCAGCGGAGGTGTGACGGGTGTGAACGCACCTCTCCACAAAATTGGAGTTCAACATGAGGGACTATTTCCGATTTATGATTTGTGAATTTTGATAAAATGATGCGACCTCGCTCACTCCGATATATCGCTACTCTCTGTGGCCTAGACGGATAGAGTACGGTGTATCGGGGTAGATTGTTTTAAAACATAAATGTTCTCGTTTGCTTGTAGTTTCTGTTAACCCCCCTAGACACAACTTTCATTTACTTTTTAATAGCCTCGGCTGTAAAAAAAATTCACAAAGTGTGTAGGGAACTAATTTTCTTTTTTTAAGGGTTCAACGAAACATTAATAGACAGGGTCATATCATGTCGGCGACAGTTTTACGGGTGGAGGAAGCCTGAGTACCCGGAGAGAACCACCGAGCAACGACGAGCAGCTGCTAGCTCTCCAACATCGTGACTCTGAACTCTGCACCGCGGCAGAGGCAGGGTTAGATTGGTTGAAGACATGCGCACCATTGACGTGCAATACGCTTTAGTACACAGCGTCATCGCGCCCATACAGGCAATCGGGGTTAAGTGCCTTGCCAAAGGACACAACGCGGGAGTGCGAATCAGTCGCTGAAATGATCATCCAGCCCACTGCTAACCGCGCTCGACGTTGCTTAACTTCGGTGATCTGACGAAAACCGGTTACCGCGACGCCACCGCGACCCCAGAAAACTAAATGAATGGTCCCTGTGTTACAGACCCTACGTGTTACAGAGAGCTTATTTCTGTTCAGTTTCTAACAGAATCACATATTAACATAATTACATATAGTGATGGGCAATACATCGAAAAACCGAACCAATAACGATATCATGGGAATACTAAAAAAAAAACAAACAAACCGAACCAATCACTGAATCCAGAAACCGGTCTGAATTTTCAAATATTTCTACAGTGTTTATTTATAAGGCTTTGTTGAGGCTTTAGAGCAGTTGAAGACTTCATTTCATGAAAGAAGTGGATGATTTTATTTTCAGTGTTGTTAACCCTCGGGGGACTGGGGAAATATCCTGAATTCTCACTACACTACAACCTGTACATGTCTAACTGTTAAACCCTTTACCCAACGCAGACAATATCAAAATTTATTATTTTAAATATCATTTTTTTTTAAATTTTCAAAAAATTTCAACAAAACCATATCATGTGACCCCTCATTGGAACGAGCTCGACGAGCTCGTTCCAAAGAGGGGTCACATGATATGATTTTGTTGAAAGTTTTTGAAAAATAATATTTTTTCACATGCTGAATTTGCATATTACGCGGGCGGATGAGGCCGATTCGTTTGGTAAAGGGTTAATAGTGATTTCTAGCCAAGTCTTGGCTGCCTTAACAGGCAGCCCAGACTTGACTAGAAATCACTGCCCATGTGAATAGCTTATTATTATCAGCAGTACCTCCTGAATATGGCATGGTCAGGGCACCTGCTCTGTGATTGCAAACACCTTAAATAGGCCTTTAAAGCTTAAGGTGTGTTTAGAAAAAAATCACAAAATTACTGTAGATTTGATTTGTGTTCGTAAAAGAATTCCACGGTTGAGCTCCTTGGCGGTGACATTTAAGGATAATGATACACGAACGACTTATTCTTAGTTTCCTGATGTAAATTTTCCCTTGGTGCTATTCAGAAAATCCCAATCAAGTCAGATACCGAATACCGAACCGATACTGACGTATACCCTTTAAAAATACCGAAACCGATACCGAAAACAAATTTTCCAACACCGCCCATGTATAATTATATAATATAGGTATGAAATATAAGTGGGAAATAAAATATGCCTAACAACCTTATCGATCTATTTTATAAGTAATTTTTCACGTTTAATCGTGGAAAAGTGTTTATATTTTAGTTCCTGAATTTAACATAATATTTTCCAGACTTACATTTGATACTCATTTTTCTAATCTCCACTCAATGCACGCCTCCAATAAAAATCCTCGCTACGCGCCTGAGCTTTGGGCGTCTTTGGGGAACAAATTGTTTCTTTTTTTCTCGAAAGCTTGTAGAGGCCTCCTCATAGTTAGTAGTTGGTGTTAAAAATATGTTTTCTTGCGGTTTGATGGTCTGTAATCCCTTTTATGGCGTGAAGGCTTCTAAGCATGCCCTTCTGTAAGGTTGCCCTTCTGTAAGCACGCCCTTCTGTGAGCATACCCCTCTGTAAGCATTCCCATATGTAAGCATGTCTTTCTGTTAGCATGTCCTTCTGTAAGCATACCCTTCTGTATGCATGCCCGTCTGTAAGCATGCCCGTTTGAATGTATGCCCTTCTGTAAGAACCAAGCGGTTATTCGCGCACTTGCCGTCTGAATTATGAGGGACGGACAAAGGCCTCCTTGTGCAGAAAAAGTCCCCCGACCCTCCGAGAAGAATAATATGTGGACAACCCCCACCTCTCTCTCATACAAACACTAATTATCATTATTACTAATACCAATATATATAACAAAACATTCTCGTGTTTTCTGTTTATTCAGATTATAAACAGGGATGTGGTGACAGGAGGGGTGTGGGGGTGTCTCCCCCCCCCCCCCCAGCTCGGAGTATTTTTTTCTTCAATGGTTGGAAATTCCGAGGTCAAAAATCAAATAGTTGGAAATTCAATAAATTAATATTGTTCATGAAAAATGTTAAAATTCCAACGAATGATGAGAAATTTTGATCTTTTATTTCCAACTGGAAGCTTGAGTTTCAAATTTCCTACTCTAACATTGACATAGCCTCAAAATTTCGACTCTGACATCAGTCCGGTAAATTTTCTGACCCAGACACATTATAAATGATGCTTTTTCCGTTTCAGGGCTAGTGAAAATTTTCAGAAGGGTTCATAACCCTTTGCCCGACGGAGACGATTTCAAAATTCAATATTTTAAATATCATTTTTTAAATTTTTAAAAAAGATTTCAACAAAACCATATCATGTGACCCCTCTTTGGAACGAGCTCGACGAGCTCGTTCCAAAGAGGGGTCACATGATATGGTTTTGTTGACATTTTTTGAAAAATAATATTTTTTCAGCAGCTGCATTTGTATGTTACGTGGGCGGATGCGGGCGATTCGTTGGGTAAAGGGTTAAAAGATATCACGCAGCGCTGCAGTGCAACCACCTATCGTAACCACTCACAGTTGGAATTTACACCGGTGGCACCCCCTCCCCCCCTCCCCCCCCCCCCCCCAGCTGAAACCCTCTAGCCACATCCCTGATTATAAATAAATAAGATCGGGGAAGAACAAGTATAAAGTGGTGAGTACAGAATACTTCTCATGATGCCTACGTCATATATTAGCATGACAGTTTTGTATTGTTTGTAAAGTTTTTGTACGTCATGTACAACCACTATAGCATATTAAAGGTAAAAAAGAACAGCTTATTTCCGTTGTCAGCAGCCGAATCGATTTGTGCAAAACTGGGGAGAATATTCTCCTCTCATATTTTCCCAACCCAGTGTTTCACGTTTCGGCTGCTGCCATTGCCAGGGAAACATATTTTGTATCACTTTCCCACAAAGAGGGTAAATGGTGAAGGCAGGTGGGGTGTTGTAAGGGGGCGAGGGGTGAAGACTGTATTTTGATAATATTTTCTTTCGTATTTCTTATCATTTCTTAAAAGTAAATGGTATTGGTATAGTTCGAACCACTTTAAAATGGATTTCGATATTTTCTTATGCACTCGTGACATAAATTACAAGAAACAGATTTTGTCAATCGTTTTTGAGAATAATCCAAAAATAAAGTAAAATTTCATTATTTTTTTGTTTCTTATTTAATCTAGATGTCAGTTGGAAATACAAGTTGGGTCTACATGTTCACTTTCTCTGTGGAGGTTAGAGAGTGTGTGTGTGTGGCGGGGCGGGGGTGTATTCCGTCCATAGGGACGTTAGTCAGGGGAATGGGCTTTCGTCACCGTATCCATTTTATTTGCAAGAGAGATACTCGACCAGAAAACAGAGGCCGTCTATCAGCTTAAAATTCATTTTTTGCAAAAAAGAGAAAGGCTTTGTCGGTTTCACACGTTTGTATGGTTCTATTCAATAAATTTAAGTTATGGCTTATTGCTGATATTATCGATATCTGTGTTATTCACCCAGCTATATTCATGTAGACCTGTTACCTACCCGCTAGACAAATATTTAAATCACCCTCGTATTTGTTATGGCAAGGTATGCATAAATAGTTCCGTGTAACTTGAATGTATTAGCAATAAAACCCATTTAATGCCGTTGACAGAACCCTTCGAGCACTTTCAAACAAAATAGAATGAATTACATTTACACCCAGGCTTTCGCAGTTCAACGAACAGGTCGACATTACTGGGTAATTAATTAACCCTTTACCTAACAGCCAGAAAAGTAACCAGAATAAGCCTACCACAGCCTAAAATATCTCGAACGTTTCTCACTAAAACCATACAAATATGGATATCATTAGGATCAGCTCATCCAGTTGGTTCTAATGATATCCATATTGGTGTGGTTTTATTGAAACTTTTGAAATTTGTTTTCGAAAAATGTGAAATTTAATTTATTTTTTTTAAAATACTGTGTTAGGTAAAGGGTTAAGCCATAACCTAACGCAACGGTAATAATTTGACAGAACATTCACCAAAATCGCCATTTTTTTCAATTTTCACCTCAAGAAAATAGCTCGTTTCAATAAGTGCCATAAGCAATGTTTTATGCCAAAAAAAAGAGTTTATTTTCTCAAAGGTTTTTTGCAAGTGTCTTCCTCTTTCGAATTAGAGAACGGGTTAAGTCAAGCCTTTGGCGAGTAGGTGGAGAACAGAGTACTTGTTATTATTTTATTTGCCAAAGTTTTTATTTGGATTATTTCCGATTTTATGGATACAAGTTTAACTTAATAAACATTACCCCCCCCCCCCCCCCGAAAAAAAAACTAAAAAATTTGTCTCGCAATGCCCCACCCTGTCCCATTCTACCCTGGTACACTGTATACACGAACAAACATTGAGAATGGTGTTCAAATTACCCTCTACCTGTCTATTTTGACAGGGCTCAATACTAAAAACATTTTGCCAAAATAAGCAAAAGGTTCATTTCCAAGTAAGTTTCTGACCCATTGTCGTTTCAATGTGGGTTCCGCTAAAAAAAATTCACACTGTATCCAAATTTGAACGAAGCGTTTGTGTTTAGTGCGTAGCAGATTTGACCGTATCGTTAGGTAAAGGGTCACCATATCACTCCTTAAATCTTCAGAGTCTGAGGCCTGTTTCTAAGTTCGCATTTTGTGCTATATTCCCCGCCTCCACCCGCACCTCCAAACTGGAATAAAATAAAAAGGACAAATCAATGCGTACATGTAAGCAGTGCGTTGGGAGTAGATTATCACTCAGACACTTGATGAGCGGACTTTCCGCATTTAAAAAATAAAATAAAACATTCCGCAGAGAAACAAAAAGCAAATTTCAGTCAAACATGTAGGTCTATTAGCTAAAAATTTGCTTTTCTTTCGTTTCTTCGTTAGGTTTCGGAATTTTTAGACTGAATGGAATATTCCCTCCCCTGTGTAACCCCCCCTCCCCTCCAAGTGTTGTACAGGTACTGTTCTATAATCGCAAAAGCGGAGAGAGAATTTCGATCGGATCGCAACTGTGTTGCGATCCGGTCGAAATTATGTCTCCGCCTTTCTCTCCACATCACTATAGAATCTAAACTGCAGCGAGAATATCAATTTTGGGATGTTTTTTTTCGTTTGTTTTCTTGACTTCCCAATAATTTATTTGAAAAACTCAACTCATGGTGTGGAGGGGGGTCGCGATACTATCGCGATCTGATCGAGGAAAATCGCCACTTTTGTGGTTACAGTTCTGTATATAAAAACGAGGTCTTTGGAAGTAAAAATATCAATAGCGAAAAAAACTTCAACCGGTTTAAAATAATTTTTGTTAATGAATGAACATTTATTGCTTAAAACAGTTTTAATAATATTTTGTTTTCTTCTGTTCTAGTGTACCAGTTACATGTAATAAATGTATGAGAAAAAATCAGCAAAATTCTCAACCAAAATGTCAATATTAGAGCTGTTCATTTAGCAATTACTATATATATATAAACATATAACTTGTAACGTACACAATAATATGTATTTTTTCTCACTTACTCCAAGACTCATCCTGGATGCCATCCAACAAAAGTGACGTATATGTTATTACCTGTTTTAGAAGTTGTTAAATTCCCTCTGGCGGTTCACCCCTCGTATCACGGGGTCATTGCATACATAATTATGTTTCGTTAGCATTAGTGCTTTGCCATATTAGTGGGACGCGTAAGACCATATTTGGCAAGCGTGTGCGTGAAGTCTGTAAGATTTTCCGAGAATTGTAAACGCACGGCAATATAAGCGGGAACGTGGAAGCCAACTCATTGCAAAGCAGTCAGTCAGAGCTCCCGGTTGGAAGTAGGTGCCCGTACCAAGTTTTCGTCTCTTATTGTTAGGATTTTAAAACACTACAAAACTCAGAATGTGTGACGACGAAGTTGCAGCTTTAGTTGTGGACAATGGCTCCGGAATGTGCAAAGCCGGATTTGCCGGAGATGATGCCCCACGTGCTGTATTCCCCTCCATTGTTGGAAGACCAAGACATCAGGTTAGTGTTTGGAATTATTATTGACTGTTAAACAAGTAATTTAAATTCAATCGGAGGATAATAAGAAAAAATAATACCCATCCCCGGGTACTGTTCGATGGTGGGAAATAAAATTTTAAACTGGGCTGTTATTCCATTTTGAAAATATTTTGACATCATAATTTTATTTTCCATTGATCACAGATGATATTTTTAGTTTTGTTTATTTGATTTCGTTTCCTTATTTATTTATTTATTTATTTTTAACGAAATCACTATTTTTTATTTCTTTGAATTTACACGAAAATGGTCTTTCAGACCATTTTCGTGTAAATTCGAAGAAATAAAATACGTGCCTCAGCTTTATACGTAAACTAAAATTTATTTATTTTCAGAGAAACAAAATTGATTCTGAAATATTTCCCTGTTTGAAAAAAAATAAATTCGGTTATCTACTTTTATTTCATGCCTGGGTTATGATGGAATAAAACTTTAACTCTTTAGTCTGTCGTACCTGAAGTAAAGAACATTTATGAAAGAATTGTACTTTTTCAAAAAAAAATAATGCTATTATTTACTGGCTAAACATTTCAACATTTCTGTCCGATGTCAGGAGTTAGTACCAATGAAACATATTTTCTTCAAAATTTTAAAAATTGGCTTCTAGTTCAATATCAAAAAATAAATTGGAATTTGAATTTAAGGCATGCATGTTATTCTAGGGGTGACTGAGGGAAGGAAGTTTGATCACGGGCGGAGGACTCTTAGATAATAAAAAAATACGCCCAAAATCGAATGTATAAGACAATTATCAAATATTACCTGGGCTATATATATAAAAAGATATATAGCCCAGGTAATATTTGTTAATGGTCTTAAATATTTGATTTTGGGCGTATTTTTCATTGTCCAAGCATCCAACGCCTGTGGTTTGATCGTTGGGCCAATTTAGAATTTTCTGGGTCATCCCCTGGCCAAAATACAATACTAACCGAAATTGGTTGCGCAGGATAACCAGAGAAAAATACGTCAAAATTTATCGATAATACGGTTTGTTAAAATTGTTTCTATGAGAATTCTAGCAGCTTTTCATGACATAATGTGACATTTTGGTCTTAATAGTCGAAGAAGGAAAAAGGGGTTAAGTTTTGGAGGTTCTTATACTATAACTAATTTAGGATGATCTTGAGAATGACCACTAATTCGTTTCATCCTTTGAATTAAAATATTTTCCACTAACTTCGTTGAAACGACATTTTGCTTACGTAAATGTGAAGTAACATAATTTAAGCCAGTCGGTACTTTAAGGTAAAAAAATCACAACCTTTTTTTAATACATTGGTTCAATCATTTTTAAATTAATCCCCCGTAATCTAAAGAGTTAGCGTTTAAAATATTCTGAATGTAAATTCAAAATGGTTTGCCCCATTTCGAACCTCACTGTTATTCATTTTAAGCCACGCCTACTTTTACTATATTTGGTCACATTTCTTTCTAAGACTACACATAACGTATTTGAAAAACAGCTTTGTCATACACAAAGTGGAGTTCAACCGACAATACCAAAAGTAAAACTTTCGTTGAAATTGCAGCATTTATGACTACAAAATGATAAATCTTTGGCCCAAATTTGTGTTGAAAACGGTATCTTAATTCTTTGGCGTTTAGAAGTCAATAACAAAACTTCAAAACCCAACGATATAACATCACATTCATTTGACTTAACAGACAATTTGTGTCACAAAAAATACTAATCTCTTACAATTTTCTGGAAAATGATTGATTGCAGTCTCCAATAAACTGAATGACAACGAATTTTATTATCAGATGTTATGCTATTATCCGAATTAAGGTAACCAATGCCATATCGTGCAGTGAATTGAACACACGGGAAAGTGTATTCATAATAATTATTTTCGTACAATTTATTGAAAAATGCCAATAGGCATTCTTCAATAAATTGTAAAAAAATAATTGTTGTGAAGAAAACCATAAATTAAAAGTGCGGTAATACTGCAAGAGATTTGCAATCAGTGATGTGGCGACAGGGGGAGTCCCCCCCCCCCCCCCCCCCCCCCTGCTAGGAGTATTTTTTTCAGTAGTTGGAAATTCCGAGGTCAAAAATCAAATAGTTGGAAATTCAATAAATTAATATTGTTCATGAAAAATATTAAAATTCCAACTAATGATGAGAAATTTTGATCTTTTGTTTCCAACTGGAAACTAGAGTTTCAAATTTCCTAATCTAAAATTGACATGGCCTCAACATTTCGACTCTGACATCAATCCGGTACATTTTCTGATCCAGATACATTATAAATGATGCCTTTTTCCGTTTCAGGACTAGTGAAAATTTTCAGAAGGGTTCATAACCCTTTGCCCAACGCAGATGATTTCAAAATTCATTATTTTAAATACCATTTTTTTAAATTTTTTAAACAAATTTCAACAAAACCATATCATGTGACCCCTCTTTGGAACGAGCTCGACGACCTCGTTCCAAAGAGGGATCACATGATATGGTTTTGTTGAAATTTTTCGAAAAATAATATTTTTTCAGCAGCTGTATTTGCATATTACGTGGGCGGATGCGGGCGATTCGTTGGGAAAAGGGTTAAAAGATATCACCCAGCGCTGCAGTGCAACCACCTAGCGAAACCACTCACAGTTGGAATTTACACCGGTGGCACCCCCCCCCCCCCCCCCCCCCAACTGAAACCCTCTAGCCATATCCCTGTTTGCAATGTATTATAAAACTGAACGGGCTTGTATTTCGAAAAAAATGGAATATTAAGTACAGAAATTAGGTTTCTGTTTTTCGGCCAAAGTATAGAACACGGGGAGTGGATAACATAACCACTAGTGGCGTTTCATCGAGATATTAACGCATCCGGTGAAAACAGATTGGAAGTATAAGCAAAGTTTCAGCCATTGGACCTCGGAGTTTTACCGGGAGGTCCTCTAGCTGAAACTTGACTTTTGCATCTTAATATCAAGAGTGCTAGATGATTTTCGCAAGTCAAAACTTGTTCATTAATAATTGTTCTTGTTCAGTTTATTGGAGAGTGCCTAAAGGTACCATCCAATAAAATATAACAGAACGATTCTAAAGTAACAAAATAACAGATACTGATAATCGAAAATCCAGCTCCTGATGAGAATATGACAATTTTATTATGGACGATACTTGGGTTTCTAGGACCCTGCCAGTTAAGCCCTTTCATATGGTCTGAAAAGTATTTTGCCTTGGTGAAATGTCTGATCCGTAGGTGTTTCGTGGGCATCCACTTTTTATCTAATGAACTGAGTGGAATAACAACAAAATTAAAGTTATTTCACAGTCCATTGTTTTATCTTCTGCTGTTGTTTCTAGAAAATTTCTATTGGAAATCCTTCATAAGAGATGGTACGGTGGGGGTGACTGGGTCTGGGGAGTATCTGTCAGGGTATTGAACCACAGCTCGAATAGCAGTCCAAACATGGCCTAAAAGACTGTATTTATTATTTTTTTTTTTGGTTTGGTACGTCCTTCAAGAGGACGTACCAAAACAAACAAATAAAAATACGGTCTTTCAGGCCATATTTGGACTACTCGATTAGGTATCCCAGAATTTATATTCGCAACGATTCTAGTGGTGAGAGAAATTCTATACAGCAATTTGCCAATTTTTCGATTTTTTTTCAATCAAACTGAGAAGCACACTAAGTTAACCCTTTTCCCAACGAATCGACCACATCCTCCCGCGTAATATGCAAACTCAGCAGTTGAAAAAATATTATTTCTCAAAAGAGACCATATCAGCTCTTCGAGCTCGTTCCAACGAGGGGTCACATGATATGGTTTTGCTAAAATATTTTGAAAAATTTAAAAAAAATGATATTTAAAATAATAAATTTTGATATCGCCTGTGTTGGGTAAAGGGTTAACATAATTCTTCTACGTGTATTGCGATGGAGTTTTCTGATATCAAACCAGGTCAAACTGCAATGTTATTCGCTTTCTTGGTTGGACTATAAAGAAAACTCGAAACAGCTGGTGAGTCGGCACAATCAGAATTTGCTAAGTTGGCTATAAATAATTTTCTGGCATTTCGACAACCGTGTGTAAGCGAGATTGTGAATGCAGTATCGCATTTGATTAATTCCGCAGAATACGCGCCGCGAGAGCACCGATTTGCCAGCTGTTTGAATTCCTCCATTCTATAAATAGGAAAAGCCGACGACTCCAAATTAGGCCAGATCGACAAAAATGACATGGCTGCCTCGGATTGGAATTTCTCTTGAGGAAAATAAGCTCACAAATCTGAACTGCGCGCTTTTATCAAAATGTTGAAAAACTGCGTATTATTTTATTTCTTACAAGAAAATTTTGGAACTAAATCAATTTTATTTTGAAGTATATTAAATTAATTTTGGACTTAACATTTTCTGTTTCCATGCACTTCACCACGCCATAACACTTTAAAACCAATATTCGATATTGAATATTATTCTCTGGTTGGATTCTGCACTTTTTGTATCGAATAATAAAATATTGAAAAATAGAGAAAAAAATATATTCTTCGTTTCGACATTTCTAATCACATTGTCTCAACATTAAATGTGGCTGTTTAACAGGAGCCATGCGTTATGGAATCTCGATATCGAAATAAATTTAATACAACAGGGGAGTGCTGAAGGGATTGGTTAAAACTGGTAGTTACACTCACTCCTATATTTGAATTAGTTTGTTTTTATTCGGATTTCATTCCGCCAGAGGGAGTGACTCATAAGTTGTACCTTATCTGTTCCATGTCCAAATTTGGATTCGTCGTGGACTCATTCGAGATTTCTCGACTAGCCTGTAATGACACTGATTAATATATTTTTCTGTTGTTTTTTTTTACTGGATTTCCTATTGAACATGAATAATAAATTAAAAAAAAATATATTAGGAAAAATATATGGACTTTCGTACCTTTTCATCGATTATTTATATGGTACTTCTGAACTCCCGGATTTTTTGTCTTTCAAAAGAAATAGTCAAAATATTCTATTAATCAAAGCCCATCTTTAGTCACATTAATATTAAAGATATACCCCATTATATCTTGTTTGACAGAGCTCTTCGTGCTCTGTCAAACAAGATATAATAGGTTATTATCTTCACTCTTTTACAGTACATGGAGAGTGGATTGTAACTAAATCATCCGCAGAGTGGAGTTATCACCCAAGCTATAACTTTCAAATTTTGTATATATCGACAAAAAACACAAGCAATGTTTCAGCCAATGGACCTCCGGGTTTAACCCGGAGGTCCATTGGCTGAAACTTTGCTGGTGCTGCTTAGGCTTTGCAACAAATTTGCAATTATTGCTCGGGTGGAATCTCCACTCTGCGGGTGATCTAGTGATAATACACTCTCCACGTACTGTAAGTGTTCACAATGGACAGTTTATCGATGAACAGTTCAACAGGTTAGACTGATATCGGTGCGAGGATGAAAATATTTTCCTCCTGAAGGGAGATTTCCCAAAATGGTCGATGACTGCTGCTAATAAATAAATAACCACCTAAATTGGAAATAAATAAACGATCAAAAGGAAATTTATTCAAATGAATTAGAAATTCCAGTACAGGCAACACCAAGGGGTAACTGAACGCCACTTGAAACTTCATGCAGCCATTTCGTTTTAATAATCAGTCACTTTGCATGAATATTCATGTTGGGAAATTTTGATCAGTTTGGAGCACTCGTTAAATAAATGAAATAAACTGCAGTTTGATAAGAAATTCACCTTTACCCATTGACTACGCCAGTTTGTGACGTAATTTCTTAGGAAAGCTATCTGAGAGAGTTTCCAGAGAAAGAGTGTCAGCACCTGGTGATGTCGTAGAAACAGTAAATTAGGAATTGTGTTTAGCTTAACTGCAGTTCATCTCGACTGGTAGTGTATTCTGTAGCCTTCCACCTCATTAAATTTATAAAATTCCGATGAAATCTGATCTGATAAAGCCCAGCAGTACTAATATTGGCATCCATCGCCACAGTGGTGTGAAGGATGGAAGCTGGCTCTGTGTCATCGAATATTAATGGAACTGTCAATGTGAACGTGATTAAAATAGCATACAGATTCATTTATAGATAATTACAGTTAATTATTACCTTACCCACGAGTCGTTAACTCCTCAGAAAGTAAATAAATATTGACGAAGTAGCGTGGTGAGGTACCCTGCATTGTTTGTTCCAACCTATACGATTGAACATAATGTCTCAGATTTCTTGTTTGGTCAGTGGTCATGTGAGACTCGTTTATTCCAGATGCATCAGGAATACGATACTCAGTCAACCAACGCACTCTAAAAATGTTAAAATATTGTCTAAAAACATTTTTTTTTCAAGAGGATAAAAGTGGTAGGATAATAAGGATATTGGCCAAAATGTTGGCTTTGACCCCCCCCCCCCCTCCCCTTAATGGCTGAATTGATTCAGGCACATAGCAAGGATTCTATAACAGGGGGTGCCCTAGCCAGTTTTTGTAGGGGGTGGGGTGGGGCAAAGATGATATCTTAAAAGCCGCTGCGTGAGGTTTCGGGGGCCTCCCCAAGTCCTAATTAGGACCCTCCGGTTGTTGCTCCTCCTCCCACTTTCCTGAAGAGAAGTGGGAGGTTGGACAACGACAAGAAGATCTAGCCCCCACCCCCACCCTCTCCCACCCACACACATACATTCGAGAAAATATTGCAAAATTTGGTGCACTAGGAGTGAATCTGAGGCATTTGCTGCGTGAGTAGCCTCTATATTGGCCACCATATTGGGACTCTCTGTTGTCTGAAACTTACATTGGGCCAATCCTTTTTTTTTGGGGGGAGGGGGGGGTTATAGGGGGTGGGCAAGCCACTGCATTCAATTCGGAATTTTCCTCTAGAAAACTCGTTAAACCACGGACCATTCAGGGCTGTAATATGGATTTAGTTATTTTGCCATTACGTTCACCATCTTCCAAGTCCCCAAGAGTGAATTGTAATAGAAATGTTCCTAGTAGAAGTCTGTAGCAGACCTGCGTCAAGAGGTGTATTTGGTGGTTAAATAACTAAGTTTATATTACAGCCTTAAATCGTGTTGATCAATGGATAGCATGGCATGGCATTCATAACTCATTATGATTTGTTTGCCAGAGCTCGGGGAGCTCTGTCAAACAAATCATAATGTGTTACAATTGTAGTCACAGTTATTATGCTATACACATAAACGAAGGACCATCACTGGGAAGGCATTTGAAAGGGAAAAATTAAGCCATGATGGGCAAATCGCGAGCCTCTTTCCAACAACATAAGATAACACGATATTATTTCTCATTGAGTCTGTAAATGTATTTCTGTTTGCGTTGGTTCGTTCGTTGACGGACTGTCAAAATCTCAGTATAATCAAAAAGTGCCCGGTACCATAGTTTACAACCTCTTTTAAAATTTTATAGCCGCGCCCATTTTTACCATATATGGTCCTGGCTATATTTACATTTACACAATCTGTATCGGGAAGTCCCCCCCCCCCCCCCTCCCCCCACGCATACTCCCGGCTCCGGGTAACTAGCCCAGCTGTTCCGACCATTCGACAGGCCCGGATCGATGCACGACCTAACAAAGATATGAGTCAAAATTGTTCTGCGCTTTGCACTTTCGACATAAAATAATGCGAGCAAACGTTGCCATGTTGTAACACAAGGACAAACATAAATCTTTTTTGAAACCAGAGTGCAAGCGAAATAACTCAACTCGTTGATTATAATTTTGACGCAACGTTACGTCGCGTCATATTATAATCAATGAGAGTGTGTGTATGTTTCAGCTGCAACATTGGCCACATACTGATTAATTATTGTCGCTGTTCTACATCAGTGCTGTATTGCATGGATCATTATTGTGTTAAAATAGCAAACTGGAAGAAAAAATAACGAATTTCATCTCATCGTTCGCAGCGCTGAGCCTCACTTTGAATGTTCTTTAGAATAAATTTATGCTCAACCCAGCACCCTTCTGTAAGAACAATGCTCTACCAGCCAAAGCAAATAAGTACGTACAATACGTAATCATGTATACGTCTCTCTCTCTCTCTCTCTCTCTCTCTCTCTCTCTCTCTCTCGTCATTCATTTAGGGTATGCTCTCTGATAGCGCTTACCCGAATTAATGCCTGGAGCTGATATAGTAGACGGAGGGAGGATTAAATAAAATGGATTCCAGCAACCCTTTTCGGTGGAATTGTACGATAACTCTCGGAGTAGTCTCGTTCGAAAGCATTTTCTCTATAAAAGTGCGACCGCCGTAGACTGGTCAGTTTCCACCCGTAGGCAAATTTTCCACGGGCAGGAAAAATTAGATTCTAAACACTAGTTATAGGATTAATCATCAAAAATTTAATTAATAAAGCACCGGGTACAACCCGGTGCTTCATTAATTAAAATTTTGCTGATGATTGATTTTCATTACCTGGCAAACGCCTGCGTGGAAACACTGCCCACGCGTGGATTGTGACCAGTCCACGACGAATGTGCTGTAATACTCGAATATGCAATGTTTGTCATGTTGTAATCACGAAAACTAATGTTCGTTTCATTTTGTCTCTTACAGGGAGTGATGGTTGGTATGGGCCAGAAAGACAGCTATGTTGGGGATGAAGCTCAGAGCAAGAGAGGTATCTTGACCTTAAAATACCCAATTGAGCACGGTATTGTCACCAACTGGGATGATATGGAGAAAATCTGGCATCACACATTCTACAACGAATTGAGAGTTGCCCCAGAAGAGCACCCAGTACTCCTCACTGAGGCTCCACTCAACCCCAAAGCTAACAGAGAAAAGATGACACAGATCATGTTCGAGACATTCAACTGCCCAGCCATGTACGTCGCCATCCAGGCCGTCCTGTCACTGTACGCCTCCGGTAGAACCACCGGAATTGTACTCGACTCAGGAGATGGTGTCACCCACACCGTACCAATCTATGAAGGTTATGCCTTGCCACATGCCATCCTCCGTTTGGACTTGGCTGGTCGTGATCTTACCGATTACCTCATGAAGATCTTAACAGAACGTGGTTATTCATTCACAACCACAGCTGAGCGTGAAATTGTCAGAGACATCAAGGAGAAATTGTGCTATGTTGCTCTCGACTTTGAACAGGAAATGGCCACCGCCGCTTCCAGCTCAGCCCTCGAGAAGAGCTACGAATTGCCCGATGGACAGGTCATCACCATTGGTAACGAGAGATTCAGGTGTCCAGAATCCATGTTCCAGCCATCCTTCTTGGGTATGGAATCTGCTGGTATCCATGAAACCACATACAACTCCATCATGAAATGCGATGTCGACATCAGGAAAGACTTGTACGCCAACACCGTCTTATCTGGTGGCACCACAATGTTCCCAGGTATTGCCGACAGAATGCAGAAGGAAATCACAGCTCTTGCACCAAGCACAATCAAAATCAAAATTATTGCACCACCAGAGCGCAAATACTCCGTATGGATTGGTGGCTCCATCTTGGCTTCACTCTCAACCTTCCAACAGATGTGGATCAGCAAACAAGAATACGATGAATCCGGCCCATCCATCGTCCACCGTAAATGCTTCTAAGCTATCAATAGTATTACTTGCTCATTTAGCGGACTTCTGGACATTTGTGATAAAATTAATTCAGACTTTTCCATCCTTTATATAAACATCATGGCTGTGTTATACAAACAATACAATGGGCGATCGATAAAAAAATGTGGACTGAATCGAAACACGACAGTTATTTCGGAAGCTTACACTGGAGGTTAACATCGTAGTCCGCTAATTGGTGACAGCTTTAACAACATTAGCTCATAAAAGGTGGTGTACGCCTAAATTCAACCGGGAAGATGATGTACTATCTTTGGGCTTCAGAATTATCATGGGATCTCAACGAACATTAGCTATACATGAACTTCAATGCTTTGTACTTGAACTCTCCTCCTATATTCTACCTTCTAAAACACCAAGTCGGTGTTGACAGTGCCTTATAACTAGAATTGTATGCAGAGATAAGCAAACTCTTGCTTGAAAAAAACACACCCACAGTGTCTTTGGAAATTAGGACTCAATTTGTGAGAGTTTAAAGCCAAAACTGGTTGGCACCACAAATATTTCATTTTGTGTCGCTTTCGAGTGAATGGCTTTCAACACTCCATTCGGACTTTTCCGAAACGATTGTGTACCCGAATAAGGATAAATTCAAAACGAATATACCCTGAAAATGGTCACATAACCACTGCCATTAATAGAAGTATTTTATTTTCCCTTCCGTGGTAGATATTTTGTCAGTATTTTGAAATAAGTTTTGGTTTTGTAATCTCCTACTAGTTATACGACTGTAGGATTCTAGGAATTCCACGAGGAAATACTGATAAAATAAAAATCTTGACGGTAACGGGGCAACTGTTATTTTTTTTAAAAGATATGTTTTGTTGTGACATCAGATTAAAAAGTAACTAAAGCCACTATCGAAACACGATGTATTATTTTGAACAACCTTTTCATTTTTAATAAATTATGAAAAAAAATTTTTTTTTTCAAGCCCCGCTAAATTTATGTGTATTCACTGCCTACTCCACCCTAAAATGTGATTAATGAGATTAATTCTCTCATCATTGCCTTCAAGACGCGACAAGTTCAGCTCTTCGGCTTATTTGCAGAACAGTTCAACATTGAGGGGTGGGTGGATTTGCCCCTTTGCCACACCCGAGTGTAGTTACAGTACTATTACAAAAGTGGACAGAAAATTTCGACCGGATCGCGACTCAGCCGCGATCCGGTCGAAGTTCTCTATCCACTTCACTCCCTAATAGCACTGCTGAATCTCACCGTCGAAAAAGAAAGGCAACAACGTTGAAAAGAAAAACTATGTATGTTTATCCACCCCCGGTTTGATTTCCCAATATTTTATTCACAAAATCTCGACCCACTAATGTAAGTGTGTCGCGAATGGATCGAGATCTGCGGGAGAAAGAGGCCACTTTTATGATCTTAGTACTGTACCACCTAAACAATACATACGCGGAGAAGTGAAAGCAATATTTCAGTCAATGAACCTCCTTGTTCAACTATGAGGTTCATGGTCTGAAAAATTTCTTCTTCTTCAATTGGATTTCAGAGTAAGGGGTGTAAAGTTTTGTCCTCAAGTCCAATGCCGACCGACTTAAAGCCTATAGGATTTTTAAAAAAAAGTTTCTCTCGTATAATTTTTCTATTCACTAATTTCGAAATATCTAAATTTCGGCAGCAAAAGTTCCTCATAATGCAACTAGAAATTCAATTAATTCAACCTTGTTTAAATTTGTTTAACAGAGCTCATTGGGCCCTGTCAAACAAAATCGAATTGTTTACATTCCTAGACGCATTATGGGAGAAATGGCTGCTTGAAATGTTTGACATCCTTCTGCAGGTGGTTAAATATCAGTAATACGAATAAACACAAGTCCGTGCCTATCTTGCGACTTTCTTGCGGGGTGGAGGTGGGATATTATTTGCCCAACCATGACGAGATGAATTTGTCTGCACGTATCCTCGCTCCTCGGCGAACTATTCAGACATCTGCAGTGAAAAGCTGCACAGCCTACTGTAGCCCACTACTGCTTGGCCATACGGATAATTTCACTTCCATCCACCCTCCTAGCATTTACGCACCTAGATACACGTCATATCCTCCATTACGATCTTCTATTGAAAAATATTCCAATCATCAGCATATCCTTGACCGAATTTAAAGTTAATTGGTGGAATAATTATCTCTGTAAGCTTAAATGTATCCCATTAATAAGTGTTTTGTTACAATTTATTGAAGGTGTGCCTAGGCACTCTTCAACAACTTGTAACAGACCCAAACTCCATCAACACGTCATTTTTAGTCTGGCTGATATGAAGTGGGTACAAAGGATGTGAAAATTTTGTCTTGACGCCAACACCTAAAAATAAAGCAGAAATTGAATATTTGGTCGCTAAGCCACTTAACCCCTTGAAACCTGGTGGTATCTTCCATGTCAGTTCAATGACAGCAATTGGAAAATTGGAAGAGTACATATTCATTATATGGGGGTAGACTAATTAATATTTTCAGCATGCAGCCTTCGGGCTGGAAACTGAAAATATTAATTGGTCTATCTCACATAATCACTTAGTACCCATCCTCCACAATGAAATGATGACGTATCATAATCTTGGGCCTGAAAAACGGCCTCTCGGATTCAACGGTAGGGTGAATAAAAGTTGAAGGAGACTTGTTGAATTTCTATCGCGGCAATCGAAAAATGTGCTGAGACCCTGGACCCAAGTCTACTTGGAACATGTCAAAAGTTTAGAAAATTATTGCCAGGGTGGAAGCTCCACTCCGTACGTGTTTTAGTTGTAATTAACCGTACACACGGGCGGAGAAGAACTCAGCTGATGGGCTGATTTCAGATGACTTATCAGAATTCTGAATACTATTCCTCTTTTTGGGGGCGTGGTGGCTCAGTAGGTAGAGGTGCAGGCTGCAAGCCGAGAGGTCTTCGGTTCGAATCCCACCTGTGGCAACCGTGTTGTGTCCTTGGGCAAGGTACTTCACCCCCTGTGCTCATGTGGGGGCACGATGACGCTGTGCACTAAGGCGTACTGCACGTCGATTGTGCACCTGTCTTCAACCAATGCTAACCCTGCTTGTGTGGAGTTAGTATGTTGGGGAGCTGACAGTTGCTCGCCGTTGCTCGGTGGTTCTCTCCGGGTACTCCGGCTTCCCCCACCCGTAAAACTGTCGAGGTCATAATTAGCCATTGTGCAGAAATATGTGACCTTAAACACCAATAAATAAATAAAAATTATTTCTCTTTATATTCACATGAAAATGGTCAAGAGAATTTTCATGTGTTTTTATAGATAGAAAATGTTCTCCAGAGTAAAATTTGACAATAATTATTATGTCCTTTCATTTTTTTAAGAAACATTTTCACCATTTTTTAGTTCAAAATATGAGAGTTTCAGCTAATAGACCTTTCCTATATTACTCCATTCCATTTGCATTATGGGTTATCATCCGGGCAATCTTCCCCTATGTAATAGACTCGCCCCCACACCATCCGTACTTGGTGATAACCAGCTCTGAATGCACAGCCAAGGAAGGTGAAGATGGGTACTCTAGAAGTTCGCTAGAGCATAATTGCGAGCGACATTGGAACTAAATTTACTAGTAATGGCATTGGCAGTGCAGTGTCGCGTCGAAAGGTGAAATGCCATTGGTTTCTCCAATCATCCTGACGATTTTTCACCATCAAGAAGCCAAACAATCGTCCAGAATGCTATTTTCGATAAATATAATATTCATCCGAATGTCTCAACACTTTTTCAAATAATTTTCGAGCTGTTTTCACATAATTTGAAGTATGTTTTACACTGAACAGCTGAAACCTTGTCACGTATAAATCGCTTCCGCGTTTACAAAGGGGGAAGATTGCCCGGATGATACCCCATAATGCAAATGGAATGGTGTAATGTAGGGAAGGTCTATTATAGATAAGTTAATAGCCCTCCACTCCAGAGCTATAACACACGCCGTCATCAGCCAAGGGAGTGATAATATACTGTTCTGTGTTGCAAAACAGAGAAAACCCGAAACACAGAAACCATTTTCAGCTGCTACATGACGCACAGAAACTTTGAGCAGTGGCACAGTAAACCAATTTAGGGTTGGAGGTGGTTAAACATGTCATCACACAGAGTTGATCGACGTGCAACGCGTTTCAGCGGGCGTGCACCAGAGGATTTGTCTTTGGAAACGCTGGAGGGACTCAATAGTCTAAATACTCTCCTTACAAGTACCCCCTCACAGCTCCGGTTTCTACGCCATTGTTTATCGCCCATGTCCAAGATTAACTTCGCAATTTTTTTCTGGTAGCCTGATGACTTTACTCCCTGGACGTGATTCTAGCGTTGTGAACGATGCGACAAAGTAATAACTGACATTTTCTCTTCTGAGTTTGCAATTCTGACATTGTGTGGAGGCTGCCATTTGAGCATTGCTGTCACACAAGGAAGTTGGCGGCCTCCTCCATTGTCCAAATTGAAACAATCAACCACTGAATAACAATTCTGACGCAAAGATTCATGTTTCAGTTTGCACGCTGTCATATATACAGAGATGGGATTTTTTCGTTTGTTATCTGATTTCAGTCTTTTTCTGATTCTTTATAAGAAATTTTTCAGATCATTTTCAAGTAAATTTAAAGCAAAAAATAAATAAATAAATAAATAAATAAATAAATAAATAAATAAATAAATAAATAAATAAATAAATAAATAAATAAAAGAAAGGTCCTTCACACCTTTATTTGAACATAAGATAATTTGGATGGATGGGAGCGCGATGGCTCAATGGTTACGGCATTGGACTTCAAACCGAAAGGTCCTCTGGTCGATCTCCACAAGGGATATCTGCATTGTGTCCTTGGACAAGACGACCAATCCTGATTACTCACGAGGAGGCACGGTGGCGCTGTGTACTAAGGCGTACGACAGGTCGACGGTGCACTTGTGTACAACCAATGCTAACCCTGCTTGTGTGGAGTTAGTACGTTGTGGAGTCTGACAGTTGCTCGCCGCTGCTCGGTGGTTCTCTCCAGGCGCTCCGGCTTCCTCCGCCCGTACAACGGTCAGACAGAAGGTGATCCTGGCTGTCGAGGGTATCGTTAAAAATGGTTGTGGTACATTACACATTATGCAAACAAAATTTTTAGTTATATTTATTTTGTTTTTAAAAAAGACTGAAGTCTCATGCCTGATCTGATATATGTGTTTTTGTTGCGACAAGGCTCAAATTAGAAGCATACCATTATGTCGGAATTACAAACGAGAAGAGAAATCGTCAAGTATTTACTTTAAACGCTCGCATCGCGTCCAATCTGTAACAGACTTTACATTTTCACATCCACACACAAAACAAGATTTTTACCATTTTAATGTATTTGTCAAGTACTGGCTTTCCCCATGTGGCCCAGACTTTACCGAAAGTATATATTTGCTTCTGGTTGCAAGCTTATATAAACACCGAATCGCGATGCATTTCGTCGCCCGAGTGCTAGAATGTCCTATGTCCCAATGGGGACATAGGACATTCTAGCACACAGGCGACGATTTGTTAACTGACAATCGAAATTAAACAATTTTCTTCATTAGAACAATAAGAAATAGCAAAAAAAGTTCTAAATTACCGATTACTGTATGTAATGGAGGCAAAAGATCGGGGAAACACGTCCCATCAAAACGAAGTGCACAGAAGCCACGCAAATACCTGATATATTGACTTAAAGAATATTTTCACAGCTTTTAATTACTGATAAATCCCACTGTTGCGATAATTTTATGCCAAGTTCACAGAAAGATATCCAATGAAGTTGGAAAGTACATGGAATAGCTGTCAATGCACGAAAATCATATTACCAGCTTCTATTTAACCATTTCCACCCTCTGCGTCCATGAATTACGCCATTCCAGGGACCTCGAACGGGGGTGGAGGGAGGGGGGGGGGGCTGTCTTCAGCCTCTCACTTCTTTGTCAGTAAAACAAACACAAGTCCGGACAACGCTGACTTTAAAATCCTAGCCAGTGTGTTAAATCCTAGCCAGTGTGTTAAATCCTAGCCAGTGTGTTTACACATTCAATTGTTAGTTGGCGCTGAAGTAGAAACCATCCCAGTTGCGTGTTAGATTTCAGAATTTAGGATATCGCACAGGCCTATTGTGCACTCTGGGCGATTTCGAGGAATTAGTGGTCTACTGGTACCGATCCAGTGCCGGTGGTTCACTTATACGGTCATGATTTCGCTGTGTCTAATCCAGGAAATCTTGACTCTCTGGAGGGAGTAAGTGTTTCATTATCAAATCGCGATGCGATCGTGAATTAGACCACTTTTTGTAATCTTAATACTGTAGTACCAAAAAAGAATTTAATCCCGAAGCCAAGGATTTAAAGATCCCTAAATCTAAATAAATAAATAGATAAATAAATAAATAAATGAAAACATCTTGGGGAGGTCAAGGTCTTCGCTATTTCTTTAAATGGCGAAGACTTTGACCTGCTCAAGATGTTTTATTTATTTATTTATTTATTTATTTATTTATTTATTTATTTATTTATTTATTTATTTTTATTTATTTATTTATTTATTTATTTTTTTATTTATTTATTTATTGCGGTTTGACGACCCTACCAACAGCCAGGACCACCTCGAGTCGGAACACTTTACAAGTGGGACAAGCCGGCGTGCCCGGAGAGAACCATGCACTCGGCAGTGCAACTGTGAGATTACCCAACGAGCTGACGCCGCACAATCAGGGTTAGCATTGGTTGAACGCAAATGCACCATTGACCTAAGTACCCAGCGCAACCGTGCCCCCCACGTTGTCAATCGGGATTAAGTGCCTTGCCTAATGACACAACACCGTGACCGGTGGATAGAATCCAACCATGGTACATTCGGTTTGAAGCCCATGCTCCAACCACTAGTTTTCGTTAAGTAAAGTCAATTTTAAAAACAATTCCTCATCATTACAAAACGCATCGCCAGCTTTTAGTAACACCCAGCAGGTTGTATGACTCCCAAGCTCCTGTAGTGAACGAAAACATTTCTCTGAAAAGTTGACATACCTCAGGACAGGCGAGAAGCTGCATATCTCTATTGGGTGGATGTGAATGGAACACGCTTCTTATGACGCTCTAGACTTGTTATGCCACGGGCATATCACGGAGATCGCGAAGTCTTCAATTGGGGAAAGATGTGGAGGTGGTATCCCTCTCGCATTTGTGGGGTTGGGGTTCGGGAAACTTAGAAACGACCCCACGCAGGAAGGGGAGGTCCTGCCAGAGAATTTTTCAAAAATAAATACCAAACTGCGCTATTTGGAGACATTTGTGGCTCGAAAGAACGTCAATTTCCACCAAGCATGAAATGTGATCTGTTATTTCATTAGTTGAAACTTGGTGATCGTAAAAGTCGGGATATTTAGGAAAATGGGGAGTTACAATTCGGGGGGGGGGTGCAGGGAGTCACAAGGGCCCCACTCACATAGCAACACCACAGGGACTCTCACTTTGCACGAATCGTGTGTTTGAAGGTTTGGGAATTACCACCTTTCAAAGAGAATTAAAAAAAAATCTCTCTTCACTAAATTTTGACTTTTCTTGTAGGAAGGGTGAACTGTCCTGTCCTCCTATATGTCAACTGTATTACTAATTAAGACTGACATAAGTATCACAGCTCATTAAACTGGTGTCAGATATGCTGGTTTGTGAACACTGTTGTAAAGACCATTCTTTCCTGCAGTAGTTCACATGATATCATATTGTCAGCCATAAAGTCAAAATAGCTAAGACAAGCCACGGCCACTTCTTGGGACAGCTTGTATCGATTATCTTCCTTGGAATCTGCCAAATTATTCTTCCGAGAACAAGGCTCTTAATGGCAGTCGCTGGGCAATAGATCGAGTCTCGGATGTTTCACTGCACAAAACACTCGCCAGACCACCCTCAATCGATAGGCCCCACCTAATAAGCCCCCCCCCCCCTCCCAATGGCGGATACTGGATACTGGATTTTAGGTTTGGTAGGGCCGCATTTCAGTCATGGGTAATGGCGATTTGGGGCGAGCATATCCCAGAAGCACGGCGTAAGAGCCAAAGCCCTATGGATGGGGTACAATATTATCCGCGATAACACGTGGGCATCCATTACCTCTGGTAATGGATGCCCATGTGTTATTGCGGATAATACCATGACCGTTTGTCTCGATGGTTTTTAAAAGAATATGGGGTGGGAGCTTGGGACGACTGCCACTCCTTGGACCCGCCCAGGACATCAGTCTACATAAGTATCTAACCCTCGCCCAGGCTTTGTGATTCAACAAGTGATCATAACAATCGGTACCGTAGGAAATGGCCTCGACAACTGCCAGAATCTCGCGTCCAGCATTGCAAGTATGAGCGCGTCGGCAGAGAAGACCTCTACTACCTTGTCCAACCTCCTAGAAAATGTAGAGAAGATATCATTATAGCACCCACGGGTTTTTTCTTTCCACTCTAGCAGTGATGTTTATTCTAGTAAAAAAAAAGCACGAGAATCAAAAGTAACGTTTCCGCCAATGAACCCCATCTTGAACCTGGTTGTCCATTAGCTGAAACTATTCTTTTTTCTTTTTATAGAATTTGAAGTTTATCAGAGTGGAAACAAAACTCCACGAGTGTTTAAGTGATAATGAGCTCGACAATTGTCAAATTCTTCAGTTTCTCATCGTAATTCCAGCGAAAAAGGGGTGTGAACGGAGGCAGGGGTGTGACTAGAGCATCTTGAATGTGTGTGCGGGGAGGGGGGGGGGGGGGGGTAAATAGGGTTTAATTTCCTACTCGGGTGGGTTATAAGGGGCGGTTTGCCAAAAGTTGAAAACGGAAACTGTAATGGGGTGTCCTCTGGTTGATTCTAGAAGATTTCTGCCGAGTATTGTAAAGGATGTTCTGGTTATTCAGCCTAAACTAAAACAAGTGCAAACCTTCAACTCTTCAGATGCTCATGGACAGGTAATATTAGACAATGAATAAAGCCACATAGAGCTGAATTGCCCGTTGTTTCCGACTTGCGAGGATTCAAAGGATTACGACCCTTGTTGTTACGACAAAAAAAAAACAATTGAAAACAGAAGGGAGATCTTGCTTTTTGTACAGGCTATATTGAAACAAGAATCCCATTCCGGTTTAACGAGTTGTTTAATCGGAGCAGGTAAATTGATTAACCCTTTACCCAACGTAGACGATGTCAAAATTTATTATTTTAAATATCATGTCTTTAAATTTTTCAAAAAATTTCAACAAAACTCTATCATGTGACCCCTCATTGGAACGAGCTCGTTCCAAAGAGGGGTCACATGATATGGTTTTGTTGAAATTTTTTGAAAACTCATATTTTTTCAGCTGCTGAATTTGCATATTACACGGGCGGATGTGGCCGATTCGTTGGGTAAAAGGTTAACCCTTTAAACTGAAAGGCCGCTTTTTCGGTCACGGGATATGATACGTCATAATATCATTAAGCAGGATAACTCTGAAGTAAATATTTGGGGTAGATCAATCAATATTTAGCCGAAAGGCTGCAGGTTGAAAATATTAATTGGTCTCCACCCATATAATAAAGATGGACTCTATCAACTGCTGTCATTGAACTGACATGGAAGATACCACCAGGGTTAAAAGGGTAAAAAGTCGTGTGTCAGTTGGAAACTTTCGACCAGAATTCCATTATTGTGTTAGAAAAACAAAAGTCTGATCATTGTTCAGAACTGCATCTGCAGTGTAAGTTGACTCATTTTCTTCTAACTGTGCCATCCCCCCCCCCCTCTCTCTCTCTCTCTCTCTCTCTCTCTCACACACACACACCCTCTATATCGCCAAATCTCTGGACGAATAGCATACGTTTTCAACCTTGCCCATACTCGGAAAATTTGCTGAGTTGATTCAGAATAAAACACCTGCTGAGTGGAATTTTCACGAAGCTTTAACCTTTATTCTATTAAAAAAAAGTCAAGAGAAGTTGGAGAAAAGTTCGGCCAATGGAATTCAAGGTTAAACCAGGAGGTTCGTTAGATGAGTCTTTTTTTGTGCTTCCAACTCTTTAAAAATTGAAAGTTACTATCAAAGTGGAAACACCACTCCACTAGTGTTTAAGTGATAATCCACTCACGGCGTACTGAAACAAAGTTGAGGTCACAAAACCTTATAAATGCAGTTGTCAGTTCAGCGCAAGGAATTGAATTTTACTAAACTCTGAACTAAAGTTCACAAAATTCTTCACTGATACAGGCCAATGGGCAACCGGGCTGCAGGGCCGTGGAGAGGAAATTCGGGTTCCAGGGTTAATTCTGTGATGGACCCCCTTTAGAACGTGTCGGGATACAAATGCAAACGCAGAAGGCATTTTCCGCGAGTGCCGAAGGCACAAGCGATGATAGGTGGGAGTTATAAGATAACTTTGAAGTCTGTTATTAAATGGAGACTTCTGGCGGCTTTAAGGATGAAAAATCAAGCTTGACACAAGTATCCTCTACTCCTAGGCCAAGCTCGCCCCCTCCAAAGTTACTACCCCTCTCCCCGAACCCTCTCCTCGACCCCTGTCGGGCTGTCACAGGCCCTACCCCTCCCTCCCCCCACCCACACACTATGGTTAAAATGCGCATGACAGTCTGATCACACTGACTGCATTTTTAGATGAAAAAATCTGCAAAGCTCAAAGTTTATACAATTTCTAGAAGAAAGAAACATAACTTACGATCGAATATTACCAATTTGAAAGGGGGCGCGGTGGCTCAGTTGGTAGAGGTGCAGACTGCAGGCCGAGAGGTCCTCGGTTCGAATCCCACCTGCGGCAACCGCGTACTGCACGTCGATGGTGCGCATGTCTTCAACCAATCTAACCCTGCCTGTGCTGCGGTGCAGAGTTTAGAGTTACGATGTTGGGGAGCTGACAGCTGCTCGTCGTTGCTCGGTGGTTCTCTCCGGGTACTCCGTCTTCCTCCACCCGTAAAACTGTCACGGTCACGATTAGCCATTGTGCATAAGTAAATAAATAAATAAATAAATAATACCAATTTGAAAGTGCTTCAGTTTAGAGTGTTGTCTCGTCCGAATCAGTAGACGGCACCCCGTTATAGTTTATATGTCGACACCCAGTCCCTGTGTTTTATCATTGAGTTTATTTTCATTCTTCTGCAAATGGGGGAATTTATTTTAGATTGTCGGGGGAATTCAACGACAATTTATTCCTACAGTCCTACTGTTGGAAAAGGTATCATAATAGTGGAAACAGCAGTTATTGCTCTCTTCAAGATGGAAACGAAATACCATAGTGTGTGGGTGTTGCGTACTCTCCAGTCCACCATCTCAAAAAATTTCCTCATCAGTAGAGATGGGCGGTGTTGGAATTTTGAGTTCGGTATCGGTTTCGGTATTTTTGTGTGGGCATACCGCGGTATCGGTTCGGTATTCGGTATGTGACTTCAGAATCCATGTCAGAAAAATACAGAATAAGTTGTTCTTGTATCATTCTATCACAGTGCTACACATGCCATTGTTGATGGCCTCAACATTGTCTTTCTTTTGTCAACACAGATCATATCTACAGTAATTGGGTGACTTGTTCTAAATACGCCTTAACTTTTCAAGCTCCACTTAAGGCGTCTGTAATCATAGAATCATAGAATGTGTGTCCTGAAGATGTCATCGTTAGGTGGGCCTGATGGCAGTTGTAAAATTATCTGGTCAGTGATTTCTAGCCAAGTCTTGGCTGCCTGTTAAGGCAGCCAAGACTTGGCTAGAAATCACTGCTAAGCAACTGGACATGTACAGGTCGTAGACTATTGATAATTTAGTACAACTGCCCTGGTCCTTAAGGCTTAACAAAACTGAAAAATAAAATCAGTCACTTCTTTCATGAAAATGAACACTTCAACTACTATCAATCCTCATCAAGGCCTTATAAATAGCGAATGCACAGGGAAAATTGAAAATACCGTTAGCTTCGGTATTAAAAGATTGGGTCGGTTCGGTTTTTCGGTGTCCCCATGATATCGGTATCGGTTCGGTTTTTCGGTATATTGCCCATCTCTACTCATCAGCACAATGGCATTTAGAGTTCTAATCCGGCCCTGACTGAAGTCGAACGCAGCCCTTTGAACGCCACGATTACTGAACGACACTTACAAAAACTTGAATAACTAATGCACTAAAATAACTAAATATAGTCAATTGTTTACGCCCAAAATACATAGCATATAATTCTCGGTTAAAAGAGATAATCGTTCCAGTAAGGGTCGTAGTTAAAACTAGAAGTCCTGTCACGAACTGTACGCTTATCTAGGCTTTATTGCGCGTAGGAATTGCGCGCACTTGCCATATCGTATGGCATCCAAAGCACGCAGGTTCTCCTGGTTACCCGGAGGTCCATTGGCTGAAACATGGCTTGTGCACAGGCCATACGCACAGAATTTGCTAGCCTTACTATGTTCATAACGCGTAGATTAACGCGTAGATTGACTTGCTGTTTGTGCGCATTTCATGACAGGTTTAAGTGCATGTTTAGGAGGCAAAATTTGAAAAGAAATAATAAAATTCGATTGGCAATTTGTGTGAGCACGTGGGCCTGATAATACTGTTACGTTCGGTACAGGGTTAATGAAAATGAAATCCACTAAAAAAAACTACCCCCCCCCCCCCAACAAAACAAACCCCAAAAGATCAAAAAACAGAAAAACTAGCAGTTCGATTCCTCCTGAATATAGGGCACTGATTTGGACGTTCCAGATTATCATTATGGTTTTGATGAAATTTTGTGAAAAATGTTAAAACATGGTATTCTGATATCGTCTGCGTTGGGTAAAGGGTTAATTTCCAAAAGCTTTATTTCCACTTGAGTGAAACGGGCGAGTTTACCTTGCAATTGTGGGGAGGTGCAGTAATAATTTAATTCCGAAGCTCAATAGGATTGTAGGGTTGAATTATCACGGATCCCCCTTGTGTAGCTGCTGATTAAACCCTACTGCTCGCTAGTCCCCCTGTCCAATTTGCTCTCTCACCCGTGGGAACCCCAGGAAGTTAAGTAGTGCTTGTTTTACTGTGGTAAACACATTCTGCTTTACTGATAAAATATGACTCGATAACCAACGACAGGTGTGAAAGTCCTCTATGGACAGTTCGAAAACGTCACACAATCTTGTCCATGTACCAGGTGACCTCGCAACAGCAGGCGATCGGGCCTTTTCGGTGGCTGCTCCATTCCTTTTGGAACCTGCTTCCGAGTGGGCTGAAAGCATCCCAGAATCTCCCAGCTTTCCGATCAGCTCTCAAATCGCATTTGTTTCAGAGGGTATATAACTTACGATGAAGACCGCTGATTGTGATTCATCCGCTTGGAGACAGTCAGTGAAATAAGAAATGCAGAGTGATATATATGTATAAAGTTGATTTTTTTTGTGTGTTAAGCCCAAGAGCTCTATGAGGATTTTCGGCTTTAAACTACATTTATTATTATTTATTATTATTATATACATTAACGATTGGTTAAACATAATTGGCTAAACACGACTTCATACCTGTGTACGGTCATTATATAGATGTATAATGCTTAAACGCCAATTAATAAATAAGTTTGCAGTTTATCGTGCTATCTACACGCAAACTGCCAACTTCACTTTACGCTAAAATTGACGAATATCGTGTTGAAAGGGGTAAGTCTTATAACCCGTGTTCCTGAAAAGGCAGCGGCCCCTCAAGAACACCTTTGCAAATATATAGAGGATATCCAAGGGTGGGGAGGAAGGGTGGGGGGGCACTAAAAATTTGAAAGACGTGATGTCCTATTTTTTAGTCGGCTCCTTTTTACACCCACCCACTACGTGCAAATTTTTTGCTACCGTTCTCAGACACCCACCCCCACTCTCCCATTAAAATCCAAAATAAGCTTATAAACTTAGTAGGCACAGCTGTCTTTAGGGGTTTTCATAATGTTCTTAACCCTTTACCCAACGTAACGGTCAAAACCGGCCAGCGCTATTCTCAAAAATCGCCAATTAATTTTTATTATTTTTTCATTTTTTGTCTCAAAAACATAGGTTATGACCCCTCATTGGAACGAGCTCGTCGAGCTCGTTCCAATGAGGGGTCATAACCTATGTTTTTGAGACAAAAAATGAAAAAAAGTAGTTATTCAATCATTTTTGGGCAAGTGTCGTCTGCTTTTCATGTTGGGTAAAGGGTTAAACTGGTACCACCAGTTTAAACCTCTGTGGGCTGCTATGGGCCCCAATCTACAAATGACAAGCTGTTCATTATCAGGCTTGGCCAGAGCAGGTGTACATATACGGGAACAAATTTTCATTTGAAATTGAATTGTTCCCAAAATATTGTCTGCACATTTTCTACATTTCGAACAAGACACCCACCCCCTACTAACGTGTGACATTTTCCCAGTTTAAGCCCAATATTCTCACATATAAAGCCTCCTGATGTTGTATTTATGTTAAGAGTGTGATGTACAACATCATCTTTAATGTTTGAAACACAAATGATGGTATATATTAGCTGATATATTGATATATTTTTTCAAAATTCAAAAAATTGCTGGAAATGCACATTTTTGGCGTACTCAAGAGACCCACCCACCCCCACATCACGTCTTGCAAATTTTTGGTGGCCTCCCCCTGGGATATCTAGTGTTTTTGAGTGGATACCGAAAATTATCACCTGAGTGACCGATACAAATGGTTATTTTTCGCGAGCGCTTGCATTGTCTCGGTCACAAATGAGATAATGTTCGATATCCACTCAAAAACACTAGATTTTCTTTTTATTGTACGCTTTTAAAAAAGAATCTGTTAACTCCACTCGTTTCAACCTTGAATTGATGCATGAAAGTAAACAGTGCATTGAATCATTGAAACGCGGAAGTGATTTGATTGATATTCGGATCAGATGGCGTCTTGCAATTTGATTCAGCTGGCGGGGTTCTAGTCCCAACATGGCCTGAAAAAGTCCTTTGAAAGGACGTACCAAACCAAAAACTTATATTACGGATTTTCAGGCCATGTTTGGACTAGCGGGTTTCATGCATCAATTCAAGGTGAGTTATTGCTGGAAATGATCGCATCCAATGAAAAACACTAGATTTACTTTTCATTCCACGTTTTTAGAACAAATTGATCATTTCCAGTGATAATTTGACTCGTATTCACCTTGAAGTGATGTTTTGAAAGCCGCTATTTTGATTGATACCGTGAAAGTGAAAATGTCTATATCTTCACAGTGGGGGATACGATTTATATCTGTCCGCAATTTCTTCGATAATCTATCGTTTAGCGTATAATAAAAGTTGTTATGTTATCATCAACTAAAAGTTTATTTCATCGAGTAAATCCCACCCCTATGTTTGGTCTCTTGTCATATATCCTGCACCCACTTCAGAATAAATCTGAAAGTAGACTTCGACAGGTGTGGGGCTTGTAAACAGCGGCGTAGGAAAATATTTTTCATTGGTTGGGGGTGGGGGAAAATATTCGATGGCCGAAGGCCATCGCCGACAGCCATAGGCTGGAGCCGGGGAGAGCACGAGAGGGGTATCGCATTTCGTAGGTGGGGGTCTGGGAATTTGAAATTTCTTCCTCTCAGATCGCATTTGGTGGCACCTGGATAGCACCAACTTGGGATAATACAGCGGGGGAAAACAAAATTTTTTTGCATGTTAAGGATGTTGTAGAGATCATTGGAGATTTTCAATTTTTCATTTGAAAGACTCTAGTTACTGGGTCATATGTTACTCCATAAACACATGTGAACTTGGTACTCTAAGTATTGTGATGCCAGAAGACGAAACGTTTAACGTTAAGTACGGGTAGTGGAGGAAATATGCTGACAGAAACATTATGAGCATCAGTATCATGGCATACACATAATTTGTTTTTTTTTGTTTTTGTTTTTTTGGGAGGAGGGGCAAAGCCTACGGTGCACCACATCCCACCCCACCCCATTTTTTTTTTTTTGGGGGGGGGGGGTCGTGCCCCCCTTCCCTTTTCCTACGCCCCTGCTTGTAAAGAGTAAAGGAGATAGGAGCTGTATATGAGCTGGACCATAGGTATCCTTAAATACCGAAATGAAGCTAAGAGGGCTGGTAAATTAGACCTCATTGATGGATTTTTTCATGGCTCTCATGGCCTCAACAGAAATGAGGCTAAGAGGGATAGTAGAATAGATCTCATTGAGGGATTTCTCATGGCCGTCATAGCCTCATAAGACAAACAAGTGATTCTCCAAAAGGTACCCTCGATAGATATCCTCAAATAATACAATACCAAGCCATAGGTATCCTCAAATAACGAAATGCGGCTAAGAGGGACAGTAAATTAGGCCTCATTGACGAATTTTTTTCATGGACTCAAAAGAAATGAGAATAAGAGGGATAGTAAATTAGACCTCATTGAGGGATTTTCTCATCCCCATCATGGTCTCATACGACAAAAAGGCATTCTCCAGAAAATATCCTCGATAGGTATCCTCAAATAATACACTACAAGGCCATAGGTGTCCTCAAATACCGAAATGAGGCGAAGAGGGATAGTAAATTTGGCCTCATTGATGATTTTTTCATGGCCCTCATGGCCTCAAACGAAATGAGGTTAAGAGGGATAGTAAATTAGACCGCAATAAGGGATTTTCTAATGGACCTCATCGCCTCATACGACAAAAAAAAAAAAAAAAACATTATCCAGAAGGTTTCCTCGACGGGTGTCCTCAAATAATACAAGACTAGGTCATGGGTATCCTCAGATACCGAAATGAGGCTAAGAGTCGTATGTGCGAGTCACTCGTTTGAGTAAATACTGTATGGTTTATTTGCTCGGTGGGATTCGAGGCGTTCGATCAATGACTTATCAGTAACTACTCTACAGATTCTTGGCATTAGGAATGATATAGGCTTCCATGGGGGTTGCCTATCAGTATGCTATAATCCAAAGAAGCCCCTCAGTACTATAGCGCATGCTACTATTATAAGCCATGGTATGGCGGTCCTAAAAAGGATTCTGGGGGAAATCCGAACCAAAAAAACTACTCTAATTCAATCGAACTTACCCCTGGGGCCTTCTTGGTACTATAGCACTACGTGCTACTCTTAAAATCTACGGTATGACGGTCCTAAATAGGATTTTTGAAGAATCCGTAGTAAATAAAAGTGGATATTGGTGATTTGGAGGAGTATCGGGTTCATTTGGGGAATTACTCCTATTCAATCGAACACACCCTCCGAACATACCGTGTAAAATAAGAAGGTTTTAGGTCAAATAGCAACCACGTGCTATCATAGAAACCAAGATGGCGGCCTCCGGTATACAAAAAGGAGGACGGAAACACGTATCACCCTAACAACACGCGCTGCGCATGCCCACTAACACCACGCATAACTATGGGGATGGCGTCACAAGATGGCCGCTCACGCGGGTTACCATGGCAACACAACATGACGCTACTGAGTCACGTGACATGACGTCCCTTCCGGGGTCCCCACCGGGGTCCCCCAACCTATGCCTCAAAGCCACATTTCATACTACTCCCGCCTCCCCGTTTCTTTCCGCTAAGTCAGAGAAGGGGGAACAGATACGACCGGAAAGGCAACGCGAGGCACAAGTCGGTGGTGGCGGTGGGCGGAGGGGTTGGTTGTCAGCTACATTAAAAATGGAATATTTTTTAAAGCCCCTCCATATTTTGCACTGGCTTGCACATTATAATTATAACGGCGGGCTGCATACCTGCTGATCCTCATTCATTTACAAAGCGGACTGACACCAGAACCGGAGAAATCGCCTGAATTCTATTATTTATTTCTTTATTCATTGGTGTTGAGTGTCACTTTCAGTGATATATATACGTTATAATGACCATGTGCATGTCCTGTAATTTGTATCAGATTCGAGGTCGTGTTTACAATCGGATCACAACTCGCCCGTGAGGGCGAGTTGTGATCCGATTGTAAACACGACCGAGTATCTGACACAAATTACAGGACATGCATTTGGTCGTGATAATACATTTATCCAACAATTTACATAAAGCCTGTTTTCCGTTTAAATTGGGTTGGAATTGGTCAAAATGTTGAATTTCATATTTTAATGCGTAATAGCAATGCATATAATGTTATTTTGTCATAGCGCGGTGTTTACCGGAAGTTGAATCTATGTGATACGGAATCAGAATGAATCGTCTATATGATACGGGATCGGAACACATTATGTGATACGTTCCGTTTCTCGTTGTTTTAGGCCAAAATCTGTTTGATTGTTAGATAAAATGACCTCCCTGAATGCGATCCAAAACGGATAAAATTGAAGATTTGCCCACCTGAAATAATAACAATAATGAAATATCTACTTCTTTGATCAATGTAATTAATGTATTAGAAACTATCATAATGAATTTTTATAACTGCAAATACCACATAAACAAATTCATTTTCACGAGAAAAGAAATACTGTCAAAATAGTGCCTTAACCCTTTACACAACGTAACGGCCAAACCCGGCCAGCGCTATTCACAAAAATCGCCAATTAATTTTCATTTTTTGTCTCAAAAATATAGGTCATGGCCCCTCTTTGGAACGAGCTCGTCGAGCTCGTTCCAATGAGGGGTCATAACCTATGTTTTTGAGACAAAATATTAATTTTTCAAGAATTGTGTTTGCAAGGAGTCGTCTCCTTTTCCTGTTAGGTAAAGAGTTAAAAAAGTAGTTTGTGCCTCTTACTCAATTTGGCCTCTTGAAACGAAGGTGATACCTATTAATAGTTTTTCTATTGACAGAAGACGAAGTGTGTACTACTGAGCTGGGGGTGGGGGCAGTATGGGACAACAATACGTTACTCCAGCTCGACGCTGATACGGCTTTTATCCACACATTCATTTTCTCTGAGGGCTTTCGTCCCTTGGGACTTTTGCCTGGGGGGGGGGGGGGGAGGGGGGGAGGGAAGGGGGGAAACTTTTGTCTGTCTCCCACATGGAAGGTCTGATGCCCTGGGTATTCAACATTATTAACAGAGAATGTCAGTTTGACTTGTTCAAAAACCTCCTCATACCTGTAATCACAAAACTGTAACAGGTTAACTTTTTATGTCCCATACAGCTACAAACACCCCCATTTATATTGCTCTGAAAAAAGTTGTCCTAAGTGTATTCTTACTTGAGAACTGGACTGGTAGAATGCATTTATCTCGACAGTGGTTTAACATCATTGTAGAATAATGTGGAAACACTATTAAGTCATCTACAGATGTGTATACATGTATGTATAGTACATGGAGAGTGGATTGTAACAAAATCACCCGCGGAGTGGGGTTATCTCCCAAAGTATTACTTTCAAATTCTGTACATATGGACAAACAACACAAGGAATGTTTCAGCCAATGTACCTCCGGGTTTCACCCGGAGGTCCATTGGCTGAAACTTTGCTTGTGCTTTTCACGCTTTGCAACAAATGTGCAATTATTGCTTGGGTGGAATCTCCACTCCGCGGGTGATTTAGTGATAATACACTCTACACGTACTGTATAGTGCAGTACTTGTTATCCCATAATTAATGTGAGGAGTTGAGGGTTAATTTGCAAGTGTAGTGACTAGTGGGTCGCTTGCCAGCCTTCGACATTAACCAGAGTCTGCACCACAATCGTTTTTGATTGTCGTGGCCAATTCCGGGTATCATTGACACTGTCTCTGAAAAACTCGCCGTCACCGAAGTTGCCGCTTAGTGTCGTTCAGAGGTGTATTTCTCCCCCCCCCCCCCCCCCCCCCCCCCCCCCCACTGCATGTGTAACATTCGTCTGTCCAGGGTGAGATAGCGGGGAGAGACAGATGTATCCCACCCAACCCACGTGACGTTATACATTTTTATCATATGACTATGACATTTTTACCCTAAATATCACTACTGTTTGACGATGTTTTCCAAACTGTTGTATCACACCGGGTGAGATTTTTCCGGATCAAAAGTCCATATCACACTCTTACGGAAATCAAAAATCCATATCACACTCCCACGGAAATATCCGAGAGTTTCCGTGAATAGTTTTCCTCACTGGGGAAGTCGTTGTTGTTTCGTCTGCTATTTTAAACCGGCTTTCCACCGCATATTAATTAAAATGGCAAATTTGGGTGAATTTGACATCGAAACAATGTCATATGATAAATATATCATATATCATCATAACAGTGTGTTGATCCGTGTCGTCGCATCACGTCTCGTTGAGGTGCCCAGATTTTCGGATCACACGAGCTGCCGCAGGCAGCTCGTGTGATCCGAAAATCTGGGCACCTCAACGAGACGTGATACTACGACACGGATCAACACACTGTTATGATAATATCTATGTAACGTTATTATGACGTTGTGCATATCGTATCAGTTTTTTGCTACCAACTAAATCATATTGACGTCATCAGAATGCCGTGTGATCAAAGTTTGATGCTCCAAAACTCTTTAGACCCCAAGATGCCACCGTTCCTAATTGATTTCGTGGTATATACCTTTGGTATATATATAACTTTTGCATGCTCTTTCCGATGGTGCCATTAGTTTTTCAAAACAACGAATACCAAATGAGTTGATTATATCAGCACGTGACCGCTGATTACCTCTCGCTAACGTAACCGCTGTATGGTGGGATAGAAAAAATAATCCCTGATGGGTACGGGTGTGGGATGGGAAAATCTCACCCTCGGGACAAGATATTTGGTCCAAATATCTTGCCCTCGGGTGAGATTTTCCCATCCCACACCCGTACCCATCAGGGATTATAATAGTCCCCCCATCAATATTTTTTCCAGTCACGTGGGACATTTTTATCAGAATTGGAGTTTTCTATATCGATTCGCTAATGCTAGTAATACTATACTTTATTGAACGCCTATGCTTTTGTTTTCATAAAATAATCGTTTTTTGTCTGCAAAAACCTAAGCGAACAATAATTTATTTTTGTATTATCCTTGAACAATACGGATTACGTGCGCGGATTATTTAACTATTAAATTGTTTACGTTTGGGTTATTTTTGGCAGTAATTTGTGTTTTTAATATTTTTTTAGTAAACTGTACGGGTGCAATAAATACAAAACAGCATACGCGCTCGAAATATCACTTTTTACTGCACGAGATCGATTTCTGCGGAGGGATAATATTGAACAAGACGCCGAAGGCTTCGAGTTCAATATTATCCCTCCACCAAAATCGATTAATATTTTTTTTTGTATGAAACTGTAGGCGGGCAGTAAATACAGAACAGCATGCGCGTTCGAACTATCATTTTTAACTCACTTTAACGCCTTCGGATTCTCGTTCAATATTATCCCTCCGCCCAAATCGATCTTCTGGGGTAAAATATGGCAGTTCAAACGCGAATGCTGTCAGTGGCGTAGCGGAAAATCTTGTCCCAACCTCCCCCCCCCCCCCCGCGAGATAGAGAGGGGGGGTCCTTTCATAATGGTGGTTGCCTTTAAAACGGGAGCTAATTTAGTGTTGTTACCGTGCACAGCATACAGGATTTCACGTAGTACATACGCCATAAATTAAATGAAGGTATAGCCTATAGGATCGATTCTGAAAGTACGACTCTGTAGATGTTTTCATTACATGTTTTAAGTTTCACCTCCACCATCCAACGATACACACATGCACACCCAACATGTGTGATTTGAGAGGCACCATGTATGTATATTGTTCATTTCTCACCCCTATCAATTACAATGATGTAGCGTTCACTTAACCCTTTACCTAACCTGAAAAGCAGACGACACTTGCAAAAATAATTCTTGAATAACTAATTTTTTTCATTTTTTGTCTCAAAAACGTAGGTTATGACCCCTCGTTGGAACGAGCTCGACGAGCTCGTTCCAACAAGGGGTCATAACCTATGTTTTTGAGACAAAAAATGAAAAAATAGAAAATTAATTGGCGATTTTTGAGAATAGCACTGGCCAGTTTTGGCCGTTACGTTAGGTAAAGGGTTAAAAGAATAATACATAGACCACAAAGAGTACGTCGTGTGGAAGTGAGAGTTTGAAATTATGTGTATTTGGTACACAGTCTCACTCTCTCTCTCCCTTTCCCTCTTTCTTCCAGCGTTGGGACGTCCTTCAAGACGGGGTCCCCCCTTCTAGCCCCCCCCCCCCCAGCAATGCGGGCCCCACGGGCCCATCCCCTACGCCACTGAATGCTGTTCTGTCTATTTCTTATGAGACTGGATTTTATTCTTGAACTTGTGACACACACGAAGTCAACCGGCCTTACAGGTCTGTAATACTGGATGCGGGGTATTGGGGAGCCAGTATGACCCGTTTGGAGTTTCGGTATGGTACGCGTTAATTAATTAAATCAGAAGTCGCGTCACGACCAATAGGCGGGAGCGCGGTGGCTCAGTAAGTAGAGATGCAGGCTGCAAGCCGTGAGGTCCTCGGTTCGAATCCCACCTGCGGGAACTGTGTTGAGTCCTTGGGTAAGACGCTTAATACCGATTGCCCACGTGGAGGTACGGTGACGTTCTCTACTAAGGCGTACTACACGCCAATGGTGCATATGTCTTCAACCAATGGCTAACCCTGCTTGTGTGGAGTTAGTACATTGGGGAGTATCACAGTTGCTAGCTGTTATTCGGTGGTTTTCTCCTGCTCCCTCCACCCGTAAAACTGTCCGACACGAGGTGATCCTTGCTGTCGAAAGTGTCCTTCAACCCCAGTAAATAACTAAATAAATAAATAATAAAGACTAACTGGCCTACATGTATATTATACTTAACCTCGAATACATTTATTTATTTATTTATTTATTTATTTATTTATTTATTTATTTATTTATTTATTTATTTATTTATTTATTTATTGGGGTTTAACTACACGTTCGACAGCCAGGGTTACCTCGAGTCGGACGTATTACAGGTGGAGGTAGCCAGAGTACCCGGAAAGACCCACTGAGCAGCGGTGAGCAATTGTCAGACTCCCCCCCCCCCCCACCCCCACTTCTAACTCCACACAAGTAGGGTTAGCATTGGTTGAAGACAAGTGCACCATCGACCTGCAGTACACATTAGTACACAGCGCCACCATGCTCCCGCGTGGGCAATAGGAATTCAGTGACTAACTCAAGGACACAGCGCTGTTACCCCTGGCAAGGAACGAACCGCTTTCGGTTTGAAGTCCAATGTCGTAAACACTAAACCACAGCGCTCCTAGATTTTTAACTACAATCCCAACTGCCGAACATTCCTACTCTGTCAAAAATATTCGAACTCAATGGTATAGTTCGAATATTTTTTATCAGTCGAGCCATCCTGGTCGGGACAAATCAGATTTCCACCCCTCACCATTAATCGGTCGCCCTTGCGACGCGCTTGACCGTAACAGAGAAACAGAGGATGTGTATATTGTACACCTCTCGCTATCCAACCTACCCCACCCCAATATCAGAAAATTGTTACGAGTCCAACTATGACACTGGGTGATAGTGGTATGATTCATAGACATAGCTCTAACTCAAGTACTTTTTGACAAACTGAAGTTCCAGTTATTATCATTATCTGTGTCTAATTTGAATGCCGAATTCTTAAACTGTATAAACTGGGAAATGCGGTAACGCAGACGACACATTTATTTGAGCGGGAAAAATCTGAGAGACTGACGTATCACTTTTCGCTAATTACAAACTGTCAAGATCTCTTTCTGGAGACCATCACAGTTGGCAGGCAAATCTATAACGCTTTACCAAATATGGCCAAGTCGCCTGGAAGTTTTTCAGGGACAGTTGCAACTCCAGAATATCCGATGAGAAACAGATGTTCGACATGAATGTGGAATAGTTTCGCGGCGTCTCATTTTTCTACAAAGAATTTTCAGACAGAACAGGAGGTATAGAAGGGTCACATTTCCAATGTTGCGATATATTTTAATGAACAGGGATAGCGTTTGAGAGTTCACGTACCTCAGTTGTTCCTCCCATTTAACGCATCTGGAAATATGAGAGAGGAGATATGAAAAGATAGAAACTTCTCTTTGCGATGGCTGTGTCTGATAATCAATTTGAACTATTCTATTGAGGAACGCAGTTCCGATCGGTAGGGAGTATCGGCTGTGGTGGTGGTGTGTGTGTGTGTGTGGGGGGGGGGGGGGGGGGGGGTGATTGACACCTCTTTTTTAAGATAGTACAGTTGACCACTTCCTCCACTTACTTTTGATGAACAGATTTAAAATTTAGTTCGTCCTTTGAGTGGAACAAGGCGCGATCTACAGTGCTAGACCATTGTTATAGCAGTGTAGGGGGAGCTATTATATTATTTTACAACCCTTTGCCTGAGACGAATAATGGACAGCACTAGCCCCCCACCCACACCCCCCACCCCCACCCCCCAGGGGGGGGGGGGTTGTTCCCCATCGCCCTTTCAGATCAAATTGTCGGAAACCGGACTTTGTCGTTGCTGGGGGGAATAGATTCACGCCGCGAATTCAGCCCAAACTCAAGGAGTGTCGCCTGAACCCGTGCGTGAAAGTATGTCTCACCGTGACGAAACCGACCATTTCACTTTCTGTTGGGGTGGTTCTTATCCTGAAGGGATCAAAGACTTTTCCTCAAAAAGCATAAATCAACAGGGGTTCACTGGAAACAACAATTTTAATACATGTATATAAAAATAGATATGGTATTTTGTGAATTACGTGAAATCCAAATAAACGAGAAAAACAGAACGTCAGTCACACCCCACCCACAGTTTCTGGGTCACTTGCGGGCCCGCATTCTCTGTTGTCGCGGGTCTTCCTTCCTTGTCATTGGTGTTTGGATTTTGGTCGCCTTTTCACTTCTCTCCTTCCCTGCCGTCGCACGGCCACTAACTTATTGTAACTTTACCTGACGCTTTTACTCAACATGTGACGGAATGTCACTCTACGACTGCCGTCACACGGCCACTAACGTATCGTCACTTTACTATATCTCCTTTTCCTCTAACAAGTGACGGAATGTTTCTCTTCCACTGCCGTCGCGCGGCCACTAGGTTGTTGTCTCTTTATTGGACGCTTTTCACCCAAGCAGTCGCCACCAATGGGGGTTAAACGCTCCCCTACCTTTATCTCAGAATAATGTTCATACATGCAAAGCCTTCTCTGCATAATTATGGCTTGCCTACTACAACAGGTATGTCGTCTTCCTAAATACCAATAACTCACTGAGCTCGTACTTCCTACTTCTGATCCTACACTCTGCTATGGCGACCGACTTGGCTCGCGACTGCTCCTGTTCTAAATATGAGTCTAAATATGAGTTCTGTGGCTCCCATACATTACAACGCACCTTTACTAGCGCACCGATGCGGTACCTCCTCTAACATATAGCACTGGCTATCCCCAGCTCCTACAACCTACGATCCACAGCCTTACACGTCTTCAGACTGGAAATGAAATTTTTGAGAACCCTCCCCCCACCCCGATTTTTATTTCGATAGCCAGAACATCAATTCACAGTTTAATTCCTTCTCTTGAACTTGGGAGGTTAGGTCAATCTTAATTTAATATTCGCTTTAAACTTTAAAGTTCCTTTGAAAGACTCACATTTCGGTACATCCTGACATTCGGTGACAGAGTAGATGCGTAATATTGGTTTGTGTCCAGAACATATGCAATGTACCGTTTCTACAACAATTACTCATTAACTGGCCATAATTACACAGATAATGTTTGCAGGAGAACACTGGTCGCTATTTCTTTTAATCTCTTACCAGATCGCCCATTATGGCGTTAAACAGAAATGCGGTAATGGACATCGAATTTCATGCTTAATTGGCAGCGCTTGAATTATTGCTGGTCAGTTTGGGTGACAAATCGGTTTTCGGGGTTGGTCATATACTTATATTTACGCTTTATATTTAGCCCAGTGAGAAAGATTATTGAAAATATACAAACAAAAATCGCAACTTTTAGCTATCACTTTGGCACAAATAGTGCCCCCGCCCTACACACACACACACTTTGGGTGAATAAAAGAATAAAAATACCCAGGCCATAAGTAATGTTTTTTATGCGAAAATTAAAAAAGAAGTCACCCCCACTCCTCCACGCACACACTTTCAATTTCGTTCCAGCGCAACTTGGCGGACAAGTTCTGCACTAGCAACCTTCACAGCCCCCCACAGGGGGCAGTGAAGGTTGCTAGTGCAGAACTTGTCCGCCAAGTTGCGGTGGAACGAATGCAGAACTTGTCCGCCAAGTTGCGGTGGAATGAATGCAGAACTTGTCCGCCAAGTTGCGGTGGAATGAATGCAGAACTTGTCCGCCAAGTTGCGGTGGAACGAATTATAGAGTGCTTAAAAGTACTTGAATTTTACTTGAAATCTATGGCGTACGAACAGGTTCGAAAATTATTATTGAGGTACATACTATATTATTTGAGGTTCATCCTATATTATTTGAGGTTGATCCTATATTATTTCAGGTTCATCCTATATTATTTCAGGTTCATCCTATATTATTTCAGGTTCATCCTAAAATAATATTTATGACCCTCTCGTGCGCGATCAATAATTTGTCCGACCCTGGATGGACTATAATTATTGTTTAATGTTGAACCAGGTTCGACATAAATAGTATGTACCTCAATAATTATTTTCGAACCTGTTCGTACGCCATGTGAAACAATAATTATGGTCCATCCAGGATCGGAGAAATTATTTCAGATTCATCCTCAATTAATATAGGATGAACCTCAAATATTGATGTCGAACCTGGTTCAACATGAAACAATAATTATGGTCGATCCAGGGTCGGACAAATTATTTTAGGTTCATCCTCAATTAATATAGGATGAAACTGAAATATTTATGTCGAACCTGGTTCAACATGAAACAATAATTATAGTCCATCCAGAGTCGGACAAATTATTGATCGCGTACGAGAGGGTCATAAATATTATTTTATGATGAACCTGAAATTAACCTGAAATAATATAGGATGAACCTCAAATAATATAGTATGTACCTCAATAATTATTTTCGAACCTGTTCGTACGCCATAGAAATCGGACTTTTAAAATCGGTATTTTAAAAATTCTGTGAATTGACTTTTTTATGAATGAAGATCATGATGACATCATAGTATTACATTCTTGGATGTGTATGATGTAATCCCCATTCATTGCTCCACTTGTACCATAACCGCTGAAGTTTATAGGAGTGTTTCAGCTGTGTGTTTCCTTGTTATTATTCTGATGTTGAATAGTTGTCAAAATGTACATTTCGCGAACAAGTCAAGAAAGGTGGAATGTTGTAAGATAAAAAGGTCGTTATCAACAAATTTCTGAAATCGTAAGATAAATTGTCATCACCACTAGCGGCGCCAGGATTTCAATTTAAGGGGGACCTAAGTAAGATATGGTGAGGGGGGGGGGCAAGGTCGAGATGCCGAATGCATCTCCAGAACGCCGTAGGCCTGAGCTAGAGGGGGAGAGGGGAGGAGGTAGTTCTGATCACTGAAGTAGAGCCGATGGGGTCCCCCTTCCGTTTGTGTGTGTTTGGGGTGGGGGGACGCCATGAGAGCGACATCTGAGCGTTTCGACAACACCTGACATGTGTATTGTTGTGTGCCGTTTGCGGGTGTGATATTGGGTGGGAAAACCATGGTCAGATAGTAATTTGAAGTTTGATTTTGGGGCCCGAGGGAAAAGTGTGTGGGGGGCGGTCCTCGAGCCCCCCCCCCCCCCCCCCTTTGGCGCCGCCAGTGGTTCCTCTTACGTATCGCGACTCGCCCGAAAGGGCTCCCAGCAATACTTAATATGAACACCATCTCGGCTTGGTCCAAGTTTCTCGATTTATACAATGGGGTCATAACATTTTTTTCCCTGAGTTCCAATGTGTTCTATGTACCTAATGGCACACAGAACACATTAGAATTCATGGGACGATGTACAAACACAAACTCAGAACTGATTAAAATAATGTTCGTGAAAGGTCCTGGAAAATGCTTGAAAATTACCATGATACGTCCTTGAAAGTCCTGGATTTCTTTCCTCTCGGACTGGCATAAATCCATGTTTAGAGGGCCATGACCCTTGTAAAAACCCATTTGTAAGTACAGTAGAATCCTTTTAATTGAATATCCATTTTGCCAGTGAAAATTATTCAATTAACAGGAGTATACAATTAACAGGGATTTGGTCAGTTTCCTTTGTTCTGGAGGTAAACTGAGCATTTATTCTATTATATCTTGTTTGACAGAGCTCATAGAGCTCTGTCAAACAAGATATAATAAAATAAATGCCTGTATTGGATGTAGTGAGGTCAAAAAGGTTGATAAATGAGGGGAATTTGGTGCGTGTCACAGTAATTTTTTCGACAATTACAACATTTTATATACGATTAACAGGAGTTTACTCTACAACCCATATGCAATTAACAGATCAAATTTGTACTGAAGGTATGGTAAATGGTTTTGTGTTTGAAAATGATATTCAATTAACAGGGATATACAATTAAGAGATATTCAATTAAGTGGGCTCCACTGTAGTACTTGCACACATGTGCAGACATACACTTATTTTTTCACTAAACCCATAATATATCGGTCCGGTGGCGTCTGCTTTACTGACATCGTAGGCCATTAAACTGGCCTATGGTTTTGACTGTATATACTTATGTGTATGATACATTAATTTGGTCACTATTCAAATTAGTTAAATCGTTTGTTATTAGTTTATTATAATAAAATCAAATCTGATCTCTCTGTTAACTCTTTGTGCAATCTGTCTCTCCGAAGGTGTTAATTTGCTTGAATAAACTTCTACTACCACTAATACACTTCCGTTACTGACGTGTCGACAACCCAATTGTAATTTAGTATGCAATAATTTTCGATATTCTGAGCTGTGATTTCAAAATGGGACAGATAATTCCGATTAGATCGAGACAATTTTCTTACCAGCAACGCGTCGAAAAAGCAATGCGCGAATTTTGAATTTCATAACGTTACTCTGTTCGTTGTTTTTTTCTTTCTGGATTCGATCTTGATTTCACAATATCTGTGCCCTTTGAACACTGGTGGTATCTTCCATGTCAGTTCAAATGGTGCGATTAGAAGAGTCCATAATCATTATTTGAGGGTTGAAAATATTGATTGGTCTTCACCACACATTCACTAAGCAACCATCCTCCTTAATGAAGTTGCGGCGTATCATATGAATGGGCCGGAAAAGCGACCTCTCGTGTTCAAAGGGTCAATTATAAAATCTAGTCCTGCCGGTGTAAGTAAGTGCGTCGCGACCAGATCGCGTAAAGATTGACGAACGGGCCGCTTTTGTGAGTACAAAACCCTGCAGCCGTCGAACAGTCGCAGGTCTTTGGAGTTAGCTCCCTTGGAGCATGTTTTTTCTTTGTTGATTTCTTGTGCACAACTGAAGTTATTTGAATTTGAGTTATCCACCTTGATAAGTTGCTTTAGGAAATGCGGGTGCCAGCAATTTTTATAGGGGGTGGGGAGGGAGGGGTCACCCACAATGCAACTCAAGGATGAGAAGACTGGCAACTAGAAAGACTGAAATCTTGGCCAGAAGCCACGCCTTGGCCAAAGGTCAAGTTGGAGGAGATAATGGAAGGGGGTTAGCCCCCCCCCCCCCATAATCTCCTCCAACTAGACCCTTGGTCATCGGTTGTGGTCGGGGTGGGGGGGGGGGGGGGGGCAACATTCTTCAATATTTGATATCAGCAGTGATCAAAGATTTCGTGCTGATTGAAAGTGCATAAAATTCAATGTAGAGGCATGTATTAGATTGCTGTGGATATAGGCCGCCGACATTTGGGATTCGGTGTGGGGGGGGGGGGGGGGGGGGTCGTACGACCCCCATGACCCTCCACAGCTACACAATTGAAATAATGCACCCTCATAAAATAAGCAGCCCTATGAACATATTTATTTTAATAAAACGATTGAACCATTCCTCTGGGACCGCGGTGGCTCTGTAGGTAGAGGTGCAGGCTGCAAGCCGAGATGTCCTCGGTTCGAATCCCACCTGCTGCAATCGCGTTGTGTCCTTGGGCAAGACACTTCATCTCCATTGCCCGCGTGGGGGCACGGTGGCGTTGTGTACTAAGGCGTACTGCACGTCGATGGTGCACTTGTCTTCAACCATTGCTAACCCTGCTTGTGTGGAGTTAGTATGATGGGGAGCTGACAGTTACTCGCCGTTGCTCGGTGGTTCTCTCCGGGTATTCTGGCTTCCTCCACCCGTAAAATTGTCACGGTCATGATTAGCCATTGTGCATAAATATGTGACCTTAATCACCAATAAATAAATAAGAACCATTCCACTGATATCTTTCATTATTACTGAATATTCTAGCTAAATAAAGAGAGTGATTTGATGAATTTTTGGACTTGAAAAATACAATCGACTATTGGTGAGTTTTGTTGGGAATTCTCGGAATTCCCAAAAGAAAAACGAACAAGTGACCGGTACTTCCCTTCCCGTCAGTTTTTTTTTTCTCTTATTTTGGAATAACTATCGGTTTTCGGACCTGAAGGCTATACTTGAAAAAGGTATTTGAATGCCAAAATTAAAGTGACGCGATCATATTTTTTTCACCTGATGGCCGCCTATGGGAAAATATTTAGTACGAAGAAACCTATTGCACGCCCGTTCGTAATCACAAATACATGAGTGCATGTACTAATGACCTCATCTTTTATCAAACATACTAAGGATAAGGTAGCAGTGTAAAACATTATTAAAAAATGATCGACGTGCAAGAGGTTTGGCTTGACCTTCACATTCAATATGGAAAGTAACGATACAGTGTTTTCCATCGCTACTTTATGTCAAAACTTGGATGATCTCGATCGATCCTTTATCAAGAGAAGTAATCCTCTCGTTTCCACATTCATTGTTCCTCTTGTACTATAACCGCTCGTTTGCATTAGAGTATCTTCGAATAGTTAAATGAATCTCTAATTAAACTATAACTAGGAAGCGCTGTGGCTCAGTAATTAGACCATAAGACATCAAACCGATAGGTACATGGTTCGATCACGATTATCCACAACTGCGTTGTGTCCTTGGGTAATACATTTACGTTCGTTTGCCAACTTGTGCGTCCGTGGGGGTGGGGGAGGGGTGGGGACGGGCACGGTGGAGCTGTGTACTAGGTGTACTACACGTCGATGGTGTACTTGCCTTCAGTCAATGCTAACTCTGCTTATTTCCAAATGCTACAAAATACTCGCAATCCACAGTAGCTTTTCTTTATACCGTGTTTAACCACGGTGTAGAAACAAGAATACACAGTAGCAGGGTATATGGCTAAAAATTACCCATTATTAATTATTAATTCATACCTTCTGCTCGGTTATGTTAGAACTAAAATAATAATTCAGGAAATTTAATATTTATGTGTAATAAAATATTACAGATATGGATGTCAATGGAACTGGCTCATTGAGCCAGTTCCAACGACATCCATATTTGTCTGGTTTTATTAAGAAACTTACAAAGTACAAATTTTCTTTCAGTTTTTCCCACAATTTAGATTAAAGTATCAAGTACACCAAAATTCTTGGAAATAAATCCGTAATCCTTGTGTTTTCCAGGGCGTATGGGAATTTACACTGGTTTGGGAACTCATACACCCTTCGGCTTTGCCTCAGGGTGTATGAGATCCCAAACCGGTGTAAATTCCCATACATCCTGGAAAACACAAGGATAACTAATATTGGTTCAGTGTTCGTACGTTTTGGAGTCTGACAGTTGGCCGGTAATTCTGTCCGGGTATTCCGGCTACTTCCCGTAAAACTGTCCGACACGAAGCGCCCCTAGATTTCGAATGTTCGTTAAAACCCAATGGAAAAAATAAAACAAATCAGGCCATAACTGTCTTCAGATACTGTGAGCATATGACATATACTATGAACTTGTGGCATATAATGTTAAAACGATTGTTCTCATGTACCATACATCTGCCTGTAGTGTCCGAGAGATGGACCTGCTCTCATCAACAGAACCTCGACAAGACTTCCGAAGTGATGTCATTGGCACATGACACAATTACACCATGTGGAGTTATTTTGGTTTCCAACCTTTGTGGTCATGTTATGATTTAATTAATTACCATTGATACGTGGTGTCAGTGCGTATGCGCAACGCGTATTCTGGGTGTAGCACGTGATTCCGCCGTCCAGTTTGTTTACTCGGGGCTGCCTCTTGGGTTCTATGGTGGCACGTGGTTTCTGAGCCTGGAAGGCATCTAATATAGTTCCAATATATAGTTCCAAGGATATGTTCCATTGAATGTGAGTATACCTAATTACACAAATCGCCCCGACAATTACCCGAATTTACCAAAAACAACCAGTTGCTACCGAAACGAACCTATCTCTTACTCGGTTGTTATCAGGTGCATATCTGTATGAATACAACATAGTGTTATAAAGCCGAGCGTTGTGTATGTGAGTATATCTATTGCCACAAACAATCTGACGACTGTTTATATCTAGTTCGGGTTATTCAAGAATCCTCGTTTTTCATTTCTATATTGCTAGGAGAAGTACAGAACAGAGAAACCCCAAAAGGTATGTTCAATTTCCGGTGTGTACTCTAGTAAAGCCGAAGAGCCTCGTTCTTGGAGGAGAACAGTTGTTTTGTGATTATTTGTAGATTTTGGATGTGTTCTAACTAGTTCGGGAAATGGATTCAAGTCTGTTTATTGTTCTGGCGTACTCTGAATGAGCGGAAGGAACTTTCATTACTCTGAACAGTTTCGCATTCTGTCAAACCGTGTCTGTCACTAGCTAGTACAAACTATCCGAGGCCCTATTCTAGTAACCCCCCCCCCCTCCCCCCCCCCCCCCATCCTAACATTCGAACTGGATCTCACCTCTGCCCTCTACCGAATCCTTGTAGAAAACAATCAGATTGTCCTATTCGTGTACGCCCCGACCACTGTCACATCATTATCTGATATTATCTGATACAAGTTCTAGTATGCGTTCTTAAAAGGAGTCCAAAGGTCGCCTCCATTCATAAGAGCATTACTGCATATCATGCCTTCTGTTGACAAATGTGGATGAACTACTTTATGGTAAACTCGGCGTAAATTTGGGAAAGTCCTGTAATTTATTTCACTGTCTGGTTGATTTGAGTAACTTCAACCTCAACCTTATCTTATGACAGTCCGTACTCTGTTCCATGTGTGTGCAATAAAGGGGTGAGGGTGTGTTATTTGATGCAATGGTGACGGTGAGGACAGCAAACTAGTTCAACTTTCATTCAACTTTATTCACCTTTCTTTCTTGTTTGTGAACTACAGTAAAGTCGCCATGGATTGGACATAATCTACACGTAGGCAGTTATGTCTACGCATGTGTCTACCAGGTAGTAAAAATCATCATCAGCAAAATTTTAATTAATGAAGCACCGGGTTGTACCCGGTGCTTCATTAATTAAATTTTTGATGATTATTCCTGTAATTAGTGTTTGGAATCTAATATTATTGCGTCCGTGGAAATATTGCCCACGCGTGGAAAGTGACAAGTCCACGGCGGTTGTACTGTAGCTCTTCTTTAGTTTATTTTTATTTGATGTATATATGCCTTTAATTATAAGTTTGTTTTTTGAGGAGTGAGGTCTCATAAGTTGTCATAACATATCATTCAATTCTTTTTGCTGTAAACAGTGGTAAACAGAATATGTTTAAAGTAAAGTAGAACGAGCCCAGGTGTGATTCTAGCAGCGACTGGATCAGGCATTACTCACACAACTCGAGCTTTGTCGAGCAAATAAGCCATCGAGCAATTACCCGAAAGAATGTCTCCTCGTGTAGCTCTTGGATTCATCTCTATTACCCGAAAGAATGACTCCTCGTGTAGCTCTTGGATTCATCTCTATTACCCGAAAGAATGACTCCTCGTGTTGCTCCCGGATTCATCTCTATTACCCGAAAGAATGACTCCTCGTGTTGCTCTCGGATTTATCTCAATTACCCGAAAGAATGACTCCTCGTGTAGCTCTTGGATTCATCTCTGTTACCCGAAAGAATGACTCCTCGTGTTGCTCTTGGATTTATCTCATTTACCCGAAAGAATGACTCCTCGTATAGTTCTTGGATTCCTCTCTCGGAAAAACAGATTCTATAACCACAAATATATCCTAGAAAGGGATTCCATAAATTGAATTCTGTAAGTAGCATTGTCTAAGCTTCCGGTACTTCTCCTGTCTATCCGCTACTATTAGTTATCCCTGTGTGTTTCCAGGGTGTATGGGAATTTACACCGGTTTGGGAACTCATACACCCTGAGGCGAAGCCGAAGTGTGTATGAGTTCCCAAATCGGTGTAAATTCCCATACACCATGGAAAAAACAAGTATAACGGATTTATTTCCGAGAATTTTGGTGTACTTAATACTTTAACCTACATTGTGGGCAAAAACTGACAAAAAATTTGCACTTTGCAAGTTTCTTAAATAAAACCAGACACATATGGATGTCATTGGAACTGGCTCAATGAGCCAGTTCCAATGACATCCATATATGTAATATTTTATTGCATATAAATATTAAATTTCCTGTATTTGTATATTGGCTGAGAGGTACGGTATAACTTGTAATCCACAGTAGCTTTTTTTTACACTGTAGTTAACAACGGTGTAAAAACAAGAATACACAATAACAGGCTACATGGCTAAAAAAGTACCCATTTTTAATTATGAATTCATACCTTCTGCTCGGTTATGTTAGAACAAAAATAAAAATACAAGAAATTTAATGCTTATGTGCAATAAAATATTACAGATATGGATGTGATTGGAACTGGCTCGTTGAGCCAGTTCCAATGACATCCATATTTGTCCGGTTTTATTAAGAAACTTACAAAGTACAAATTTTCTGTCAGTTTTTCCCCACAATTTTGGTTAAAGTATTAAGTAGACCAAAAACCTTGGAAATAAATCCGTTATACTTGTGTTTTTCGCGGTGTATGGGAGTTTACACCGGCCTGGGAACTGATACACCCTTCGGCTTTGCCTCAGGGTGTATGGGTTCCCAAACCGGTGTAAATTCCCATACCCTGGAAAACACAAGGATAACTAATACTATTGCAGAGGATCGAGATGATTGTGATGCCGAAAGCGCAATGAAAGTTCTGAAGAAACGTATATGTGCCGAAGTAAAGGATGTGGATAGATATCGAAGCACTTATGATATCAAGCTCAACTTTGACAAAATATCAGCGTTTTCAAGCGGGACGTTGTTGTGCGGGTTGTTTGCTCGGTGGTTCTCTCCGGGTACTCCGGCTTCCTCCACCCGTAAAACTGTCACCTACACGATATGACCTTGGCTGTTATTGCGTCGTTAAACTCTAATAAATAAATAAATATAAATAAATAAATAACAGATAGTAACAGGAGAACGATAGCGACACTATATATGCGCTGATTAGAGACCTACCGGGTGAAGTTTGGAAACAATCTGTCAATTGAAAATAGGATATCTTTTTATTTTTGGAATTAACTTAAAAAATTTCCACAATGCATTCCAACGAGGGGCCATAAACTGAGTTTAAATGTTTTTTTGAGAATATTACTGGCTGGTGTCGGCCATTACGTTGAGTAAAGGGTTGCGTACAGTTAAAACTAGAAGTCCCGTCACGAACGGTGCACTTATCTAGGCTCAACTGCGCGCATTTGCCGTGTCGAATGGCATCCAAAGCATGGCAGGTTCTCCTGGTTACTCATATCAAACACAGGCAATGTTTCTGCCAATGGACCTCCGGGTTACCCGGAGGTCCATTGGCTGAAACATTGCTTGTGCACATGCCATATGTACAGAATTTGATAGCCGTACTGTGGTCATAACGCGGAGGTTAACGCGCAGATCGACGTTCTATTTGTGCGCATTTCATGACAGGACTCCTAGTTCTAACTGTAAGTATTGAATTTGTCGTGGTTTAAATCGCTGCAGCAATTTGGCAGTCTGCAATGGAGACCATATCCGTTCCTATTTCCTATGTAAAAATAAACCGGTGGTTTTGCGAGTGGGTTTGAAATAGCAAAGCAGCTTTTAAATAACGTAAATGATGAGGCCATTTTGCTATTACCCGGTGGTCCACTGGTCTGAAACATTGCTTCTGCACATGCCATATGCACATAATTTCATAGCCTTACTATGGTCATAATGCGTAGATTAACGCGCAGATCGACGTACTATTTGTGCGCATTTCACGATCGAACTTCTAGTTTTAACTGTAGATGAGATATACACTAAGGTTAGTTATTCAGTTAATAATGAATTTCTTTTACAACCACACAGTGTTACTAACCCTGTGTGGTGCACATGGTTAGTCACACTTTCTAGTTATAATAAAATTGTAACTGCCTTATCTCACACTACTGGAAACTGGAAAGTGGAAAATGTACACTCACTAAGGCTGCCACATGCACAGAGTTAGTCGCATAACAAAGACCATCTTATTTATAGTAGTAATAATAATACATTCGCTCGCCACTGATTTGTCGTGTTTCTCAGTTGAGAAGGCCTTGAGTAACCCTGTGCTCCCAAATGACTCCCTGTCCCCACACCTCGCCCCCCCCCCCAATACCCGGAAACGAACGGTTTGATGACATCTCGTATCATATTCTTCCTAATTTCACCGATAAGCATACTAACTCTCTCCTTTGTGTCACCCAATACCAACATATCCTTCATCCTCCTATCCCACTTCCACATTATACTCCCAGTGAAGCTTATTCTGTTAGGCTGAAATTTTGGACATCTTAACAGAAAGTGCTCCAGATTCTCATCTACTCTTAAAATTCACATTTGGCACTACTTTCACTGTGTTTCCCATTTCCCCCTAAGCTCCAGCGACCGCCTCCTACGTTTAAACAGCAGTCACCCACAAAGGTGGCACCAATGTACTCTTCAAAATCTTGCTTCCTGATATCACGCAGACCACTTAAAAACCTTTTTGCTTTGATCCCCCTCTTGCCGATTTCGGTTACATCCTCCACGACTCTTTCTCTGGCGATTGTTTTTTACCATGTGTTGTCCCAACTTCAAGGTCAGAGATTTCCATTGAATAGTTCTCTCTCAACTCCCACACTTGCTCAGTCCACCCTGTCTTTGTATTTGGATTTGCACCATCGGTCGTTGGGGAGATTTACTAAATAATTAAATTAAAATAACAGAGTTTCATTAAGTCTATCCTACCTTTGATCCTCATCCATCCAAGTCTACTCCTGATTGCTTTCCCCGACCCTATTATCCATCGGCCAGCATCATTCTACAGTTCCCAAGCTCTTTACAACCGCTTGGTTTAGAGATATCACATATGTTATACTTGTTACACCATTCATTTCCCAAAGGCATTTTTCCCACGAAAACCTTATTGAAGCTGTTTCACCCTGAACGTGTCATGTGATTCAGAATGCGCTTCCCCTTCACTGTTAATTTATTCGTGTGGTTTCGATAGATGCCTCTTCCCATGATGTTTATACTTACCCCCCCCCCCCCCCCCCAAATACTTGTAGTCATCTGTCTCTCCCACATTAAGAAGTTTGCCACTACTTTCCGAAATACAGAGCTCCAGCACTCTCCACTTCAGAGTAGGTTCTCATTTTCGTCCCACCGGTGTTATTTTGCTTTTGTCTTCATTAGTTCGGGTCCGAGTCTCCATTTGTTCCCACATCTCCCAACAATAGCCAATATTTACTCTTGCCCCTATTTACTTTCTGACACGAGTACCAATTATCTGCGAAAAATATCCCTGGGATCTTCTGGTCCCCAAATGATAACCCAGCACCGCTATACAGGAGTTCATCTCCCAAATCTTTCATGCACACAATCCAAAAAGAATTTGCGAGAGGATGCACCCAACTTGTTTTTATCTCCATAGGCACACGTTCTGTTGTTATGTTACCCAGGCTAAGCTATGTTCACTGTGCACATCCTAATATAATGCTTTCATAATTTTACTAAACTTACCTTATGGGCCCAAGGTTCCTAGCTTTCGCCACATACTAGCCCCCCCCCCACCCCCCCCCCCCCCTTACTCTATATATACTTTTTTAGCATCCAGAAACGATATAAACATTTTTTTTCTATTTCACTTTAACAAGATTCTATCATTTGGGATGGTGTGAAAAGATTGTCACTGACTCTTCTTCTCTCCCTGAAGCCATTCTGAGGCTCTCCCAAAACCCTTTTCGTCCATCACATCCTCTAATGTCCCATACAGGACCTTATAGAAAACGTTTCCAATGTTGCTACTGACAGAGATCCCAAGGTAATTGTCCAGTACTTCCTTATCCCCCTTTTTGTATATAAATGTAACCTGTTTTTTCTCCACTCTTCTGGAACCTCCTGCTTGTCTATGGCTAAATTAGATAGCATCGTTGAGCCTTTACATAATTCCTCTCCCCCATTTTTTAGGAATTCGTTAGGAATTTCTTCAGTCCCTCTAGCTTTCCCGTTCCTTAATTTGGAAACCACATTTCGGATCTCCTCTTCTTTTATTTCGCTGCACGCGTAGTAATTAAAAAGCAAATAGTAAACAACCTGTGTATTGCACAGAGTTAGTTGGTAGGCTAACATCCACTGGCTAACCACATAATTTGCATATGATTAGTTGACTGGTTGCTATATCACACACGACATTATAAGTTACTAGCGGGTGATGCCCGGCGTTGCACGGGAGAAGATGGTTATATCAGCCGTTTTCGAAATAGAAGGTCGAAGTCACCAATTTCAAGGTCAAAGTCACCCCGATAAAGTCAAAATGATCGATGCGTCAATATACCCGCATATATGAAATTTTAGCCCGATCGGCCCAACCGTTTTCGAAATAAAAGGTCAAGGTCACCAATTTCAAGGTCAAGGTCACCCCGCATAGGCACCCCGGTGAAGTCAAAATGATCGATGGGTCAATATACCCGCCCATATGAAATTTTAGCCCGATCGGCCCAGCAGTTTTCAAAATAAAAAGGTCAAGGTCATCAATTTCAAGGTCAAGGTTACCTCGCACGAGCACAGCACCCATCCCATGTTACTCGTAGGGACGAATTACCCCCGTGTACAAAATGTGAGATCGATCGGTCGAGAAACGGAGGAGTTCACCCGGAACAAAGATAGATAGAGAGATAGAGAGAGAGATACAGGGAGATATAGATACAGACATTCGCATTTATATATTAGATTGCGATGCATTGACGGTAACATGGTCTGAGATTTGCGGCTTGGAGCTTATGTTCAACCGAGACGCGAAGCGTCGAGGTTGAACATACGCTCCGAGCCGCAAACCTCAGACCATGTTACCGTCAACTCATCACAATAACGCATAATCTTATGTTCCAACAAGAAACTACCCATGGACCAAAAGCTACATCGTGAAACACGAGAGGCTTATTTACTAAACTTGTGATCGTTAAAAGTTGCCTTGTTCAAGGCAACTTTTAACGATCACAGGTTTAGCACATAAACCTCTCGTGTACCCCACGACGGCACTGGATAAATAATCAATAAACCAGAAAAAACTCATTTCATCTCAGTTCAAATCGTAAATCGGGTTGTAATTTAAACACAACTTCACCCGGAACAACCTCTGCTGCACCTGTGAAAAATCCAGAAAAATGGAGCGGCTTGCTAGTCACTCCCTTGATGAAACAATTACGAAACGGGCGACGTCGTTTCAAATATATCGCGTTGTGACGTCAGACTGTAACATTTGCTACTGGAGCCGTAAATATAAAAGAAACTACGCCAGCGCTCATCCAGTCAGAGAGCGAGGATTTTACTGTTATTGGAACATAAGAATACACATTTACTTAAGCTGTAAACATGAACAGGGTTGGTTGGTTACATGTTACATAGGATGCAGGACTCAAGGAACTATTGGAAATGCGTATACTGGATTGAGGAATTTTTTGTAATGTGAATTACAAAAATGAAAACATATTCTGTTTTCAATTAATAGCTTTGAGAAGCAGATATGATTTCCAAATGATATAGTTGTTATAGTATTAGACTTCCAGTTGGTTGTGACATCTGGCGTATTTATATTGGTTAATGGACATCGCAGTAGCAAGGTATAATCAAGAGTTTGTTGGTAATGTTTCGAAGCTAACTGCGCAGATGGTGAAGTTGTCTTTCTAACAGAGTGGCTAGAATAGACATACGTGCCTGTTAGTGAGTTTCACAGGCATCACTGGATTATCTCGTCATGGAAATAAAAGTTACTCCCCCTTAGATTATTAGACTGGTTAGGAACGTCCAATTAAGAAGCATGTAGTTGTTGAGGAAACACCTGCAGTTAAAACTAGAAGTCCTGGCACAAACTGTGCGCTTATCTAGGCTTAATTTCGCGTAGGAATTGCGCGCAATTGCCATATCGAATGGCATCCAACACATGGCAGGTTCTCCGGGTTACTCATTGGAAACACAGGCAATGTTTCTGCCAATGGACTTCCGGGTTACCCGGAGGTCCATTGGTTGAAACCTTGCTTGTGCACAGGCCACATGTACAGAATTTGACAGCCAGCCTTCCTATGGTCATAACGCGTAGATTAACGCGCAGATCGACGTGCTATCTGTGCGCATTTCATGACAGGACTTCTAGTTTTAATTGTGTACCATCAGCAGAAAATAAAGAGAAGTTTCCCTTTGATAGTTTTAATGTTACGAAAACAAGAGACAGCTCCCGGAGCCGTCTCTTGTTTTGGTTTATCAAATGTTACAAAACGTAGCTTGTATTGTTATGGCAACCTAATTAGAAGCAACTAACTAGCCTCCCGTCCTTCTTTATAATCAAGAAAGACCCTCAAATATCACCGTAAATATTCAACGTGTAGCCGTGTAATTACACACATTATAGCTCGTAAGATGAACACGAGCTGCTATAACCATGTGCAGTTCACAGAGCGACTGTTAAGTTGAAACAACTGGGATCTACAGTTTGGATGCAAATGGCACTTTACCCAGCACAGCCATGAAACCATTCTGGAAAACAATTTCTTGAATGACTGAAAATATTCATTTTGCACCCCCAAAACATAGCTTAGTACCTCTCGCTGGAACGAGCTCAACGATCTCGTGCCATTGAGGCGTCAAAAGATACAGTTGGAGGCAAAATTGAATAGTGAGGGCAGGTTATGCCATTACGTTAGATAAAGGATAAAAAATCTATACGTTTACCGCAAAATCTTCAATTACAGTGCAACGAACCAACAAAAAACGCAGCAAACGATTTGCAGAAGACGCAAAAGAATCGAACCATCAAATTAACAATCTCCACAAGCAAACCTTTACAACCACAAGGAACCGTAATAAGCAAATACATAAAATCCACACTCAAACCAAGGGTATTTGAAACTTATTCTCATTGAACCAAATACAGTTTGTAGCAAAATGCGTCATACCTTCTTACACGAAACCAGGGATGATAGATTTATTAACTAACTTAGTTTGAGGAAGGTATTGTGCAGTAAAAAGTACTATGTCGTAATAGTCTAGCCCAACATCCCCATATGGGCCCGACTGTGCTGTGGGACATACCAATTCTGATTCCCTCAAGCAACCCCCCTGGACACATCAGTTGGGACTACCAGCAATATGTTAACCCTCACAGACCTACAGCGCTGTTGGTCTGGATCACTGCCGACCCACAACTGTCCAGCTCCGAGATTGCAAAAGCGATTATGTCCATTTTCAGGCGAAGATGCTATCCAAGACCTGAGATTCGAAAGTAAATTAAAGCGGTGTGGTTCAACTCTGAATTTTGGATCTGTCTAATTGCTACACTTGAGAAGTGATTACAGTTAGAAAATGAGCAAGTAATCGAGCTTGAATTTGATTTTTGTCCATCTATCCGGTTTTATCTGCATTTCGCTTGTCTTACGTTTGACTATTTCGTCTGATTGTGGGTGATAACCAGATAGGTGGAAGTCTGCGTGAGTGCCTATCGTTCATAAATACGAGAGAATGGAAAGCAGGGAAACACATGTGCATGCAGTATGTTATCGTTGCGAAACAGTGGATCTGTATGGTAGCTGGATTTTCATTTCTTTCATGGTTTTAGTTTTTGTTTTCTTTGTTGTTGATGAACTGTGCGGCTAATTTTGTATAAGAAAGTGTTTGTTAAAAGAAACCCAATAGCTCGATTTCATAGAATGGATGGCTATGTACTAACTCAAACAAGCATGAAACGATCATTTGAACATCGTATATTGCTAAATACCTGTGACCCAGCAGGTGTTTCAAGTCAAGTGTCGTCTGCCTGTTCAGGCAGACGACACTTGACTAGAAACCATTGCTCAGATTTTAAGACATTCTCTGATAACTAATAACCGGGCACCTGTTGTATAACATCGCATGCGCCTGGACTGGACTTTAGGTTTCTTGATGTTGTGGAGAGACAGCAAAATGTATTTATTTATTTATTTATTGGTGTTTAAGGTCACATAGTTCTGCACAATGGCTAATCATGCCCATGACAGTTTTACGGGTGGAGGAAGCCGGAGTACCCGGAGAGAACCACCGAGCAACAGCGAGCAACTGTTAGCTCCCCAACATACCAACTCCACACAAGCAGGGTTAGCATCGGTTGAAGACAGGTGGGCAATGGGGGTGAAGTGTCTTGCCAAGGACAAAACGCGGTTTCCGCAGGTGAGATTCGAACCGGGGACCTTTCGGCTTGCAGCCTGCACCTCTACCAACTGAGCCACCGCGCCCCCTGAGAGATAGCAAAAACACTATGAGCAAACTGTGCTCTCCTCCATTTAGTACGTAGTAGATATTTGCAACTTTCGAGTACAGTACGGATAAATTTTTCTTATAATTCAGTTTGCTATGTATGTTTATACGCTCAAGCATTTGGCAGGTTCCGTTGAGCCTACCTTAGTCAGGGATGCGGCGACGGGGGGGGGGGGGGGGGGGCGGTGTCTCCCCCCGCCCCCCAGCTAGGAGTATTTTCTTTCAGTAGTAGGAAATTTCGAGGTCAAAAATCGAATAGTTGGAAACTCAATAAATTATTCATGAAAAATATTAAAATTCCAACTAATGATGAGAAATTTTGATCTTTTATTTCCAACTGGAAACTTGAGTTTCAAATTTCCTACTCTAAAATTGACATGGCCTCAAAATTTCAACTCTGACATCAATCCGGTATATTTTCTGACCCAGACACATTATAAATGGTGCTTTTTCCGTTTCAGGACCAGTGCCATTTTTCAGAAGGGTTCATAACCCTTTACCCAACGCAGTCGATTTCAAAATTCATTATTTTAAATATCATTTTTTAAATTTTTTTTAAAAATTTCAACAAAACCATATCATGTGACCCCTCTTTGGAACGAGCTCGACGAGCTCGTTCCAAAGAGGGGTCACATGATATGGTTTTGTTGAATTGTTTCGAAAAATAATATTTTTTCAGCAGCTGTATTTGTATATTACGTGGACGATTCGTTTGGTAAAGGGTTAAAAGATATCACGCAGCGCTGCAGTGCAACCACCTATCGAAACCACTCACAGTTGAAATTTACCCCGGTGGTAGACCCCCCCCCCCCCCCAGCTGAAACCCCCTAGCCACATTCCTGACCTTAGTTATATTTTTTATTATCTATTTTATGTACCCCCATAGAGTTTGGTGATTTGGGGTGGATATTGGAAATGATATACCAGTTTTGTTTCCATTGAGAAGCAGGCATGTGCGTATTCTAGTTGATGCACTGCAGGCCCGAAGTCAGGATCCCCGACATGATGGATCAAGAGTTAAAATTTTCGGATAGTTTACCTGAGTTTTGGTCTGTCGGTGCGAACTTCGGACCAGGACTTTTTGATCAATGAAAATTTAGTGTTTCTTTTCCACGGTTGAAGGCCATTTCGGACTCATTGTGGATAAAATCGAAACCTAACCAATATACTTCATTAACCCTTTACCTAACCAACTGACGTCATCATCCCGTGTAATCTACACATTAAGCTGTTGAAAAAATCCATAAAATATCAACAAGGCCATTGCATGGAACCTCCCCAATGGAATGATCTCGTCCAGTTCGATTCAATGATAGGAGGAAATCACATGATATGCTTTTTAAAGGTTTTGAAATATTTTGAAAAAGAAATAATTGAAATAAATTTTGCATTAGGTAAAGGGCTAAAATGATCATGTTTTTCTCTGTTAGAAGCTTTCAGAGAGAATGTTGGAGCTCGAGCGACCCAGAAAAATAAATTTCTCCGACAGACATGGCTCATGAGCGGGGTGGGGGTCGAAGCGGACCCCCGGCTCCCCCACTCGTTTCGGGCCTTACCGCTGAGTTATAAAGATAATACAAATTGTTGTCAGATAACGGTTGTGTCATCTTAAAAATAAAATAAACATTAGTTCTAGGGTTGCACATATCCTTGATGGGTATTAGGAAAAGAATGTGACACGAAATTGAACCCTGTGGAACTCCACACTTGTTTATCAGCATAACTAACCTGCTGATGTACTGTTCACCAAACTGGACTCACTCTGCTGACAAGATAACTACGGATGCCACCATCTGGGATATCCTCGGGTGGTTCGTCATGTCTACGGAGGGCGGAGGAGCAAGTGGTGCTATAATCGTAGCGTGATTTGGAATTGTGGTCGTTTTAATAACAGTTCATTGGTAGAATAGTCGCGGGTGTCAATACCAATTTTAGACAATTCATTTACGGCAATGACCGACAGCACTATTCAACCATCTAAAACCTTATACTTTACTAGCCTGGTGGTGGGAATCGCATAACGTGACCTGATGGAGTGATTCAATAGTCTATTCAGCCTTAATATTGACATTCAGTGTCTTTCGGACATTCAGAGTTTTCGAACAAGAAGAATAATAACAGGAGTTAGAAATGGAAGGTGAAAAACCGCTGAGACTGGACGCGAAGATTGAATTCGATCTTTCTACGCCACATGAGTAAACTACGAAACAAGCAACCCCGTTCACGTTACACAATGAAGCCATCTCTGTAGAGTGATATAGTATAAGACTTCAGGAGGAGTGCGGCCGCCGTGGACTGGACACTTTCCACGGACTGGGTGGTATTTCCACGTACGCAATAATATTAGATTGTAAATACTAATGAAAGGACTAATTATTAAAATTTGAATTAATGAAGCACCGGGTACAACCCAGTACAACCCAGTACAACCCCGTACAACCCGGGTACAACCCAGTACAACCCAGTACAACCCGGTACAACCCAGTACAACCCAGTAAAACCCAGTACAACCCGGTACAACCCAGTACAATCCGGCACAACCCAGTACAACCCAGTACAACCCAGTACAACCCGGTACAACCCAGTACAACCCGGTACAACCTGGTACAACCCAGTACAACCCGGTACAACCCAGTACAACCCGGTACAACCCAGTACAACCCGGCACAACCCAGTACAACCCAGTACAACCCGGGTACAACCCAGTACAACCCGGTACAACCCAGTACAACCCGGCACAACCCAGTACAACCCAGTACAACCCGGTACAACCCAGTACAACCCAGTACAAACCAGTACAACCCAGTACAACCCAGTATAACCCGGGTACAACCCAGTACAACCCAGTACAACCCGGTAAAACCCAGTACAAATCAGTACAACCCAGTACAACCCAGTACAACCCGGGTACAACCCAGTACAACCCAGTACAACCCAGTACAACCCGGGTACAACCCAGTACAACCCGGTACAACCCAGTACAACCCAGTACAACCCGGTACTACCCAGTACAACCCGGTACAACCCGGTGCTTCATTAATTACAATTTTGATGGTGATGTTGTTTTTTTATTACCTGATAAACGCATACAGTGCCAACGCGTGGATTACGATCTGTCCACGGCGACTGTGCTGTAGTGCGTTGTCTTGGCTAAAATTTTCTATAATGGGAAATGCCTGTCACCACTACACCACAGGAGGGCGGTGGTTCAGTCGGTAGAGGTGCAGGCTGCAAGCCGAGAGGTCCTCGGTTCGAATCCCACCTGCGGCAACCGCGTTGTGTCCTTGGGAAAAAACACTTAATCGCCATTACCCGCGTGGGGGCACGGTGGCATTGTGTACTAAGGCGTACTACACGTCAATGGTGCACTTGTCTTCAACCAATGCTAACCCTGCTTGTGTGGAGTTAGTATGTTGGGGAGTTGACAGTTGCTCGCCGTTGCTCGGTGGTTCTCTCCGGGTACTCCGGCTTCCTCCACCCGTAAAACTGTCGCGGTAATGATTAGCCATTGTGCAGAAATATGTGACCTTAAACACCAATGAATAAATACCACTACACCACAACCGTACTATAATTGAATCGCACGCGACCCAAGACCACGTGATGAAGACTAGAATACCACATGCATCCCGTAGAAACTACGTGCTACAAATGGCCTACATATTGACGGCCTTAATCTCACAAAATGGTCGACGACACGAGCGTCAGCCTATTTATTCTTTCCTTTTATCGAGAACAGTTCGGCAATCTGACCCTGCAGATCAGTGAGAAGAGACGTGTCACCATTAAATACATTCCCTGTATACCCACGGGAGAGCAAGAATCCCATTTCCTTCTATATGCAGCTGTGACATCCCTAAATATATCGCCATAAAACCAACTATAACATATGTAGAAAAGAGTCAAGTTTCCCTTCGTTACTTTTGATAAATGAAAAGAACAGACAACTCTCTTTATTTTTATGGCAAACTAATTAGAAGCAACTATCAATATCACACTAACCAACACTATGTATGTCTCCTCTTTGGTTCTTTGTTAACCCCCTGCACTCTGATGTCGAGAATACTCGACACCTCCCCCACTCTAAGCCCCACCACACCTCCCTGTCATCCATGGTTATCCCCCCTGTGTTGTCAGAAATTCAGCAATTTAGATTTTGGTTGACAGAGCTCCAATTGAGCTCTGTCAACCAAAATCTAAATTGCTGAATTTCTGACAACACAGGGGGGATAACCATGGATGACAAATCCGACGTTTCGTCATCAGAGTGCAGGGGGTTAAGCGATTGTGTTTTTACAGTACTTTGTAAGTTTTTATTCTTCACGGGCAAAAAAATCATCAAATCTCACCTCCAAGCCTTTTGTATTAATTAGGAGGACAGTCTGTGTATTAATATAACAAAACGAGGGGACGTCATTACATTTGTTTATTTATTTATTGGTGTTTAAGGTCACATATTTCTGCACAATGGCTAATCGTGATCGTGACAGTTTTACGGGTGGGTGAAGCCGGAGTACCTGGAGAGAACCACCGAGCATCGACGAGCAACTATCAGCTCCTTAACATTCTAAATCTGTTCAAGCTCCGCTCAAGCAGGGTCACGGCGGTTGACGACATGTGCACCATCGGCGTGTAGTACCTCTTACAGCACGGCGCCATCGTGCCCCCATGTAGGCAACCGGGATAAAGTGCCTTGCCCAAGGACAAAACGCGGGTCATCCACGACTGGGATCGAACTCGGGACCTCTAGCATAGAAGTGCAACAGTCTACCACTGAATTACAGCGCTCCCACGTCATTACATACATCTTTGATTTGTATCGTCATGAAAATGTACTTTCGATAAAATTACCTTCAATGAAATTATTAGCCAAGTTTCCTTCTATAACTTTTAATAAATGAAAACAACAGACAGCTCCAAGAGCTCCAAGAGCTGTCTGATGTTTTCTTTTATTAAAAATTACAAAATGCAACGTGGCTTTTATGACAAGCCACTTAGAAGCCACTATTTCATAGATAACTCGCCATTAAGAATATCTATCAGTATCACACCTACCAATAATAATATTATAATATTAGGACGTTTCTTTTCATGTTCTATCGGTCGATAGTACCTGAGTTTGTGTGTTTTCTGAAATAAAACCTTCAGGTTTTATTTCAGAAATCACACAAACTCAGGTACTATCGACCAATAGAACATGAAAAGAAACGTTCTAATTATTTTATTATGCCGAACAAAAAATAACTTTCATTGTTAAGCGTTAACTGCAACATGCCATCAATCTTGTAATAACAATGTAGTCGAATCCAAAAACATGACGTCATTTCGAACGAATGACGTCTCTTCAAAAAAGACTTGTCACAAGTGCCGTCGCTTTGGGAGCTTCTGTATCACCAAATGCCAGTGTTCACAACTGCATCATGCTGTTCATGTTATATTATAATTTATTATTAATGCTTGTGTGATAAGTGGTATAAATTAATGGAATATAAATTCATGTTTCTTTGACGACGATAGTTGTTAGAATTAAGCGGAGTGAAACAATTTATTTTGAACTTGAGGGCTCAGGCGGAGGCTCAGTGAGGTCGAGGAGTACTAAACTTGTGGAAATAATTGATTGAAGTCAAAACTCATATTCAGGATTCACTGAAGTGGTGAACAACACGTGCGTTTTTAATATTTCTGATTCTTTTGAATTCATTGTTTGCAGTTAAAATTAAAAACACACCCACTGGAGATGATATATTTGTTGGAAAGTTTGTGTCTTTCGGTGACGAAAAGAAGTTGCATGCAATCAGACACAGCGTCAGCGTGCATAATCGACGCTGATCAATGGTAGTGGAGCTTACATTTTCTTTGTTCTCTTGTCTCCGGGGAAGAACGTTCCGATAGTACCCGTCTTTTGCCCCAAAACTCCAGTACTATGACTTTTTGAAGGTATCGAATTAACCAATCACGGCTGATGTTACAAACGTGAGGCATTATAAAAGTAACTATCCACTTTGGTTCTTCGTTTAGCTAATGCGTTTTTTGCAGCAATTTGCGCGTTTTCATTCTTCCCAGGAAAATAATTAGCAAATCTTTTCTCATAGACTTAATATAAAGGGCTGTGCCTGTATTATATTATGCGCACACTGCTGATACAATAACCAGAAAAAAGATACAGATGGTGAAAATGACGTGTTTTTTTATTTTTTAAATGGGTTTCAACACAGAATAATGGTGAATTGGTCAAACTGATTGGGAAAACAATTGCGAAAAGTGAAAAGTCAGCCTTCTGTATTTTTATACGACTCTACAAGAAAATTCCTGATGTTGTGAAATGATACTCACAATGATGATACAAATTCTCTAACATTTCCAAATGTCAATTTTAATATGAAATTACCACACCCTTAATGTTACATTTATTGACAGCTGTTGGGAGCGCGGTGGCTCAGTAGGTAGATGTGCAGGCTGCAAGCCGAGAGGTCCTCGGTTCGAATCCCACCTGCGGCAACCGCGTTGTTTCCTTGGGCAAGACACTTCACCCCCCCCCCCCCCCCCATTGCCCACGTGGGGGCACGGTGACGTTGTGTACTAAGACGTACTGCACATCGATGGTGCACCTGTCTTCAACCAATGCTAACCCTACGTGTGTGGAGTTGGTATGTTGGGGAGCTGACAGTTGCTCGCCGTTGCTCGGTGGTTCTCTCCGGGTACTCCGGCTTCCACCACCCGTAAAACTGTCACGGTCATGGTTAGCCATTGTGCAGAAATATGTGGCCTTAAAACACTAATAAATAAATAAATACTGACAGCTATTGGATATTAAGGTGAGCTAACTTTCCTATAAATCTCTTAACCTTGTGAAGCCTGATGACATTTTCCATGTCAGCTCAATGGCAGTAATTTGGAAAAGAGTCCATATTCATATTTGGGGGTAGACCATTGAATACTTTCAGCGTGCAGTCTTGGGGCTGCGCGTTGAAAATATTGATTGATCAACCCCCACAACTTTACTTAATGAAATTATGACGTATCAATTTTTCTGGGCCGGAAAAGGGGCCTCTCGTGTTCAAAGGGTTAAGCTGACGAGAATTATCAAACCATGGTTCCTTTTTCCGGGGCCTCTCGTGTTCAAAGGGTTAAGCTGACGAGAATTATCAAACCATGGTTCCTAATTACCATCTCCTTCCTTTGAAATGTTTCCCCAACACCACACAAGGACTCCACAAACTCATAAAAATACCTATATTTGGTAACATGATTATTTGATCTTCGAAAGCAACCCTGTCCATCGGAACTCGTGTTTAATCAGATGGCGTCAGATCTCAGATGTATAATAAACAGGGTTTCATTGTATATTCATTAGAGCTGTAGGTTAACCGAAACCGAACCGAGGTTTTTAGTTTTTTTAAAAAACCGAAACCGAAACCGTCAACATCTCGTAATCTAAGGTTTTTCGTTTTTTATTAAATACTCTCTTGCCAGGACTTGCTGCAGAAATCCCACAAAATGTAGCCACCCCAGAGTAGTGAGAGTACCCAGACACTGCCGATGGCAGTGTCTGGGTACTCTCACTACTCTGGGAAGGCTATATACTGTGAATTTCCGAGCTTTCCTCAAGTTGCGTGTAGGTGTCAGACCTCGAAAAATGGCCAAGCACAATAAAAGTTCTGTATATTTAAGTAATTATTATATTGGCCTTCGTGTATTATGGCTTATTTCGTGCATTCATTGAGTTTCACTCAATTTCCCTACCATTCAGTTATGACTGTGGACATAAGAATGAGTTTTATTGAGTTTTACTTGGCCTCATGAACAAACCGAAAACCGAACCGAACCGAGGTTTTTCTCCACCTGAAAAACCAAAACCGAAACCGAACAAGAAATTGAAAAACCTACAGCTCTAATATTCATCCGCTTGCTTTCAACTACAACTGCACTGGTATTAACACTGAGAAAAAATCATTACCCGCTTTTGCACAAATGAGTGATTCTGATAAATTTGACATCCTTGTAAACACGTTTACCTAAAATCTTTGCGGTATTTCGATTAATCACCACTTGTTAAATTGATTTCTTATTTATTTTCTTTTAGTGCAAGTGATTACGGCGAAGGATAAGTAGGAATATTCATTAAATGTAACAAATTGGTTGATGTAGGAAAAAATCCATCAAAGCATCTAATAGGTTTTTTTTATTGTTTGTTACATATTAAGTTCTGAGACTCAATGTAGACTATTTCTAAGTATCTTTCAATATCTGAGAGCTTTTACATATACATTACATGATATTAAAGATAAAATGTTTCGCATATAATGATCGTGTCACGACTTCCGCCGTGAATCCATCGCGTCCGAAGCACTCGATCATGTTCATAATAGTACAGTGCATCACGAGGATGTGAGCACTAAAGCAGAGCAGAGGTGTACCAGGAACTAAAATTAAGATGGGGTGGGGGTGTCGGAGGTTCAACCAGTGGCGGCGCCAGAGTTACAGCAGTGAGGGGGTAGAGTTGGGTATTGCCCGCCGCGGAACGGAGCGCAGCGCCGAGCCGGGGTGGGTGCTTGGGAGGGGTGTCCCCTCCGTAAGTTGAGAAAAAATTTAAAACTTACGTTGTAAATCGTGTTCTCTGGAGCATTCTCAGACAATTAAATTAAAACAGTTTTATCCTTTTGAAACTTATTAGTTAGGTCTTTCAGTTATAGAAAACGTCGTACATGGTGACATTTTAACGGAAGAACGCTGTTGTAAAGTGCGAGCACAAAGCACCAAACGACACTCAAATCGAAAATGAAAATAGGCTGTATTCCAAACGGATGCGTTGCACGCTCTCGACTCTAGCATTCCTCGAATACTCTTAGGCGTTATGTTTCAGACCGTTTGAACGCGGCACGCCTTGTTGCAATTTGGGCCCTCGACTCTTGTTTGTTGTTTGCAGCTAATGTGTGTGTGTGGGTGGAGGGAGGGGGGGGGGGGGGCAAACACAAACATAATTTAAAACTTCTCTGATTTAGTGCACTTGGGAATATGGAATTAAGCATACCCATTACACTGCAACGTTCAATACAAACATTAAACTGATAGTTTTATTTTTTTTACTACGCTTGCGAATCCTCCCCCCCCCCCCCGCCCCATGGCGCCGCTACTGGGTTCAACCGGATTATGGAGATATCCGGAGCCAGTGGTGGTGACAGAAATTGTTTCACAGAAGGGGCACGTAGGGGACAGGTTACCCGTGAAGAGGGAAAGTATGCAAGTGGCCTTTTTCTAGGATTAAAGCATTTTATTCAGATACTGCAGACATCTGCGCGGGGTAGGAACCTGCGCAGATGTCTGCGGTAGACATATGTTTTTAGACGTCGAAAATAAAGAAGAACGAGTTCATTTACGCAACTTTTACATGAAGGTTTGTCTGAAGGTATGAACCACAGCGGGAATCCACGTTGGTTTAATTGATTTGAGGAGGTTTCCTTACAACAATAGACATTTGTTCTCAATTTATAAATGTGTACAATTGCATTCTGGATTATTGGTTAATGCTCCGGCATTAGAGATAGTTCATTAGCTGTTAAATCTTCTCCTTGTATATGGTAGAGCTGTAGGTTTTTCAATTTCTTGTTCGGTTTCGGTTTTGGTTTTTCAGGTGGAGAAAAACATCGGTTCGGTTCGGTTTTCGGTTTGTTCATGAGGCCAAGTAAAATTCAATAAAACTCATTCTTATGTCCAGAGTCATAACTGAATGGTAGTGAAATTGAGTGACACTCAATGAATGCCCGAAATAAGCCATAATACACGAAGAATCAGGACGGCCAATATAATAATTACCTAAATATACAGAACTTTTATTGTGCTTGGCCATTTTTCGAGGTCTGACACCTACACGCAACTTGAGGAAAGCTGCAAACACAACTAAACTGAAATGTCGGAAATTCACAGTATGTAGCCTTCCCAGAGTAGTGAGAGTATCCAGACACTGCCATCGGCGGTGTCTGGGTACTCTCACTACTCTGGGGTGGTTACATTTTGTGAATTTCTGCAGCAAGTCCTGGCAAGAGAGTATTTAATAAAAAACGAAAAACCTTAGATTACGGGATGTTGACGGTTTCGGTTTCGGTTTTTTTAAAAAACTAAAAACCTCGGTTCGGTTTCGGTTAACCTACAGCTCTAGTATATGGCATGGGGGCCCTAGGCGCCTTTGGTAGGAGTGACAGGTCTCCCAGCAGTGGTGCAATTGGTCGTCATGATGTACATTCCACTTTGCAGTACAAACAACCACTCGATTAGAGTTTGTGAAAATAAAGAGAGGTATATTGTGTGAGGGTGTTACGGTATGGAAATATTATTGATATTGGTAACAGAAAGAAATCTGAGAATCAGCAACAAAAACTATGAATTCAACTATTCTGAAATTTAATTTAAAAAAAAATTAATAAAAAAAAATGATACACAGATCTTTTACACTAATTGGTTTACAGAAAATAAAAACAGTGGTACTTATCAATTATTGAATTAGTCCAAAGTACAGTTTGACAGAATCCAGTAATCCAGTGGTGAAGAATCTTGTGAAGAAAGTTACCAACTGGTACATGTAGTATTAAATCCAAGAATGTCTCTTCAGAAACAATATCCCGTAGATTTGTAATAAAATTTTCGCTTTGAAATTTCAGCAGTCTCCAATAAAATATAATAAAATGCTCTGTAAAATTCAAATGGAGTAAAAATCCAAGAAGTATTGGCGCCACATGTAATTTCCAAATAATCCAGTAGAATCCGGGCTTTTCACAAAATAATATTATTCTGTTTCACAGAAAGTATAAATTCTCTTCTTCAAGAGAAACAAATTCTCTTCAGAATTCGCTTTTCGAATCAATCTTCCAAATTCACATAGAAGCACTGCTTCTATAATAAATGCACTGTTTTAGAACAATAATAATCTCCAATCGAAACAACTGAAGTGAGTCTTTCTAAAATGGCTTTCTAAAAATGAGTTTTTGAATTCTGTTGACAAACCTTTATATAGTAACCAGATAGAATGTCCTAGAAGATGAAATGTCTACAATGTTCTATCAGTTTCTATCAGTTTCCAGGTGATTCTGTCACAATCCAAGTAAACAAGGTCCCTGACCTACTTAAACAATCAACAACTATATGTACAATAATTGTAGATCAGTGTAACAAAGATGTAAACAAGGTCACTGGGTGCAAATGAGAGAGACCAGTCAGAAAATGCAGTAATAAAAAATATCATTCTCATATAATTATCTACTAAGGATATATCAATCACAATATAATATGGGGACTATATAGCACACCCCACCTTAAGAGGAAAAGTTTGAAGGAACTGAAAACTTATATATAATTTTAGCTGTCTCTGACTGGTTTACAATGCACACGATTATATTCACAAAAATTTTTTAATAAACATATATATACACCTGAAGTGAATGGGAACCGATCAGATCATTTTAAATTAGGATATTCTGGAAAGAGCATCAGCTACAACATTATCTCTTCCCGAAATATGCCTAATCTCTAAATTATATTCTTGAAGGGCTAAACTCCACCGCAATAATCTTTGATTCTTGTTTTTCATTTTATTGATAAAAGTTAAGGGGTTATGATCGGTGTAAACTGTAATTGGGCATTGTGTGGTTCCTAGATACACATCAAAATGGGTTAATGCCAAAATTAGAGCCAAAGTTTCTTTTTCTACTGTAGAGTAATTCTTTTGATGTTTGAGAAATTTTCTAGAGAAATAACATACAGGGTGATCAATACCTTGGGAATCTTCCTGGGTAATATACCCACCTGCTCCATTGTCACTAGCATCTATAAACAATTTGAAGGGTTTTTCATAATTGGGACTGGCCAGGATAGGGGAATTATTTAATAAAGCTTTTATTCTGTTAAAAGATTTCTGGCATTCCTCAGTCCAAACAAACCTAACCTTTTTGCTTAATAAACTGGTCAAAGGGGAGACAACATCTGAGAAATTTAACCAAAATTTTCTATACTATCCAGCCATGCCTAAGAATCTGATGAGCTCTTTTTTAGAGCTTGGTACTGGAAAATTTACAATGGTATCAACTTTTGCCGCAATCGGCCTCACCTGCCCCTGACCCATAACATGACCTAAATATTTACAGTCGCTTTGCCAAATTCTGATTTTACCAAGTTAATAGTTAGGTTAGCTTGGGTTACTTTTTTAAAAAATTCTTGAATATGCTTGAGATGATCAGACCAATTTGTATCTGTGTGTATAATAACATCATCAATATAAGCTTCACTGTGATCTAAGTCTGCAATTAAATGGTTAACCATGCACTGGTACGCTGCCGGAGAATTTTTCATGCCAAAAGGGGAAACTTTATATTGATACAACCCAAATGGGGTAACAAAAGCAGATATTTCTTTTGCTTTTTCTGTTAAAGGGACTTGCCAATAACCTTTTAACAAGTCAAATTTTGTCACAAATTTAGCATGGCCAAGTTTGTCAATGCAGTCATCAATTCTTGGAATTTGATAATTGTCTGTTTTGGTAAGGCTGTTCACTTTTCGGTAATCCATACAAAATCGGTAACTCCCGTCAGGTTTTGGGACGAGAATACAGGTTGAACTCCAGTTGCTATGGCTAGGTTCTATGATATCATTGTCCAGCATATACTGTATTTCCTTTCGCATGATCTCAGCTTTGAAAGGGTTCAATCTATATGGATGCTGTTTGATGGGATTTACCTCTCCTACATCGATATCATGAAAAATAACAGATGTCCTACTAGGCACATCTGGAAATAAGTGTTGATACTTGAAAATTAAATCAACTAAATCTTTTCTTTGGTCAGGCAGTAAATAATCTGTTTTATTTTGTAGATCTCTCAGGACATCTGAGTTCTGTAACTTCAGAGGTACATTTTCGCCACCTTCATGAATATCCTCTACAGGATTTTCCAGCTCATCCATGTGGGTGACTGTTGAGACTGGTAGAGAGTTTGGTTCTCTCTCATAATATGTTTTCAACATATTTATATGGCACAGCTGAGTATTTTTTAGTCTATCGGGAGTCTCAACAACATAATCAGTATCAATGATCTTGTGCTTGACAATATAAGGGCCTGAATATCTTGCTTGTAAAGCATTGCCCTTTAAACGGAATAATACTAGCACCTTGTCCCCAGGTTTAAAGGTGCGAAATTTCGTCTTTTTATCATACCAGGTCTTCATATGACTCTGGGCTTTCTGTAAATGTTTATTTGCTATTTCTCTGGCCTGGTGCAGTTTTTCCTTAAAAGTGGACACATAGCCCAGAAAAGAAATTTCAGGTGGCTCTTCCGCGAGCCATTTCTCCTTCAAAGCAGTGAGTGGACCCCTCACTGAGTGTCCAAACACTAATTCAAAAGGGCTGAACCCTAGAGATTCCTGTACAGTCTCACGGACTGCAAATAAGAGGAGATGTACTCCTTCATCCCAGTCTTTCTCATTATCCTCCCCATAGGTCTTTATCATGGTCTTCAGTGTTTGATGAAAGCGTTCTAGAGCTCCTTGACTTTTGGGATGATAGGCACTTGATGTATACTGCTTAATTTTGAGCTCATACATCACCTGCTGAAAAATGTTTGACATAAAATTTGAGCCTTGGTCCGATTGCACTGACCTGGGTAACCGAAAGTCGTGAAAAAATTTATCAAGGCCTTAACTATAGTCTTAGTTTTAATATTTCTTAGAGGTATAGCCTCAGGAAATCGTGTAGAAGCACACATGATGGTAAGAAGATATTCATTTCCAGATCTTGTTCTAGGCAATGGGCCAACACAATCAATAATATTTCTACTAAATGGCTCCTCAAAAGCAGGGATTGTTGAAGGGGAGCAGGAGGAATCTTCTGGTTGGGTTTTCCTACAATTTGACAGGTGTGGCAGGTTTTACAGAATTCGACAACATCCTGTCGAAGCTTGGGCCAGTAAAAACACTGTTGAATACGAGAGTAGGTTTTCCTAACTCCCAAATGTCTAGCCATTGGATTGTCATGAGCCAGGCTTATTATTTCATTCTGGTATTTAGTGGGGACAACTATTTGATAAATAACCTCCCAATCACTCTTGGAGGATACTTCTGGTGGTCGCCATTTCCTCATTTCCTCATGACTACATCAGATTTTTTAAAATAACAGACAGAGGAGTTTTGGGCTTCTGCCTCTGTTAGAGTCCTTCCACGTGGCTCGGCAAGGTCAGGATCACTTTCCTGTTCCTGAATTAAAGATGTCCGGGAAATGACATTCAAGGAGGTCCCCCTCTCACTCTCAGGTGTAGTGGCCTCTTTACAATCTCTGGAGGAGTCATCACACTGACTCAAAAATGTCTGAGACAAATCAGAATCCGTAATTCTGTGACTGTTCTTATCCTCAGCTCTGCTGTTCAAATCAACACAATTGGTTGTTATCAACCTCAGCTTTCTTTGCCATGGACCGAGTCACAGCACATGCTGGAAAGGCAAAAGGAAAACATTCCTTCAAATTAATAATACTTTCATCTGTGCTCGGCTTATCCACCACTTGAGGTTCTACAGTGACTTTGTCACCAGGTAAGTCATTTCCCAATAATAAAGAAACACCTTTTACAGGTAGAGTAGGTCTGATTCCTACTGTCACAGTCCCATTTACTAAACTACTTCTCAAATTTATTTTATTAAGAGGGACATTTAAAGAGTTTGACTCAATACCTGATATTAGAACTTGTGCCCCGGTCGCACTTTCTTCAGAAAATGGCAAAATGCCTTCTAACATTAAAGACTGAGTAGCCCCTGTGTCTCTCAGTATTTTTATTGGTAAGGAACAGTGTTTATCCCCCTCAAGGGAAACAAAGCCTTCAGAAAGAAATGGCTTATAATTTTCTAAAGCATCTTGCTTTATTACATAATTTTCAGGGCATGGAGCACATGCTAGTGCATTCTGTGAAGTAGAGGACTCATTTTTTCCTTTTTAACAGCCAGCAATCAGATAATAAATGTCCTGGTTTCTTACAATAATTACAGGTTTTATTTGAACTGTTGGGTCGTAATGGTGTAGGACTGGCATTAGATGACTTATTCTCATTTGCCTTCCTATTAAATTTGGGTGGTGAAAAGTTTGGAGGACTGGAAGGATGAGTTTTATCTGAAGTTGGTCTAGGTCCACTTTGGAAAGAATTCTTGTGAAGCCAAAAATTTGTAGCGTTACGACTCATTTTATGAGTTAAGGCATAGTCACCTGCTAGTACTGCAGCTTTGTTTAATGTGTCAACTTTTTGTTCATCCAGGTGGGACTTTATATCTGAATGTATCTTTCCTTTAAACTCTTCAATCAGTATCATTTCTTTTAATTTAGAGAAATCTGTCCCAATTTCTTTGGAATGGCACCACCTGTCAAATAAATTTTGCTTCTCTCTGGCAAATTCCACATGAGTTTGATTTTCGTTTTTATAATAATTTCTGAATTTTTATCTATAGGCCTCTGGAACAAGTTCATATGCCTTAAGTATAGCCTCTTTAACAGTGTCATAATTATTGCTTTGCTCAGAGGATAGAGTGGAATAGATTTATTGGGCCTTCCCTTTCAAAACACTTTGCAACAGGAAAGTCCAGACGTCCCTTGGCCACTCTAAACTTATTGCCACTTTTTCAAAATGTAAAAAATATTTATCCACTTCTTTTTCTTGGAAGGGGGAACTAGTCAAACATGTTTAGTTGCATCAAATTTACTTGGCGAAATCACATTTGAGCCTTGACGTTGAGATTCCAGTTTTTTTTTATTTTTATTTCCTTTTGGGCCTGAATTTCAATTTCCCTAAATTTTAATTCCCTTTCCTTTTTTTCTTTTTGAGCCTGAATTTGTTCCCTTTCTTTTTGAGCTTCTAATTCTTTTTCTTTTTGTCGAGCTTCTAATTCTTTAATTTTCATTTCATTTTCCTGCCTTTTTATTTCTTGTTGCATTTCTAACTTTTTTAATTCCAATTCTAACTTTTGAGTTCAAGGGCATCAGTAGGTTGTGGTTCAGAGGGGAGAGTTTCAGACTGAGGCAAAAGGCCTTCCTCCATATAATGATTAAGAATGAGCTGTTTAAGTTTGTGTTTGTTCAGACCAGGGGTGGCAGGTAATTTTAGATACTGTGCAAGTTGAAATAAATCCTCCTTCTTAAGGAATTCTAAAAGGGCCAAACTAGGAAAACTTTCAAAATCAGAAATAAATTCTGTTACAATAAATACCATGATGAAAAGATTTGCTGGCTCTCAGATTATATGAATAATAATACTGGAATTTTCTAAGAAAATTTAAATGTTTTGAAAGTGAGCCAAAATAATAATTGCAATATGCAAATAAAGCTTTCTCGTTATCTAATATTCAATCTCGGCAACGAGCCCCCAATTTCTGTTACGGTATGGAAATATTATTGATATTGGTAACAGAAAGAAATCTGAGAATCAGCAACAAAAACAATGAATTTAACTATTCTGAAATTTAATTTAAAAATAAATAATAAAAAAAAATTATACACATATCTTTTACACTAATTGGTTTACAGAATATAAAAAAGTGGTACTTATCAATTATTGAATTAGTCCAAAGTACAGTTTGACAGAATCCAGTAATCCAGTGGTGAAGAATCTTGTGAAGAAAGTTACCAACTGGTACATGTAGTATTAAATCCAAGAATGTCTCTTCAGAAACAGTATCCCGTAGATTTGTAATAAAATTTTCGCTTTGAAATTTCAGCAGTCTCCAATAAAATATAATAAAATGTTCTGTAAAATTCAAATGGAGTAAAAATTCAAGAAGTATTGGCGCCACATGTAATTTCCAAATAATCCAGTAGAATCCTGGCTTTTCACAAAATAATATTATTCTGTTTCACAGAAAGTATAAATTCTCTTTTTCAAGAGAAACAAATTCTCTTCAGAATTCGCTTTTGGAATCAATCTTCCAAATTCACAAAGAAGTACTGCTTCTATAATAAATGCACTGTTTTAGAACAATATTTATCTCCAATGGAAACAATTGAAGTGAGTCTTTCTGAAATGGCTTTCTAAAAATGAGTTTTTGAATTCTGTTGACAAACCCTTTATATAGTAACCAAATAGAATGTCCTTGAAGATGAAATGTCTACAATGTTCTATCAGTTTCTATCAGTTTCCAGGTGATTCTGTCACAATCCAAGTAAACAAGGTCCCTGACCTACTTAAACAATCAACAACTATATGTACAATAATTGTAGATCAGTGTAACAAAGATGTAAACAAGGTCACTGGGTGCAAATGAGAGAGACCAGTCAGAAAATGCAGTAATAAAAAATATCATTCTCATATAATTATCTACTAAGGATATATCAATCACAATATAATATGGGGGCTATAACAGAGGGTGTGTATGTAGTTAATGGGGGACGGGGGTGAAGGGGGACAAAGTCTATGTTTAGGTCCCCCCCCCCCCTCGACGGCACCGCCTTGGTCATGAGCCGCTGTTCCACCCGGAAACGAAGGAACTATGTGAGCGCCTTGTAAAATGTAATATAGTGCGCTCCGGTATTGCCCCAAAATACCATGTTATACCTGGTAATTTGGAGAGAATGCATGTACCACGACCTTTTTTATTAATGTCTCTCTCATGCATTAGCAGTTATTAACTTTGTAATTATGAGATATTTAGACAAAAATGGTGTATGTTATTATTTGGTTAAGTAGTTTGTTGAAGAACGAAACATTAGCAAAACCATATAATTGCCTAATTCTATCACTTGTTGAGAAAATAGTAATATCTTAGTACGGAGCGTTTAACGGGTCCACCCTAAAATGAATCTGCGACTGTAAAACCATCGGCGCAAAACTCCCAACTGCACAATAACTTAATAACTGTCAAAATAAGCATAATGATCGTTTATTATATACTTCATAAATAACCACATTTCTATTGGCTGGATCTTATACACGTGACTGGTACTCAAAAAGCCATGTACACCAGTTTTCCAGTGAATATCAACTTTCTAAATATAGCTTTTGGAAATCCCCTCTCGAGTTCTCTTTCAATTGACGTCATCTCTGTAACATTGTTTATTTTTATGTTATTCTGCAGATGATAAATAATTTATTGTTAAATAAAAGTATTTCTGGTTGATATAATTGAACGTTTAATTGACAAATAGAAGATTGTTTTTTTGAGGATGGTGTATGCAATAAAACAGTTATGGGCTTCTGTGGCGGTGAATATGATGTGATATGAACCTCAAAAACTTATATTGACCGAGGTGTTAGGTGGATATAAGTTTTTTAGGTTCATATCACATCATATTCACCACCACAGAAGTCTTTAATTGTATAATATTAGACAGGCAATGTTTGAATACGTGAAATATTTTGTCAATTGTGCAGTTTAAAAAAAAAACATCGAGTGGGATACGCCCATTCGATGCTGCTTTCAAATCACCCACCCGTCAAAATGTTTCTTGGATTCATGCAGTATCTGCCTACATACTATTCATCACAGTACGTGGAGAGTGGATTGTAACTAAATAACTCGCGGAGTGGAGTTATCGCCCAAACTATAACTTTCAAATTTTGTGTATATTGTCTAAAACACAAGCAATGTTTCAGCCAATGGACCTCCGGGTTTAACCAATAACGATACGTTTTAACCCTTTGAACCCGTAAGAGCGATTTTCTGGTCCAGGATCGTGATACAACATGAATTCATAAAGTAGATAGTTACTCAGTGAATTTATGTGATAGATCAGCCAAGCCCCAAAGCTGCACGTTGAAAATATTGATTGTTCTTCCACAAAGTAACGAATATAAACCCTACCAGTTGGTGGTTCTGAATTGGCATGGAATATAAAATCGGGGTCTAAATGGTTAAACTCCAGCTTAATCACCGAAACGAAAAGTCCATTCTCCTTTTATATACCAAGCGATAAGCGGTTGCTCACGGAGGTCACGTCATTTTCGGGGGGGGGGGGGGGGGTAAATATTTGCAGAAAGGTGCCCTATTATTTTGCATCCCTTCATATTGTGTCAAACCATCACCAAACTTGCACAATTGTTTTCGCCTACCCGACTTTTAAGAACTCATCTCAAAATTCAAACAATTTTGTTTTAGTCAATATTCGCCCCTTAACTATGGAGTTCCTACCCTTAGACAATGATTCACATAAGCCTTCATGGTAATCTTGGCTGGAAAGCATGGAGACATAATCATCTGTCAACATTTTTCTGTCAGTGGGAGTCACTAGTCTGCGATGGTCACCTACTATCTTTGCTTATTGTGATACGAACATGATTCCAGAAGAAATTATTGTAACAACAGCCTTTGGTGAATAAAGAAAGATTCCAATCATCAGTGACTGATCCTGCTCAATCTATTGATTTTATCTTCATAATTTATAAGCCAGTCTTGATCAGCCCATCAACCAGTACATCAACTAACAGTGTCAACTAATATAAGTTTGTTCACCCACATGGGTCCACTGGATATCAATTATAAGAGAGTTTGATGACAGGTTAACGAGCCGTTCCTGATGCGCTTGAATATTGTTCTTGAATGTTGCAAAAGGGAAATAATGAACCTATTCAGCGTAGTGCAATTGTGATGTGGTCTCAAGAGCATAACTCGATTACCAAAAGCATCAATAGAAAGATTTCGAAAACCTGAAAGTTTCCTCCAGATCAGTCAGATGCCTCTAGTTCAAGTCATATTTGTGTAATCACAGTGATTGTTGAATGCTCTGTTTCAAACTCTGTTATGTCTTAGTCGCAACCTAAGTATTATTATCTTCAGCTGACTTAAGAACCCTCTCATTTTGGAACATCGTGATAAGTTGAATACTCCCATGCCTGACCAATATAGTATCGTGTTTTGCTGGTTACCTGGATATACCAGAGCGCACAGTGCAGCAAAACGACTTTAAACAAACTTCTCACTAATTTTAAAATTCCTTCCAGTGATTACATAACCATATATCAATAAACACATCAAATCTTTTATTGCAGGTGGAGTGGGATGGGGAGACAAATAACAAGCTCATCGCTTCCGACCCAAAATTATTGATTAATATCCGTCCGGTAGCCTCTGTAGAAAAGATCATGTACTCTTGATACGATGCCCTATCGGTCATACAAGACTTACACGTTCCTTGTTGTTAGTGGTTGATATGCGACCAGAAAGTATTTCTTGCCAGTCAAAGTTGACAGTGGATCACATTCCTGTGAGCTGCACTGATTATAATTTTGTTAGACGACAGTCCTTTACTGCAGTGTCTCTTAGAGACTTATTTTACTACCCAAACTCTCATAACGTTATGTCCCGATACCAACCGCAATACCTTGCAGTGATTGGTCAATGCCTCGTTGATTTTATTTCATGTCGCCGGGCACGCGCATACTGTCAGCGATTCTTATGTCCACTGTCAAGGAAAGCGTCTCGTTTGCACTTGAAATCAACTGAGACAAATACATTTAACTGAAGTAAAATACACACAAAAGTACCGTTATTACGTACAAAAAAATTAGTTATGTAAACATGGGTAATTATTTATGAAACCGATTAGATTATAAGGTCTCTTTTCATTAATTTACTGTAACATAAACTGAAACGAATCGAGAGCATCTCGCCCCGTTGATTGCGTAAGTATACATTGAATGAAGGGAAATCACTCCAGTCTGTTATGATAAAAGTTAACATCTTACCGAAACAATGTTTGCTTTCTAATAACTTTTGTACAACAACAAATTGATTCGAATGAAGCGAAGAACGGGACATATACGTTATTTTATTTGTTGACAGGGGACATGGTTTCACGTTCCCTGCATGAAACATATATTCAACCTCGGCTGACGCCGCGGTAAAGATTAACAATCTAAAGATTAACATTAAATATTAACAGAATTAAACATAAATTGAGGGAGTTTCAGCCGAAAGTTTAGAGCTTATACGAGATTGTCTCAAATCATTATTAAGCAAAGGGGATATGAACAGTTGGCAAATCGAACCAGTTTTGGTTCTATACAGAACCAAAACTGGTTCGATATGCCAACTGTTCATATCTCCTTTGTTTCAAAATGTTTGGCGACTGTGTTGAATAAGCTCCAAGTTTACTGCTGAATCTACTTCAGTTCATGTAATATTCTGTTAAAATTGAATGCTAATCTTGGTAAATTTATTTGATTTGAAATAAATACTGTTTAAACAGAACTGGTTCCATCTCAGGGACAAGATTAGAACCAGTTTTGGTTCTAAAGAGAACCTATATTTTTTTGCAGTGTATGTTGTGTAAGTTTCATAGTGATAGTCTAAATTGTGAATGCTCTTTCCATGTGTAGATCTCAAAATGTGACCTTGACCTCGGTGGGTTGATTGTGCATTGTGTACACCTCACACCGTCTAGTGGTGGTAGATATGTTGTGTAAGTCTCATAATGATATCTCTTCCCATTAAAAAAGTTATGGCCTGGACACAAAAAAGTTGATGAGGATGTTTATTGCACGTGTTGATCTCTATCTGTAACTTTGATTCCTCTGGGTTGGTCGTGATTTCTTTTATGCGACACACCGTCTGGCGGTGGTACATATGCTGTGTAAGTTTCATTGTGATATGTAAATAGTGTTTTAGCGGCCATCTTGGACGCCATCTTGAGTATCTCGAGTTGCCCAAGGATTATAGTGTGTCGTCATTCAGATTCGAATTCAGCGCAAAAAGTTACCATCGAAACAACCAAAAAATTGTTTTATTTCCCGACATTGCGAGGTTACCCCTCTGGCTGCCAGACTATTAAGGAGTCGCAACTTACGACTCCTCAGAGCAAACATCGAGGTAAGAATAGTTATTTTACGTGGAGGCTACGGGTTGAAACATAGTTAATTGGCCTGAACATAAAAGGTAAATTGTAAGGATTCCAAGAGAGTGCTGACGCGAGGATAAGTACGCTGGTTTATCGTGCCAGAGGTTCATGCACATACCGCCGTATCGGAAGTGGAATGGGACATACAATGGCTCTCCCCTGTGTGGAGAGAAAAACACTCCCTGCAGGCTAAAGATTCTGGCATAGTTTTCGAGAAGAGATATAACACGCAATTCCCACAGCCAAGCCTGGAAATAAGCATTCTGTCATTTATAGAACGAGGTCCCCAGAGGGTGAATTCGCTGATGCTATCCCATACTGTGGTCATTTTATACTCTGTGTACCTCTTTCTATTTAGACCTTGATTAAGGTTAAGGTTTTCAGAAGGTAAATTTAGTGCAGGGTAGCATCACCAAATTCACCCTCTGTGCACCTCATTCTGCAATTGACAGTTTCATTATTTCCAGGCTTGATTACAGCTGAGGTCATCACACAAGTGCCACTAGGTCAAGAAAAGGCTTTAATCCGGGACTTAGGAAGAATCTCGAACTTTGGGGGGTGGGGGTGTTCACAGCCACACAGGGGCACCCCACAGACTGTCATATATCAGCTCACGTGCCTTATCGACATGGTAGGAATTCAATACACAAAGCTATGTTTGGTACTCACGCACCTCTTTTGGTCCATATTTAACAAATTTCCCCATCGGCCCGAGACAACGTTTCGACTCTATTGGAAAATTTATTAAATAGTAAATAGTGAGCAAGAAATGTACATTTCACTCTACTTCAAAGGCCGTAGTTGGGACAAATCAAACGAGGAGAGCGTTGGTCGCATCCTTAGAGTAAGGGGGACGTCGGTGCACTCCCTTCCAACTAATTCAAAATACGATTGGAATGACGGGTTGGTAAAGATAATGTTGGCCTAAATGTCTGTCTGTCTGTCTGTCTGTCTGTCTGTCTGTCTGTCTGTCTGTCTCTCTCTCTCTCTCTCTCTCTCTCTCTCTCTCTCTCTCTCAACTCTGTCTGGAACAAGTCGTAATTCTTTAAAATAATAATAATAAACGAATGGCTTTCCTGTATCTAACTGCTCGATATTTACATGGGCAAGACACTTAATCCCGATTGCCTACGTGGGGGCACGATGGCGTTGTGTACTAAGGCGTCCTGCACGTCGATGGTGCACTAGTCATCAACCAATGCTAATCCTGCTTGAGTGGTACGAGTTAGTAAGTTGGGGAGTCTGACAGTTGCTCGCCGTTGCTTGCCGTTGCTCGGTGGTTCTCTCCGGGTACTCCGACTTCCTCAACCCGTAAAACAGTCCGACACGAAGTGACCCTGGCTGCCGAAAGTGTCGTTAAATTCCAATAATTAAATAAATAAATATATATGTATAATGGCGATTGCATACAAAGGGTTTGAAACAACACGGGGGATTTTTGCAAAATGTAAATTGTGGTTTTCTCTCAAATGGTTTATCCTTTTTTCAAATTAGCGGCTTTCAGAGAAAATGCTGGCGTTCGTGCGACAAATAGTTTTCCATACAGACAACAAAGATTTCCGACAGACATTGTCATGGGTGCCCCCCCCCCCCCCCACCCCCCCCCCCCCCCCCCCCCCCGACAGCACTTCTAGTTTCGGGCCTGGTTGTACCACTGAACGCACAATATCCAACAAATTGTTTAACTGTGGAGCACATTCAGTACTAACCTGTTGTAAATGATGAACATGTCTACATCCACATCCCCGCCTCTGCAACTCCACTTTGTAACATTATACACAGTAGCAGTACATATCGGGAGAGAATTCTCGTCTTTGATAGTACGCATCCGATTTCTGAGTGGGTGAGGCTTATACAATTTTCAAACAAAGGAGTTTAACCAAAGGAGTTTAGCTTAAACATTTTTCAAACAGTGGTAGCATTCACAGGTCTTAACAACTCGAAGGAAAAGTTGGAGTTAAAAACGCATATATCACAAACGAAAAAAACCCCTAACATTTAAAAAGCATTTTCCTACATGACTTTTTGTTCCAGATTTTGAGTATCTGTAGCAATCCTCAGTAGCGTACGGAATGTATTTTTCAATACCTCATGTAATTGTTTTGGGTCAGTGACGTAGCGGAAAATCTTGTGCCCCCCCCCCCCCCCCCCCCATCCCTGCCAGATAGAGACGGGGGCCCTTTCATAATGGTGGTTGCCTTTAAAACGGGAGCAGATTTAGTGTTGTTACCGTGCACAGCATACAGGATTTCACGTAGTACACACGCCATAAATTAATTGAAGGTATAGCCTGTGGGATCGATTCTAAAACTACGACTCTGTAGATTTTTTCATTACATGTTTTAAGATTCACGCCCACCATCCAACGATACACACATACACGCCCAACATGTGTGACTTGAGAGGCACCATGTATGTATATTGTTCATTTCTCACCCCTTATCAGTTACAATGATGTAGCGTTCACCTAACCCTTTACCTAACCTGAAATGCAGACGACACTTGCAAAAATAATTCTTGAATAACTAACTTTTTTCATTTTTTGTCTCAAAAACATAGGTTATGACCCCTCGTTGGAACGAGCTCGTTTGAGAACAGAGCTGGCCGGTTTTGGCCGTTACGTTAGGTTAAGGGTTAAAAGAATAATACATAGACTACAAAGAGTACGTCGTGTGGAAGTGAGAGTTTGAAATTATTTGTATTTGGTACACAGTCTCTCTCTCTCTCTCTCTCTCCCTTTCCCTCTTTCTTCCAGCGTTAGGGCGTCCTTCAAGACGGGTGGCCCCTTCTAGCCCCCCCTCCCCACAATGTGGACCCTGCGGGCCCATCCTCTACGCCACTGTGTTGGGGCCACTCCTTATAATGACTGGCGCAAAACCAATCAAACCATTGTGCCATCTTTTAAAAGGTAGAGTATTAGTGGACATATCCAAAGAAGTCCCTGGGGGAAGGGGTGGGAGGGGTGGGGGGGCGCAATGACCCTCCATCCCTCCAATGTTCCAAACGTTTCCCCGGGGATAAACTCAGATATCGAGAGAAGGCATATCCCATTTTGTGCTCGCCCCCAGCACGCTGATACGCGGGTCGGAAAATGATGACAGAAAATGAGCAACCCCGCCAAACCTCAAATCCTTGATCCTTTACTAGCGGTCTACCTATGGCAATTTTATTCTACCTTGCCCCCCCCCCCCCCCTTTTGGGTACCCCCTGCCCCTAGATTGTGTATGCATCTTATATTCAGTATCGGAACTGCACACTTGAACCGAAGTAGGTACGACAGCCTCACCTATGCACAACGTTTATTGTACTGATAATGCACACATACAAAATCTACCGACGTCAGTGTGTGACATATAATATTTAACAACATGGCATGGAATCATTAAGTATGTCGCATACTTCATTCTACAATCTGTATCCATTAATAAGAGTATTTTGAGATGATTTTTATTGAGTTGGGAGTGATGAGTAATAGTGAATCGTGGACACCAGATATCTATTGGTAACGGGATATCGGTCAGGGATTAATATTGCCGAACTGTCTAGAAAAATAGATCGATACTTTTGCACTAGTCACTTGATGTGGATAACTGAAACATTTTCTTTGAACTCAGACTGTCCATCAGCAAAGCACGTATTCAAAACAAACACAATAAATCCCACAAATCCTAATCGTGGTCAGAGTGTATCCAAGCTCCCCAAAAACCAGTAAAATTCTTAAGCGAATGTGACGCTGATGTGGTCTGGAACCAGTCTAATCTTTTATCCTTTGGACACTGGCGGTATATTCCATGCCAGCTCATAGCCATCTAGTGGTAGAGTCAGTATTCGTTATTTGTGAAAAGGCCAATCAATATTTTCAACGTGCAGCCTTGAGGCTGCACGTTGAAAATCTTGATTAGCCTACCATACAAATTTCATGAGAAACTATCTACTTGATGAATCCAGCTCCTATCATGAGCCTGGAACGTAAAATCAGCCTTTAGAGTCCAAAGAGTTAAATAGTGAGCCGCGTGTTTTTAGATTCAATTGGATGGAATATTTAGTTCAAACAATATTTATTTCCATTTAATTTCAGTAATATATACATAGATATAGTAAATTGGATCCGACAGTAAGCTTGAAGCTTTTTTCGATGTCGTTTCCAGGTACAATAATAGTTGTATGATGACAGAAATATCAGGTATGTACACTTTCTCTTCTGCAAGTGACATATTTGTATGATGGCAACACATACTGATGTCAACGGTAATATGGAAAACATATACGTCAAAACTAAGGGCTTGATAAAGGAGGGATAAGAGAGGTAGAGTCGGAAGCTGATAAAAAGAGGATTATCATGAGACATTTTCAGGTTTGTCTGGAGGACTGCACTACACTGCAAAAATATAGGTTCTCTTTAGAACCAAAACTGGTTCTAATCTTGCCCCCCAGATGGAATCAGTTCTGTTTAAACAGTATTCATTTCAAATCAAATAAATTTATAAAGATTAACATTAAATATTAACAGAATTAAGCATAAACTGAGGGGGGTTCAGTCGTAAGTTTAGAGCTTATACGAGGTTGTCTCAAATCATTATTAAGCAAAGGAGATATGAACAGTTGGCATATCGAACCAGTTTTGGTTCTATACAGAACCAAAACTGGTTCGATATGCCAACTGTTCATATCTCCTTTGTTTCAAAATGTTTGGTGACTGCGTTGAATAAGCTCCAAGTTTACTGCTGCATCTACTTCAGTTTATGCAATATTCTGTTAAAACTGAATGCTAATCTTGGTAAATTTATTTGATTTGAAATAAATACTGTTTAAACAGAACTGGTTCCATCTCAGGGACAAGATTAGAACCAGTTTTGGTTCTAAAGAGAACCTATATTTTTTGCAGTGTAGCATATCATACCTTTATGTCCGAGGAAGTAGAAGGGGACATGTTTCCTCACACAGGGGTTCGTCCAGTAAGAGAAATGAGAGAGAGAGAGAGAGAGAGAGAGAGAGAGAGAGAGAGCATACACATGTACTTACATATACATGGAATATTTCAGTTGGTTCAACAAGTAAACATATCACCCGATTTTGAAAAAAAAGAAACATATATTTTTTTTGAATCAACACGGGAAATGTTTCTCAATCGAGACTTGATTTGACAGAACACTTGATCACATTACCAATACTATTAGAAATGTTTGTTTACTAAATATCACGAATGAAGACTCAACACATCTTTAGTTTTATTTTCAGGCCACGATGTTCCAAGAATTGCGTTAAGATACCCCAGAGAGCTGTAGGATTAAATTATCATTGTCTCCCCTTGTCCACGCAGGTTTCTATCGCGTTGTCTATTCAGAGACATCCTACTTTTTCATTACGCAAGATTATGCGTACCATGTTAACTACAACATTTGTCGCTGGATCACGGTGAAGATGTGTCTAAAGCGTAGAGCACGGTGACGCACACTTGCTTCAGACAGATGTTAACCCTGTGCGTGTCTGTTTAGTAAGTTTGAAAGTCCCACAGGTGGTCTTCCAGTACACCAGTAGTGAGGGCTGGCACTATAGGGACAAGCATTTAACACTGAATTCCCCATACCCAAAATGGCACTATAGGGACAAATTTAACATAGGATTCTCCATAGGGTTTTGTCCCTATAGTGCCATTTTTGTCCCTATAGTGACATTTTTGGAGGCAGGAAAAAGATTTTAAAATATTTTTCCTACCTCCAAAAATGGCACTATAGGGACAAAACCCTATGGAGAATCCTATGTTAAATTTGTCCCTATAGTGCCAGTACTGGGATATGACGAATTCAGTGTTAAATGCTTGTCCCTATAGTGCCAGCCCTCACTACTTACACCCACCAGAAACGATATGACACCTGCTGTTGAAAGTGTCGATAAACCCCAATAAACATCAACAACTGCCATATAACCGATTTTGGTGTCCAAAAATGTCATTTATTTGCCTCAGAAGATTTTCTTTTTTATGAAGTTTTTGGCGGAAATAGATGACTACTGTGCGAGATGATACATTTTTCTGATGCTGCGTTATCTCTAGGTTGGATTTGTTGGTAGCTTAAAGGCATGCTTTGATAGGGTTGGAATATAGAACAGTCGGTATAAGAGTTCAAATCCAAGAGTTTGAAGAAATTTCGTTGTATAGCTATTATCTGGTAGTTAGGACACTTATACCAGATAAATACTTAATTTAATTGGTATGTAACGTTCTGGGGGCGTGGTGGCTCAGTTGGTAGAGGTGCAGGCTTCAATCCGAGAGGTCCTCGGTTCGAATCCCACCTGCGGCAACCGCTTTGTGTTCTTGGGCAAGACACTTCACCCCCATTGCCCACGCGGGGGCACGGTGACGCTGTGTACTAAGGCGTACTGCACGTCGATGGTGCACCTGTCTTCAACCAATGCTAACCCTGATTGTGTGGAGTTGGTATGTTGTTGAGCTGACAGTTGCTGGCCGTTGCTCTGTGGATGTCTCCGGGTACTCCGGCTTTTTCCACCCGTAAAACTGTCACGGTCATGGTTAGCCATTGTACACCAATATGTGACCTTAAACACCAATAAATAATAAAAAATAATATGTAACGTTCTGAAAGTCCATTGTGCTGGGCGACGGCATTCGGGGGCGTCATGAATATTACCGATTGTAAACCTAATGTGTCCCGACTGTGATGTCTCAGATCCCGGATGATCAAATATTCCAACAGCATCGTCAAGGCATGCCTTTGTGGTGTAGTTGGAATATCATCAGTCAGTCGAGATTATAGTTAAAACTTACGATTTCTTCTGAAATGTATTTTTGGATATATAAAATAGATACAGTTAAAACTGGAAGTCCTGTCCCGAACTGTGCACTTATCTAGGCTTAATTGCGCATAGGAATTGCGCGCAATTGCCATATCGAATGTCATCCAAAGCACGGCAATTCTCCTGGTTACTCGTAGCAAACACAGGCAATGTTTCTGCCAATGGACCTCCGGGTTACCCGGAGGTCCATTGGCTGAAACATTTCTTGTGCACAGGCCATATGTACGATATTTGATAGTCTTACTATGATCATAACGCGTAGATTAACGCGCAGACTGACGTGTTATTTATGCGCATTTCATGACAGGACTTCTAGTTTTAACTGTATGGCCTAGACGCAGCTTCTTATTTCGTTAACATGTACCGTACTGGCACACCCAATTGGTCATGCATGCCCACAACGGCCTGATTAGGGTACAGTACAGCCGGCGTGGACTGGCCACTTTCCACAGGTGGGTAATATTTCCACGGACGCAATAATATGAGATTCCAAACACGAATTTAGGAATAATCATCAAAAATTTAATTAATGAAGCACCGAGTACAATCCAGTGCTTCATTAATTATAATTTATTTTCTGATGATGATTATTATTACCTGTTAAACAGATGCGTTGACACCACTACCCACGCGTGGATTTATTTATTTATTTATTGAGGTTTAACCACACTCTCGACAGTCAGGATCACTTTGTGTCGGGCAGTTTTGCGAGTGGAGGAAGCCGGAGTACCAGGAGAGAACCACCGAGCAACGGCGAGAAACTGTCAGGCTCCACAACATACTAATTCCACACAAGCAGGATTAGCATTGGTTGAAGACAAGTGCACCATCGACGTGCAGTATGCCTTAGTACACAACTTCATCGAGTCCCCGCGTGGGCAAATGGGGTGAGTGTCTTGCCCAAGGACATCCGCAGATGGGATTCGAACCGAGGACCTCTCGGCTTGCAGCCTGCACCTCCACCTACTGAGCTACCGCTCCCCACCCCGCGCTTGGATTCCGACCAGTCCACGATGATTGTACTAAAATATAGACCTCCACTTGTATGACCAACTGTGTGTGTGTCATTACAGTACAGTCGCCGTGGATTGGTCGTAATCCACACGTGGGCAGTTATGTCCAAGCATCTGTTTACCAGGTAATAAAAATCATCATACTAAAATTTTAATTAATGAAGCACCGGGTTGTACCCGGTGCTTCATTAATTAAATTGTTGATGATTATTCCTGTAACTAGTGTTTGGAATCTAATATTATTGCGATCGTGGAAATATTGTCCACGCGTGGAAAGTGACCAGTCAACGGCGGCTGTACTGTAGTTCAAGTATCATATCCCGACTTATAATAAGAACGTACATGATTGTTAGCAAGAATGTGTCTATATTTCAGACTCCCAATCAAGATGAAAATGTTCCGCCTAGAAAAACTATTGGGGGTGTTACACCTCCTAAGAGAAACAGGGATGTGGCGACAGGTGTGTGTGTGTGTGGGGGGGGGGGGGGGTCTCACCCCCCAGCTAGGAGTATTTTTTTTCAATAGTTGGAAATTCCGAGGTCAAAAATCAAATAGTTAGAAATTCAATAAATTAACATTGTTCATAAAAAATATTAAAATTCCAACTAATGATGAGAAATTTTGATCTTTTATTTCCAACTGGAAAATTGAGTTTCAAATTTCCTACTCTAAAATTGACATAGCTTCAAAATTTCGACTCTGACATCAATCCGGTATAAAAAAAAATTGACATGGCCTCAAAATTTCGACTCTGACATCAATCCGGATAAATTGTCTGACCCAGACACATTATAAATTATGCTTTTTCCGTTTCAGGTCCAGCGAAAATGTTCAGAAGGGTTCATAAGCATGCAGTGCAACCACCTATCGAAACCACTCACAGTTGGAATTTACACCAGTGGCACCCTCCAGCTGAAACCCTCTAGCCACATCCCTGAAGAGAAACGGCCCTTACGACAATCTATCGACTGTATGTTACATAACTCAGTAGACTGATTTGTGACTCTCTGTCTGACTTGGTATTTGTTAAATTTGACTCTAGACTTTTATAAATATGATGAGTTATTAGATATGATTTTCTTTCCCAGAATTGCCAATTATCAAGCGATATGACATCAAACTCTGATGATTTGACACCGATCTCGGCCGATATGAACCAATCCAGAGGAGTTGTCCCCCTTGGTGCGTCGTTACTTGGCGCAACCAAATTGTTTACATCGATGCCGTTACGCAACGAACGCATTCAGGAAAACTGGTGATATCGGGTATAGCCTTATAGAGTGGTTTGAAGAGATGTGTTTGCATTCCTGTAACATTATTTGCAAATCCAAACAATATTAGCCAAAGAATCCCACTTTCAGTCGCTTCGGTCCGTTTCTTCTACTTCTACCATATTCCAACCCGAAGGCTCTCCTTCGGGTTGGAGATGGTTGAGGTAAAAGAAACGGACAGGGCATTGACCACACAGCGGAATATTTATCTGAACGAGAGACTTTTGAGAGTCATGGTACATTTACCGATATACGATTGTAACGTTTCTCACATTGGGTCGAACCATAGTTAGCATTGTAAATGTGTGCCTCTCCACCATTTTTTGGAGCTTCCGCCGCCCCTGCATGCAAAGATGACTCAACTTGAAAAAGAATCGTTCGTGGGGTATTTGTCAAATGTGATAAATGGCACAAATTCCTTTTTTGTAACCGCTATGGTCATATACCGGGGCAGCTACCAAACCGGCGTTGCTGTTTGGTTTTCTTTTTTCCTTTTCCCTTAAAATTGCCATCGCACAACATTATATTCTGGCTCGCCACCATGGTGGGACTCAAACCTCTACCATCGCCAAGCTGGAACCGAATAGAGCCCACTCTCCAATAGTCTTAATGGCTTTGAGGGTTTGGTCTTTGACAATCTATCACTCCAATGCAAACTGCCAGGAATTCTAACCGCGTGCATACCCCTTCAGACCCCATTTGAGGCAATAGGAAAGCTAGGCCTGTGTGATCCAAGATCCAAGTGAAATAAAATAAGGCTAACCGGGTCGCAAGGGATTTGTAAATCCCACATCGTCCCTGCGCGCCTTCGGCGCGCTAAAACCTTTCATTCATCATAAACAAAGATCAATGATCGATTTTTCATCGCCTCCAGTCAGCGAGAATATAATGATAATTTCTCGGGAAACAATTGAATTTAATAAAATATACCTAAGTGGGAGACGAATAAAAGATCATACATCCAAACATGATTTTTGGGGAACTTAAAAAAAATGTCTTTAATGATATTGTTCCGTGACTTGCTAAATATCTGTCGTCAGCAATTGAAAATCAAAACAACAAACAATTTGACAATGATTGACGTGACCTGTTTGTGGCACACTTTCCTGAGTTTGACTGTTGTCTTTTGCGAAAATTAAAAGTTTTTCGTCCACGTACACACAATTTTTATATTTCACTATTACAGCCGGATTAAATTATAAGAAAGAACTGTTGGTTTCCTTCGGTTTATGCGAAATAAACCGAAATTTTTCATCACAAGCTTAATCATTACTCGCTACGCGAGTTATGAAGCTTGTGCTGTAAATTTTCGGTTTATATCGCATGAACCGAAGGAAAACAACAGTTATTTCTTAAATGGATGACTCAGGAAGCATTTTACTGGTTGGGTACCTGCGCGTTGCGTTTTGTCCTCTGTGTATACGTGCCTGATTGGTCTGCAGTACGCCACGGGACCGGATTCTCTGGCATACCCAAGCAATTACATATGTTGAGTTATATTTTGTCCCTGGATGCACGCCCTCTTTATCTGTAAACAGTTCGTTTTCAAAGTGTCGAGTCGTACTACGGTTATGTTTAATAGGGGTGTGTTCTGGGGGCTTTGTGGGGATACAAAACGTTAAATAGTCATCACGATGCATTAAATGTTGGGACGGTTGTGCACCATTTCTATTGTCGACAACGAGCACATAAAACATAACCATATTAGGCAAAGTCTCTTGCGTTCATAAAACATTGTTGGTTTAAAGATCTGCGGGATCTTTAACATAATCAAATAATGTATCTCTCAACGCAAAGTGCAATCACTTGATGTGTCCCCACCCGATACGAGTTGCCGTTTAGTGTACTACGTTGCCCCCCCCCCCCCCCCACGTGAGAAATTGGTAGCATTGGTTGAAGACAACTGTACCAGACACGTGCAGTACGTTTAATAACTCAACTACAGTGCCCCACCAGCTCTTTGTTCTTGATTTTGAGAACGATGTACAATCCACTGACCTTTTAGAAATTTCGACATATCAAATCATGTGATGTGTAAAGGGGTTGATGCTTCCTTCAATATACAGCACGCGGAGAGTGTATTATCACTAAATCACCCGGAGAGTGTAGGTTCCTCCCAAGCAATAATTGCAAATTTGTTGCAAAGCATAAGAAGCACAAGCAAAGTTCCAGCCAATGAACCTCCGGGTTAAACCCGGAGGTTCAATGGCTGAACCATTGCTTGTGGGTTTTTTTTGTCCATATGTACAGAATTTGAAAGTGATACTTTGGTTGATAACTCCAGTCCACTGGTGATTTAGTTACAACGCACTCTCCATGTACTGTACTCGAATTTACAATGCTACTAATGTCAAGCTTAACGCGTAAATAAGAAAGATATTTATTTCCTAAGGACAGAAAGATACAGAAATTAAATGCAGTCACGATATATCTAAACAATAAACATTAACGGAGGCGTCATGGCATGCGTATATGTTCGTGACAAACCAACATCACAGATTTTACGGCTGGTCTTTTCCAGACTAGATATATTAAGTTAACGATGTCTGATCGAGTGATTCAGGTGAAAGGACACAGACAGAAAAAATGTAAGAAAAACCGGAGTCACATTCTCATAATCATAAGTGACTTTAGTTCGAACCCTATTGTCCAGATTGTCTCACCTAACCTATGTGGCATACAAACCGATTAAGTCGGCAGCTTTCATTCTCCGTCTCAGGGACATGGCTGTGAGCCCTCACTGGGACGAGCTCAACGAGCTCGCTCCGGTGAGGAGTCATGACATGCGGCTTTGAGTCGGGATGTGAAAGTGTAATAAAATTTGAATGGTGATTTCTGTGTGTGGCGGGTTTTGTTCTTTGCGTTGGATAAAGGATTAACGATAAATCAGGTGCTGACTTTAAAAGCTGTCTGGTATTCTCGTCCACGTCGCCTCTTATTCGGCCGCCACCAATCACGGCGTAGGTCTATGTATTGTTCCGTTACATTCAAGGTATCTGGAGGATTGTGTCGGCAGAATCAAGAGAGCGACATTTTGTAGGTGCTAACCATCAGCGTCTCTATGGGCGCATGTCGGAGTGTGACCACATCAAGACAGAGTATGGAATCCACAATGCTGCAATTATTTATCCCTTTTTCCCTACTTGTTGTTTTCTTTCTTTCTTTTCTTTTCTTCTCTCTTTCACAGGGAAAGGTAGGAAGACAGCCAGTTTGGCATTGCCTTTCCCTACCAGTATACAATGTATCAGTTATTTTGGAAAATGTACAATGTGTAAAATGTTTTGGTGGAAATGTTTATGGTATAATTACAATATGTAAACTTTGTATCATTTTCGTATACTGGCAAATAAAATATCAACATCAACAGTGACTACCACGAAGGATGTTAATGAGGTCGACTTGATAGAGCGTGGTACTTAAGATTGCAAGACCCACAGTCCGATCCTAACCCGCGTCATCTGCGATGTGGACTTGGGATGACGCTTAATCCTAACTGCACAAGCGTTAGCCCGGTGACACAATGTACCAAGGCGTAATGTGTGTCTCTGTTATTGTTCAACCGATGCTAACCCAGCTTGATAGGATGCTAACCCAGCTCGATAGGATGCTAACCCAGCTTGATAGGATTCTAACCCAGCTTGCTAGGATGCTAACCCAGCTTGATAGGATGCTAACCCAGCTTGCCAGGATGCTAATCCAGCTTGATAGAATGCTAGCCCAGCTTGCTAGGATGCTAACCCAGCTTGCTAGGATGCTAACCCAGCTTGCTAGGATGTTAACCCAGCTTGCTGGGTTAGCTAGTTAGATAGTTCGGCAGTTACTCTCATCTGCTCTCTGGTTCTCCCAGGATATTCCGGCTTCCTCCATTCGTAAAACTGTCCGTCACGATACGGCCGTCAATGAATGTTGGCAGTGTCGTTAAACCTAAATAAATAAATAAATAAATTTAATGAATGAATTAATAAATGATTTCGTGATTGAAAACATCACAAATTAGGATGAGTAAAATCAATTTTCGAAGTGAAATCCACGCTACCAATCTTCATACCCACTTTTAACCCTTTACCCAACGCAGACGATTTCAAAATTTATTATTTTAAATATCATTTTTTAATTTTTTTCAAAAGATTTCAACCAAACCATATCATGTGACCCCTCTTTGGATCGAGCTCGACGAGCTCGTTCCAAAGAGGGGTCACATGATATGGTTTTGTTGAAATCTTTTGAAAAGTAATATTTTTTCAGCTGCTGAATTTGCATATTACATTGGGCGGATGCGTGCGATTCGTTGGGTAAAGGGTTAATTACGATGATAACATACAGAGAGCGTAGAACTTACAGCAGCCGATTAATCCACTCCTCTTTGTCGTTTAAATAGTCTTGGAAGTGAACGAGCCCATTTGAGCAGATTCTTTAATTAGAGTTGGGCGTCTTACGTTTTTTTTTTTGGTTTCGTATTCAGTACCGTTTTTTTGTGGCAAACCGAAAAAAACAAGCCGTAAACCCCAACAAAAAACCGTCCGAACGGTTTTACAGTGTTTGTGCATAGACTGATTAACCAACCTATCTTCGGTACGGCAACCGGTTCTCGTCAGATCACCGAAGTTTAAGCAACGTCGAGTCCGGTTAGTCCCTGGGTGGGTGACCGTCTGAGCGATCGATTCGGACTCCCGCGTTGTGTTCTTGGGCAAGGCACTTAACCCCGATTGTCCACATGGGGGCACGATACTAAGGCGCACTTCACTTCGATGGTGTGCATGTCTTCAACCAATCTAACCCTGCCTGTGCTGCAGTGTGGAGTTGCGATGTTCGTCGTTGCTCGGTGGTTCTCTCCGGGTACTCCGGCTTCCTCCACCCGTAATACTGTCACGGTCATGATTAGCCATTGTGCATAAGTATGTGACATTAAACACCAATAAATATAAATAAATAATACCAGCCTATCTTACTGCATTATCGTTACTTAGTCTATCCGGCAGATGGGCGAATAAATCTTGTTCTCATTTTCATATACTCTCTCTCTCATTGGGGGAGAAAATATGACAATGAGAACAGAACACAGATTGGATGAACTTGATTCAGTTTTATACCATGATTACCTAATTCTACTATACATAAAAAGCCTATGACATAAATTGAAACTTTACACACCAACAGTGGTGAAAACGTTCAATAGTTAAAATTTACACCTACAGTGGAACTACATCCAAGTTGAACTTTGTGACCTTGACCTGAATGCAAACTTGTTTAACTTCATCGCCCGTCGCCTCGTGATGAGTGGAATGACAGTGGCAATTATTTATTACGTTTTTAAATGAGTTTACCTCATCACATACCAAACATTAACAAGCATGTGTTGTCTCATGTTAATAAAGCAACTCGAAATAGTATGTTACTATAGAGTTACAATTAAAAAAAAAGGCCACGTGATTTGCGTATTTCTTTTTCCATTTTGTTTCGGGGATAAACTTGACAGCGGAAGTACCGCCCACCGGTGCTCATGGAAACAAAAACGGATTCGCACTTAAGGGGCATTGTTTAGAGTTTAATATTGAATATTGTATATTATTTTATTATTATTATATTATTATGACTCGTCCGTTTTGTTCACTTTAAAACATTTGATATTTTGTTTTCATATTAATCACTGATAAATAAAGCCTTCCGTCAATTTCATTGGTCAATTCCAAAACTAGACAACTTGATTGGCTGAACAAAATAAAACTGAGCCACATTTTCATAATTTGCATAGTTAGAGTTGGGAGCTTTCATTTGTCAATTTCAAAACTGGACAATTTGATTGGCTAAACAAAATACAACTGGGTGACATTTGCAAATCTCAGTGTAGGGAGAATTTACGTTATCTGTCCTATTTAGGGTGGGTTATACTGTATTAATCTTTTACCTACAAGAAAAACGCCATTCATTTTTTTTTTTATATTTTCACTTTTTGCTTCCAAAACATAGGTTATGACCCCTCATTGGAACGATCTCCAGGAAAATGATTTTTTTTAGTTATACGAGGATGTTTTTTCCAAGTGTCGTCTGCAACTCAAGGTGATGGGTTAAATGTCATACTAAGTGGCTAATTTGAGAGTGATAAATAGAATATCATATGAGTGTTTTTCTCATATAATGTTTACGAAACTCGTCTGGATTTTCCGTTTGGGCTCGCCAGAGGCTCGCAAAAACGGAAAAATTCTTAGACTCGTTTCATAAATATTATATGAGAAAAACACTCATTCCATATCCTCTATTTATTTAACATTTAAACTCTTAATAATCTGACGATCATGGTATAAATAAAATATATCCACGGTAGCTTGGTGTACTAAATGTTCACCACTCGTGGCGAAGGGGTGTTAACCGCGCGCCGAAGACTCGCGGTTAACACCACTTCACCACTCGTGATGAATATTTGGTACACCATGCTATTATGGGTATATTCTATATGTTACCCTACGTTTTGTTTTTTTCCGACACAATACGATTAGTTAATGATCTCCTTGAACCCCAAAGACTGGTCAAAGAGAAGTGAGGCTGAACCCACTGAGGATACTGAAGGGTTTTTTTTTGTGATGAGTAGTGTCGTGCAAAAAATGGGGACTTTTTCTAAGGAGCCTGTGGTGTTATTTACAATGCTCTTAACACATCGAAAAACTGAACCGAACCGTAGGTCTTTTCCTGAAACCGAAACAAAACCGAAAGAGAATCTAAAAGGTCGAAATCTCCCAGATCTGACTTCAATTTTCTATTCGCTCAGATAGAATTTTGTAGCATATATATTTTGTGAAAAAACAATCAAATTTAAAAACATGTACCTCCCATTCGTGTTCTGTTTATCTTCATCATCTCATGACTGCGTCCATTTCGGCACCTCGGTATGGATGTTTTGGCCCTAGGTGGCAAAAATGTATATATCCCGGTGCCGAACTGTTCGCATCCTATGTCAAAATACCAAAAACAACGCGAGTGCAAAGGTAACATATCTAGATAATAGACATATTGCGGAAATTTCCCTTCAATGACAGCTCAGACAGAATTCCAGTATTTCAGTGATCAAGTGTTCACGTTGCCTGCTTCGAATGCCGTCTTATGTAAAGCGCATTAAACCCACAGGCTTGTTTCAGTTTTCGTTATTTTTTTACTCTAGGAAACGACTTGCTTCATTGCTACTTTCAGATTCCTATTGACAGAATTGCTTCCACAAACTCGCAAGAAAGACCTTTGGAATTGCCAGCTGCCTTAATGGCGAGAAGGGCGAGTATCACTCGCCCCAGTTTGGACATAAACTTTGGCGAATTAGGGTTATTTGGGATTTGAAAAGGAAATTCTATCATAAATGTATTGACATTTCAGTAACTAGAATCAAGTTTACAGTTAAAACTATAAGTCCTGTCATGAAATGCGCACAAATAGCACGCCGATCTGCGCGTTAATCTACGCGTTATGACCATAGTAATGCTATCAAATTCTGCTCTACCGTGCAGTGGCTCAGAGGATTGGATACAACACTGGACATCCAACTCAAAGGTCTACTGTTCGATCCTGACCAACGGTAACTGCATTGCATTCTTGGGAAAGGCACCCCCAATTGCCCATGTAGGGTGGGTCCTACAGTATTTAGGGGCGAGTGATCCACGCCCTCAATTATGAACTAGAAGCAGTAACGTTTTGTGCGGTGTATGTATCACTGGACTCCTTGTTAGTTTGTTTGCGTTCAGTAAATAGTACAGCCCATTTTACTCAACACAAGCAACTTGCTTGTGGAATCGAATAAATAGACAGAACCGCACAAGCGTTGGAATGGATTAATGTTTATCGCACGAGTTTGGTTGGGCGCAATAATACCACGAGAGGCGAAGGTATTCTGTGCCAAACCAAACGAGTGCGATGAACATTAACCCATTCAAACGCTTGTGCGGTTCTGTATTTATTACACACCTTCGCAAATTTCTAAAACATGCCTTTTACGGTAATACTAAGTGAGAATTAACCTATCCTTCCGAGAGGTAAAGGAAATAAGACAAAAATCAAAATTATTCTTCACAAGCAAGAGACCAGTCTTATTGTTATTTCGTACGGTGATTGACCTTTCATTCATAGTTTCAACTTGCAAATTGTAAGTAAGTAAGTAAGTAAGTAAATTTTATTCAACAGAATACAATCATTATGGTTCAAAATGTTTTACATTAATTGTTTGTGAAAGTAATTATATTCTGTTGGGATACAGCATGGCCAGATTGGCCGTCTTCCTGCTGACCCCATTGGTATAAACATAAAGCATGAAACATGGATGTCAGGAGAGAAGTTATGTCATCAACGTATAGTTCTCAGAGGAAAAAAATATGATCTGAGGCTTGTCTTGTTTTTATATGGAGCTACGTCTTTAACTTCAAAATTTCTTCCGAGACCGAGCAGTTCCACCCCACTCAACACAACAACAGAGAAAATTGAACTCCTAACCACTGATATGGCAACAGAATGGAAACTAACGTAAAGTGAAATTGAAAAGGAAATACAATCTGGGAATGGATCATGTCACACTTTACGAAAATATTAAGTTAATTTTATTGTTTATTGATATGTAAAGTGTGTTGAACGTACTGATGATAAAGTTGGGGATAGTGAGGTTGAAGTTGAGGTTATTAATGTTAAAAAGGATATAATGAGGAAGTGGTTATGTCAAGAGTACCTCACCTCCCGAGCACCTTACAGTGACCACAACATGCGTTTCTCCATCCTGTTGCTATACCACCGACAACTATCTTATAATAGCTAGACTAAGCGAGAGGTAGGTTGAGAAGGGAAGATAATGACAAAAAGATGAAAAGATTTAATGAGATGAGATATGCTCAAATGTGATGAGATAACAGACATTAATATTGAGAGTAAGCCTTCCTAAGTTTCATAACAGTTGTTTTTTATGCCGTTAATTAATAACTGATGCTTTGTCTCACGTAGTGTGTGATTTATTTATTTCTTTATTGTCTACGTTTAAAGTCTCTTTATGCAGCTGTGAAGTATAGTGGCCGCAACAAGGATTAAAGTCAAATTAAGTCGGTCCTTTTTAATGGACTGTATCTCAGGAATTAATGAGCAGGTGCTATTTTGCCATTGAAGCGGACCCATAGTGCCATAGTAAGTGAGCCATTGTTGCGACGGAAGGGGGATTTATTTTGGCTAGACCACGAAGCGGGGATTTATTGTGGGCTTCTGTACCATGGTACCATAGTAAGTAAGTGAACCCTATCGAACCTACGACCTTTCTTATGGCGTTTTGTAACTGTAATTTAGGAGTGTGCACAATCACTACAATGTGGATTATTGCACGTCACGCGGGCTGAATACGAATTTATGAATTTTTCGAGGAGTGCTCTCTTGAATACGCCTTTAGAAGGAATCTCTCTTACCTGTTTTTCGATGTTGTTCCATATTCTGGGAAATGCATATTTGGGTAATTGAGCAGAGAATTGGGTCCGTGGTTTACCACATTGCAATTGACCTAGTCGTCTTGTCATCATGCCTGCTGGACATGTATTGACTTGAAAAAAGTCACCAAAAGTATGGGGAAGGTTGGAGTGATGCCAATCAAACATGAAAAGAGATACATTCATTTTATACAAGTCATTTAATTTTAATATTTTACTCCTTCTAAATAGCGGATCAGTGTGACAATTGTATTTTTTGTTATTTATCAAGCGTAGGGCGCGCTTTTGAAGTGTAAATAATGTTGAGGCAGCACTACAATGACCCCATATTTCGATACCACATAATAGATGACTGTGTATCAAGGAGTAGTACAGAGTTTTGAGGGCAGAGAGAGGTAGAATTTTTTTAGCTTTATTTATTGCGTAAAGCCCCCTCGATACTTTGGAATTTATGGCTGACACGTGAAACTTATATTTTAGGTTTTTGTCCAGGTATAAGCCCAGAAATTTTATTACATTCTCATCATTGGAGTTTCTCGCTAACGAAATATCATGACTGTTGACACTCAACTGTCGATTGTTAATATCATAGGTTTTATTAGGCGGACTGAATAGCATATATTTAGTTTTTTGGGCATTCAAAACCAAATTATTGGCTGCGCACCAATCTGTTATCTTTGAAAGTTCAGAGTTAACTAGGTCGAAGCCAGCATCAAGGCTATGGTTCGAAGTGCGGACTAAAGTATCACCAGCAAAAGATAAAAGGCCCAACTGTGTAGAGGAGCTAAAGTCATTCACATAAATTAGAAAAAGACGTGGACCAAGAATGGATCCTTGGGGGACACCACATATGATTGTAGCAATGCCAGAACTTCTCCCATCATTTGTGACGTATTGAACACGTCCTTCAAGATAGCTCTTAAACCAGTCGTTGGTAATACCCCTGATACCATAAAACTCTAGCTTTTTAAGCAAAATACCGTGGCTAATTGTGTCGAAGGCTTTTGATAAGTCTAAAAATACAGATAAGGTGTAATCTTTTGTCGCCTTGTCGTTGTTGTTTGCTATACTGTTCAGAAGTTGCAATATGGGGTGTACCGTTGTGTGTTTTGTCCTGAAACCATACTGGTGTTGATATAGAAGATTGTGTTTTGTTAAGAAACTGGTTAATCGCTCTAGTGTTATTCTCTCCAGTAATTTTGAGAATGTGGGTAATAGACTAATAGGTCTGTAATTATTGAATAATTTGGGGTTTCCCGATTTAAAAATTGGTACAACTTTTGCGATCTTCATTTTTTCTGGGACTATTCCACTGGATAACGACATGTTTATTATATGGGTGAGTACTTCTGCTATTTCAGTAATTGAGTGTTTTAAAAGTTTAGTAGATATCCCATCACAGTCTTCACTGGTTTTGGATTTCATTGAATTTGTTATTGAAATAATTTCCTCTGAGGACGTCGGTGCCATGAAAAAACTATTAGAATTTGGCCTGGTCATATATTGAGTGTGGTGCGCATTTGTGTTTGGAATTTGTTCAGAAGCTTTTTGGCCGACTGTGGAAAAGTGGGTATTACAATGATGGGCAATCTCATTAGGATCACTAATCTCAATGTCATCTATCAAGAAGTTGGTTGTGGATAACCTTCGATTGGAGGACTTATGAACAGCGCTCCTCAGAATTTCCCATGTTTTCTTCATGTTGTTTTTATTCATATTCAAGATGTTTTCATAGTATATGACCTTACTTTTTCTTTTTACTTTATTCAAAATATCACTATACATTTTATAATTCTTCTTATTTTGTTCAGTGGGAGATTTTAGCTTTTTTCTGAAAAGTTTTTCTTTATTAATTGTGGACTGTAAAAGGCCTTGAGTTATCCAGGGCTGGCGTTTTATATATTTATTGTCAGGTACTATTTTCTTAAATGGGAAGGCAGCATCGAATGCAGTGAAATATAAGTCTATAAAGATATTGTACGCTTCATTCGCACAAGTTGATTCTAGTGCTGGTGAAAAGTCTGTTAAGGTCAACAGGTCTTTAAATGTTCTTACATTGATTTCATTAAAATTTCTTTTCGTAATATGATTTTTAGTTTCTATCCTTACTGGAGTCGTTTCGCAATAAAATGTACCAAAGTGATCAGAAAGATCTGTGATTAATATTCCAGACTTGTAATTGGCTGAGGAACTATTAGTGAGAATGTGATCTATTAGAGTTGCAGAATGGTCCGTTATTCGAGTTGGTTTGCTAGTGAGCGGGATAAATCCTTGACTAATAATAGTGTTTATATATTCATTTGTTTTCTTATGTGTTTGAAACTTCAACAAGTCAATATTCATATCGCCCATAATGTAGAATGTTTTATGTTCCTGGTTCATTGTTTCGATGATTAATGACAACGTGGAAATGAACTTATCAAGGTCGGCCTTGGGAGGGGTGTTTGGCCGATATATTACACCAACAATAAATGGTCGATGATCGTGTGCAATTTGGACGAACAGAGACTCGAAAACGTTGGGAATGAATATAGAGAGGTCCTTTCGTATTTTATACTTTAGGGTGTTCTTAATAAACAAGCCGACGCCTCCTCGTCCATCATCCGGGACGTATTGTAATGCGTCACCACTTCGATCGATGAAACACTGTTCATCTGAAATACAGTTCACCGTCTTTTTATGCCTCAATTTTACAGCGCGAATTCTGAACGGTTGATGTGATCCCCACCAAAAAGGTTACCACACATTCACAAGAAACAATAGGTGTAAATTCGGAAAATCTATCAATGAGAAATTATAAAAAAAAACTCACTTGTTTATCTGACTTTCAAATTCCATGCGACTGTTGTAACTCGACTGATTGATAGACAGGTTAAGATTTTAGTCAAGATTACAGTAGCTATTGTCAATTCATCCCACGTAAACTAAATGTATATCCTTATTGTCCAAGAGAAATTATCGTATTGTTCACTATTCCTGCTCAAAATGTATTCAAGTTCGTGTTATAGCCTTTAATAGGGGTTCAGAATCCATAAGAATTCAAGTGAATATCGACAGGCAATTTGTTTTGGATTTCGATTTGGTGACCGAGAAACTTGCTCGCGCAACGTCATTCATTCGAAATGACGTCACCCATAGACGCTTTCATATTCTGTCTACATTGTTCTTTAGTTTGAACTGCATGCCAGTCATTTCCATGTGATACTTTAACCCATCGTGTTATTTAATCAACAGTCAGTCAGTATTGTTCACGTTAAGAAAATAAATTAGAAAGTTTCTTTTGATGGTCGGTCAGTGCATAGGACATGAGTTTCTTCAGAAACAATATAAACTCAGATACTAAAGACCGCTAACATCCACTTTACAACATCAAAATGAATGACTCATTGCATCGAAACGGGCCCATGTACTGTATCCCCAGAAATATGACTGGTTCTATTCTTACATTAAAAAAGTGCAAAAATCTGTATCCACACGTGTGCAATAATTAAGGAATAGTGCATGGCTTGGAGTTGACTACGCCCATATAGTGCCCAGTGAGATGGTGTAGTTCCCGCCGCGAAGCGGAGGGAACTACACCACCTGACTGGGCACTATATGGGCGTAGTCAGCGACAAGACATGCACTAATCCTTATATTATATCGAAAACCCATCAAGAAAAACATCTGTCCGATTTGTTATTCTATTACCAAGGTAGCAGCCCTACCAACCAGCGTTATAAAGAAAAAAATACCAGGTAGTTTTTAAAAAAACATTTTCTTCTTCCAAAACACGGCTAACTTGGATTATTGATATGAGCAGAAGACAGATTTTGAATCGGTCGGTAAGGGTAAACAAAACATTTCCCCCAAACGGAACTGTGTATTCTAGAATCGCGCGACTCGCGAATGAAAACTAAAATTATCGAAATTTGACAACGCAGTTTGGTAATTTCCACACATTTGTCACACATATACATTACCGAATGGATCAGCACGGGATACAAACTCCGAAGATTCAATTGAATTCCATTATTTATTCGTTTACTGCCCAAAACATACAATTAAATAACGAAATAATATGAGCAGCGAAACAAACGATTTTTCATATCCGGACGCGTTCTCATGAACGTTGGGCCCAGGTATGGATCATTCTCTTCGAAATGAGATATGGAACATCTTCTCAAGGAATAAAATGAACGCCTCGGAAAATGTGACTTCAACAATGGAAAAGCGATACTTTTTTCCACAAAGATTTCTTTCCGGGTCGTTTTGTGGATGCTGTGCCTCTGTGAATCAATTTTTAAATTTAACCTGATTAGTTTTATTCGCCCAGTATGACAAGAAAAATGATATAGTAGTGTGCTAAAAATAGAAAACGTGTAGTGCCTGGGTGTAGTGCCTGGTCAGTTCTGTGGATGCAAACTACACGAAATGAAGTATCATCTTTCAGCCAATCAGAATGCAAGGAAGTCACGTGGGATATAATATAAATTTATTTTTATCGCACATCCTGGAATGTCGTGAACAAACCTCAATTTTAAATGGATGTGTAATTAATGTTGATATAGTTGTAATGGGCAATTGTGCTTTCTAACAGATAGATTCAGCCTATACGTTGGTTAATTGTATAAGTCTTGAGCATATAAAGCTGTTCAGAATGTAGTGTGTATTGATGCTTGAAGCTTGTGATACAAAATGATAATTATTTTGCATTTGGCTTCTTTATCGACGTAATTGGCTGTTTAATCGAAGCGTTCGGTTGCTTTATCAAGCACGTGGCTGCTTTATTGAATCACTAGACTGGTTTAGCGCGTAGCTTGGCAGCATAACGGAGAGTACGGCTGCATAATCGCAGCATTAGGCTGCTTGATAGAAGAGTTTGGCTTATTCGTTGTTTTCATAGTTCACCTATTATATTTGAAAGGGTTTGGTAGGTGTCAGTATGACGTGTGCCGGTCATACACTCTTAGCGTTGACATGTATTTGTGACAAGATAGGCTTGAAAATACACCAGTTCAGTTTGTTCTTTGCAAGTGACTTGGAACAGCGTAGAAATGCATTTCTCACGGACACACGGCTGGTTTTGACCTTGCTCTCCTTGAACACTAGGGACTGAGTGAATCCAGGAGAGGGGAGAGGTATTTTTTCCATTACTGGAGGAGATGGACCTCTGTATTTGGCGGGGAAGAAACTCACAGTATTTGCCAGGAACAGACTCTGGTATGACTATAGTTTCGATCGTAAGGTCCTATCAAATGAACAGAAACTCGAGGTTTCTCGTCTTGGTATGTATGCGTTGAATCGCCCATATGAAGTCGCGTTGTGGTCATAGACAACAACGTGATTGTACTGGTCTGATTAAGTCAACTCCGAGTCGAGGACCTTCTGATGCGACAGTTAGCTTGTTATAGCTGTGACTTGGGCCTGGCCACAACACAGAGAATATTTGATCCTTTGGTCCGTGATTTCGCAACTATCTATACTTCAATATCGACCCATTTCTATTACTAAATAAATCAATCAATCTTGAAAAGGTATTTTGATGATGAAGACAGGCGTGTTCAAACTATCAGTTCAACAAACAGATTTTGACTGTTTGTTCAACTTATTACCTTAACATCATATGAGGACGACTGATGAACGCTGCTCCACACCTTGTTCATATTGACAGGCATGCATAATGTTCGAATCTGAGGCAACATTAATATGAAAAAACAATAGGATTCTCAAGACCCCCTGAAGGTTACAAATAACCATCTTGTGGCACCAGTATGATAATCGGAAGTAAAACATACTTGGTGGTTATACATTAAATTAATAATAATTCTATATAATGTTTATTTTGTACTTCCGCCCGCTTAAGCATTAAAGGTGCAACGGTATTTGTGCTGCAAAACCCTACATGTATCTCCAAATTTCGTCGTGAAGGATGAGAGTTCTGTCAGTTCGTTACTTGAGTTCCAATGTGTTCTATGTGCCTACTGGCACATAGAACACATTGAAACTCAGGGGACGAGTTCGGTGCTTAACTGTCGTATCTCACGCATTGCAAATAAATGGCGTCTGATTCACAACATATCTACATTAGCATGTGATATAAAATATCTTTTAATCACAATAATCATCGATACAGAGAAATAGTTGACATGAGGAGAACTAGAACGCGCCATTCGATAGAGAATCACGAGACGAATCCAATGACACCAATATCTCATTTTCCCGACAAACTGACATACGACCTTTAAGCTCGCAATGCTAACCCTGCCCTGTACAGCATTAGTTTGTTGAGGAGTCTAACAGTTATTCGCCACTGCTTGGTGGCTCTCTCTCGGTTCTCCATCTTCATCTACCCATAAAACTGTAACATGAGGTGACCCTGGCTGTTGAAATTGTCCTTTAACCCCAGTTGAAAACATAATAATAATATAAATCACCACTCCAGTGGACATCAAGGGGGCGCGGTGGCTCAGTTGGTAGAGGTGCAAAATAATAATAATATAAATCACCACTCCAGTGGACATCAAGGGGGGGGGGGGGCGCGGTGGCTCAGTTGGTAGAGGTGCAGGCTGCAAGCCGAGAGGTCCTCGGTTCAAATCCCACCTGCGGCAACCGCGTTGTGTCCTTGGGCAAGACAATTCACCCTCCATTGCCCACATGGGGGCACGATGACGCTGTGTACTAAGTCGTACTGCACGTTGATGGTGCACATGTCTTCAACCAATGCTAACCATGCTTGAGTGGAGTTAGTATGTTGGGGAGCTGACAGTTGCTCGCCATTGCTCGGTGGTTCTCTCCGGGTACTCCGGCTTCCTCCACCCGTAAAACTGTCGTGGTCATGATTAGCCATTGTGCAGAAATATGTGACCTTAAACACCAATAAATAATAAATAATAATAGTGGACATCAACATCTGACCACCAATGATTGAGTTAAAATGCAAAACGTTTGTATGGAAGCATGGCTGGACGTACACAACCCTCGACTGTATGGCCACGAAAAACGCTTCCAGAGCTCAGTGGCATAATAATTCATCCCATGATGATAAGCAAAAAATATGGAAGCGTTGAGGCACCAGATTAGTTTTATTTTATTTGGCGCGTGCACATTAGCTATCTTGCACGAGCAAGTTGGCTGTCTTGCACGTGCAAGTTACTATCATGGAAGTTGGTTATCTTGCACATGCAAGTTACTATCTTGCACCTGCATGTTAGTTATTAACTAACTTGCATGTGCAAGATAGTAACTTGCACGTGCAAGATAACTAACTTCCAGGCGCAGGATAACTAACCTGCACATGCAAGATAGTAACGTGCAGGTGCTAGATAACTAACTTGCACGTGCAAGATAGTAACTTGCAGGTGCAAGCTAGCTATCTTGCCCGAGCAAGATAGAAACAAAACTCAACTGGCGCCTCAACGCTTCCATAAAAAAAAGACACTACTTGTTGTAAATTATTGCAGAAACATATCAAGGCTTTTTGCTATGCATAAAGATGACCCTGATTGCACTGATGTTAATTTCGTCATAATGTTACAGGTGATGCGAAATCCATAAAGCAGGAACCTTTGTGAGTGTCGTTATCAAAGTGAAAAGAAGTGAACAACGAAGAATAGAGGATGCTGGACAGTGATTGTCTCACATCCTCTGTACTTCATGTTAGAAATGTGGGACTATCAGATTCTGTACCGTCTCCAGGAAAAAAAAGCATCACAGGAAAGGATACGCATCCTCTATAACGCATTTATAGACTCGATGCGCTTTTATTTATAAGTTGTGGGTCTTTACGACAATTCTGTTTGACATTTGTAGTGGACCTCAAACATTTGGATGACTTGTAAAAATCACACGTTTGATGACAATGACAGTACAGATGATAGAGTATATTGTGATACGTTTGAGTCACATTCATTTGAGGCGACGCGATGAAGTATTACAAAAAATAGGTACAGCTAGATTGAAGATATCCCCAACGAAATGACATTTATTAAAACAGAACGTTGAAGTTCTGAGGTCATACAGTTAAAAACAGAAGTCCTGTCGCGAACTGTGCGCTTATCTAGACTCAACTGTGCGTAGGAATTGCGTGCAATTGCCATATCGAATGGCATCCAAAGCACGACAGGTTCTCATGGTTACTCATAGCAAATACGGGCAATGTTTCTGCCAATGGACCTCCGGGTTACCCGGAGGTCCATTGGGTGAAACATTGCTTGTGCACATGCCATATGGCCATAACGCGGAGATTAACGCGCAGTTCGCGGTGCTATATGTGCGCATTTCATCCATGACAGGACTTCTAGTTTTAACTGTATTAGTTGTGGGAGCTGATGATATAAATGCAAGGATTTAACACAGTTATATCCATACCCCAAAAAAATGACAGTACAGACGTAATATTTACTACAGGAATTTCCGTCAAAATACCAGGTAATTATAGCCGAAAAAGTTTGGATGATGACAGGCCCGTCGGAACGAAATTTATATTGAGGGGGCTGCTATTGCTAATTTGAATGAACTGGCTGATACTAAATGGGTATGGCGTATCCAGATGCCGAAGGCATCTGGTGCGAGTGCTGAAGGCACGAGCTTTTTGAGGGGTGGGGGGGGGTGGGATGGGTGGGGGGGGGGTTACTCCCCCAAATTTTTTTTTTTGAAAAGGGCAATCAAAGGAAGCATTCTGGTAGCTTTTGAAGCAAAAACCTCTTGATTTTTTTAAACGGCAAAAGTTGTTTTTTTACAAAATGTTTCAAAAATCCCAATAGAACCCTATAACATTTGGGGACGGTTCTCACACCTGGCACACCTGCAGGCCGTGGCCGTATTCCGTCATGCTAAAAAACAGTCAGGCCTTATGGTGGATTCATTAGTTTTATCATTACGCCAACGGTTGTCGTGGTCTTCTAAGCTGCCAATGGAATTGCTCTAAATGTTTGCACATCAACATATGCAGGTACATGTTATACATTGAGCGATACGTTCATAATTCTAATCCGGGGTCGTAGTAAGCTAATTTTATTTGGGGGGGGGGGGGTAGGACCTATATTCCCATGACGCGAGGCATCATCCGAGCGGCGAGTGTGGGTGAACACGAGAGGGGGTGAACATGCGAGGGGGTATCCTCTGTCTCGGTGGGGGGGGGGGGGATTTTCGAATTTAAGATGTAAAAAACATGCATTCTGGTTGATTCTGAGCAAATAAATCGTATATTCCTATGATGCGAAGCGTCATCCGAACCGCGAAGAGGCGAGTGGAGGTCCGGGAAATTTTTTTTAATTTAAGATGTACAAATATGCATTCTGAGTGATTCTGAGCAAATACATCGTCAATAAGGAAATACGTCAGCTCTCTGATCAATTCAGCGTGATTTCCGAGCAGAATGACAGGAATAGTGAACATGCAATGAATTACCCCATGGTTGGTTGGGGTTTAACATCGCCTTCCACAATTAGTCGAAAACACGACTGTCAGTTTTATTGGTGGAAGAAAGCCCTCATGGAACCCACTCAATCCAGTAATCATTAACAGAAATGTCGGAATATGGTAACCAGTGGGCATCCCGTGTGGAGAAACCACAAACCCAGCCCAGTAAAGCCTACTTTTGACAAATTTGTGGGGGGTGGGGTTTGGGGGAAATATCTCCCTTACCCTCCCCCCCCCCCCCCCCCGGTTCCTACGCCTCTGTTCTAATCTGAGTTAAATAATGTAATGTCCAGTTTTATTCAGATTACATCGGATGCTCCCATCATGGATAAACTAACAACGAAATATGAGCAAATTATTAGGGGGGGGGGCTGCAGGCCCCCCCCCCCCCAGCACCTCCCCCTCCCCCAGCACCCCCCCCCCCCCCCGGTTCCGACGGGCCTGTGATGTAGAAGCAAACCTTTAGATGCAAACTCATAGCTCCAAGTTAGTCCAATGGGACTTCCTATAGTAATGGCCATACACAACGTCAACGGCGACACAGTAAATTGTATTGCACAACAACACCCCATTTTTAAAGGAGAACTTTTTCTGCGATATCACATATTGACATTTATTTCACAAATAACACACCACACAACTCACTAACGGAGGAGTTGGGCTCTGAATGAGCAAATTTAATATTTGTATCTCATTTGAAAAACGGATTTACATATAGTGTTCCACAACATTCCTGGTTTATTTAAATGCTTTTTCATCAGAAGAAACAGTGCGTAAAACAGAAAACATGAAGACGGATGAGAGAACGGGGAAGTTGTAAAACCTTGGTTTTGACCAGTTTGGGGGCGATTTCTGTTAAATCTTTCGAAAGGAAGTATGCATTTCCAAATATCTGTCAAGACCAATTGTGCATTGATATATGGAATGGGTTATCTCCCTGTGTAAGTTACAGTTAACCCTCAACGTCCTTTCACGAACTGTGTGCTTATCTTGGCTTAATTTCGCGTT